>CM073774.1:110204142-110736227 GCA_037158775.1 Hetaerina titia
ATACTATATGTTCAGGATGAATTTACGCATATTTCGCAGCGGGGACTTATCCGCAGCCTGCACACGTCTCGCACTGCTAATGTTCGAGACGTGACAGATGGACATTTGGGATGACTGGTGGTAGGAAGAGGGGCGATGCGGATGCGTCCATTTTGACACGCGCTATTATCATGTATTGAAAGTCGATTAAGACACGATCAGTACGGTTTGCATGAGTTTCAAGATTAGAGAAGGCTTTAGTCAGCATGTCAGCCAAGGAATGACCATCTTTCCTGATAGAATTAGAACAACACTGTCATACATGTAGGTATGGAATAAGATTCAAAGTGCGCTTGACAAATACTAGGAGGGTTTCAAGAAATATGAAAAACTAGACGATAAAACTAGTACAACAGTTTATGTAAACACCTCGGTATTTTGGACTTGAAGTACTTTGGATCAAAATGGTCAAAGTATTAGAGGCATAAGAAGAGGCTTTGTCAAAGGCAAAGAAAGTCTCACAAGAATAGGGCAATTGGTGGGTGAAGGCTTTTGAAATATGGGTGAGGAGGCGGATGGAGGAGGTGAAGGGGACAGAGTCAAGGAAGCGCTAGGCATGGCGATCCCATTGCCAATCTTTGCCAATCCTTAGCATAAAGATTGGCAGTGGAATTCTGACGACTGTGATACAGGGGAGAGCGTCAGATAAGCGAGGAAGGGGCACGAATAGGACGGGCATGTTGGACTGGAGGCAGGGATGAAGGGACGGAATTATACGGAATAGAAGAGGGAATGACTGCAGACTAGGTTGTCAGCTTGTGTTTTGTTAGGAGAGGTAAAGAAATGTACCGTTCGACCACGTTAAGAGATCTCTTATCGAAAAACCCCAAACAAAATTGTATGCATTTTCCTGTTTAAATTGGAAAATATAATTGAACATTTGACCGAAGATTTACAATTTTGAAGAGATCTAACGAAATTCTTTCCAGTAAGTGGTGATCCTATAAAAGGAATAATTGATACAGTATACCTGTATAGTCTGCGTTTCTTCCGATAACGCTTCCAACCTATGACGACCGGAGACGGTGAAAGTATAAATAAATAAAGGGAGATGTTAAAATAAGATTAGTGAAAATTTTGATTTAGAATGAACTTTTATACGACTCTGAGTAAAGAAGCTAAGCGTAAATTGGAGACTTTTGATATTCAGGGATAATGAAATACAGAATAAGTGGAACGTAAAAAGTTAAAAGAAAGTTCAAAACATGATACGTGAAGATAGATGGTCTTGGGGAGAACGTCGAAGATTACACGACAATTGGAAGCAGGGCAGGTCGACGACTGCGAAATGTAGAGGGAAAAACACGGGCCGAGGCAGAGGAAGGAAGAGAGATGGAATGGAGTCCGTGGAGCTGAAGCATAGTCTACTATAGCGCTGGGTACTGGGGTTTTCAGAGTCGTGTTTGGTTAGAAGTTAAGCAGTGTTTCAATCTCTGATCAAAATCAAAATTTTGGTTAGGTGCGCCTTAGTAAAAGGGTGCGCCCGAGTAAATACGAGGGTGGCTTGAAAGTTCTCGGATTCACCACCAGATGTCGACGCTAGCGCAACGACTTTCCCGCGTAGTAATAGGTAATCCCTTATGAGTAAACATCAGTGATCTGGGAAGAGATTCTTCGTGTGGACCCCTGTCGTTGTTGTTTTTTCTGTCTAATGATTTGTGAAGATGGAGCAAATTGAGTTTCGAACTGTGATTCAATACCTCGTAAAGAAAGATATGAAAGGAAGGGATATCCATGCCGACTTTCAGAACACTCTGACTGGGGACTCTGCTCTTTCGTATTTGACTTTTGCTTAGTGGAAAAATGAGTTTAAGTTTGGTCGGGACAGCTTAGATGATTATCCGTTTTGTGTTCGCCTAAAATGAGCCATTACTCAAGAAATTATGCAAAAAGCATAAAATGGTCATGGACGATCGCCAACTGAATGTGGGAAAAATCGCTGAAGCTGTAGGGATGTCATCCGAACGGGCATATCACATTTTAACCGTGGAATGGATATTAGAAAAATATGTTATATGAGTGCCGCGACTCATGATGCAGGACTAAACACTCATCAGAATGGACATTTCTAAACAATACTATATTTGACACATATTAAGTGCAACCAACAAGATTTTCTTTTTTGTGACCTGCGATTAAACTTGGGTCCACTACTATACCCCAGAGACAAAACAGCAGTCAAAGCACAGGAAACGTGTCGATTCACCACAACCAAAGGAAGCAAAGGCAATACGTATGTCGAATGTATCTTTAGAGGAAATTTGTTGAATTCGGAGCAACGTTAGTCATTTTGAACTAAAGGTCGCATAAGTTCACTGTCCAGCCTTACCAGGTATCCTAAACGAGGCTAAAATGTGCACGGGAGAGTAAAAACTTTTCGGATGCGCATAGCAAATATTCTGTGAACTTTTAATAGGACAAGTGTTTTCTCTTATTTTGAATAAGTTGTAATTTCCATAGATATATCATGACAAAATGTGACGATTTATTAATTAAAGTTGTATGCCCCCGAAACCTCTTGCCATTTGCCTTGGTGACGGATTGCACTATTTGTTACTAGTTGTCGAAGTTTAATAAAATGCATAATCACAGTATGAATGTACTTTAATTTAAAGACTAATTTTGTATTTATTTCGAGATTCAAGTAAGCCAGATTTTCCTATAGCTATATTTTAAATCATTATTCCAAATTATTAGTCGAAGCCCACCGAGTTAATGAGCGGCACATGCAGGGGCTCCGCTAGTTAATGCCGCTTCGCATCCACAACATAACGACCTTCCTTCGTCCCATTCCTAGATTCACTTAACTCTACCTACTTACTTTTTTACTTCCTTTTTCACTCAATCAGATTTGCACACCAATCCGAATGCCTTACCTGGCAGTCTTCTCTTCTAGTCCCAATGAATTTCGTTAGTCGGCCTTTAATTTTAATTAGGAGCGAGGAGTAATCTTTAATTACTCCTCGCACTCTCCATAGCACTCGTGTGCAGGATGTTTTCATCTTGTGGTGCCAACACCACACTTTAAAAATTGGAATTTTTCATTTGTCTTTTTTGAGAAGGCTGGAGCTTTCTGATCGATAGGCATCCACGCTCCGTGAATACGAACACAATATAGTTGTACGTTATACTATATTCCCATGTTGATCTTCACGATCTCCTTCAACATCGATTCGTTTCCCGTAAGATTTAACGCATTGTTGGAATTATACGGAACCGATTTTCAAATTACTCGTATATGAACGACATTCATTTAAAGACCGCATGGCGACGATGATAAAAAAGGGAATCCTTGTGAACCCTGAACGAGTGAGTGAGTGCGATTCACAAAGGTCACAAACAAACCCGATTGATTGAGCGATTGCGAACATGAATTTGGGTATTTTTCTTTTTTTACTTTTATTTCAATTTGTTTGTTATGTTTGTATGAGGTCAACGGGTTCCTGGGATAGGAGATACCGAGTGGCTGTAAGTTTTTTTCCTTATTTATTAATTTGGCTTTTTGTGTGTGATTGCGGTACACGTGCGTCACTGTTTCCCAAACACACACCCATGTGACATAGTCTGTGTTCCATATTTCTCCCCTTACCTGTCACTTTGTTTTTACCTTACTCTCTTTAAAGAAACCTAGTACCAATCAAGGCTTCGGTCTCGGCTATTACGTTTTCCACCGGTGTCTTATCCCACGTCTCGTCTCGTTCTTACCCCGTGTTTGTGCTCTTGCTTTGGGGGTGAATGGGCATGAATGGGGGCTGTCAGATCGGGGACGGCTGCACCAGGAAGGCTGAGAAGAGGGTAAAATCGACGAAATTGATTTCCACCCCCGAGGGATTGGAAACGCCGCCCCCGAGTAGGGAAGCGGGATAGGGTGAGGGAGGAGGAGAAATCGAAGAGCTGACGAAAAAAGAAAAGATATAAGCGCAGAGGGGGATGAGAAGAGTTGGGCGGGGCGCTTCCGAGTCGCTGGGTGATGCGTCCTGAGCACCACCTTCAATGCACACGGTCAGGCTGCAGGCAAGTCGGGAATAAATGGCACCTGTAGGGAACTGGCAGAGGTCAGCGCACTCACATAAGCGATAGTGTTAGCTTACATATAAAATTTTGAAGCCTTCAACATTTCTCAAATTATTTTACGGTATTCGTTACAACATTAAAAATAATCGTGTTTTTTGGACGCAAAAAAAGGCGATTTAGCGAACCCTCCCAGCGATACCGTCAAATGGAATAGGGAAAGATACACCAATGTTCTTTTACTTTACGAGATGCGGAAAAAGACAGATTCGCTACCCAATGCGACATTAGTGCTTCAATTTGTTTCTGTGGGCATTTCAAATAAAGAAAACTTATCTTAAATACAGAATTTTAGAGATCCGTGAAATAGGTCTTGGAGCAAAATATTTGCAGAAGGAAGGGAATGCGATAAGCTATTGACCGATAAAATCCTCTCAATCTGTGCCAACCAAGAAGTCATACCTCATATATGTTTCAATGGCGGCGTAGGTAAAATATATCTCAGCGTATTTTGAAATTGTAGAACAAGGGAAATCGAGACGGCCCCTCGCACTGCTGCCGCAGACATCCAAGAACCTTTCGTAAGACTTTCTCGTGCGGCAGACGCTTCATTGGAAGGGCGTTCAAAACGAGACCGTGGGAGAGTGACAGCGAAGACAAAAGGATTCTGGGAATGCTCCCAAATCGCCAAAAATAACTTGGAGAGCGAAAGAATTTAAGAGCCACACGCGTGCAGATACTGGAGATAAAAAGGCATTCCGACATTGCAATTCGTGACGAGCCGTAACTTCCGCAGGGGCCAAGAGAAACGCCAGGCAAGGCGTGAGGACACATTTCCCAAACCCCATGGAAACTCATAGGCCACGGCACACGAATTCATCTGTCGAAATTGTCCAATGATCCGCATTCACTGCTTAAGATTACTTTGTGCATTGCAGGCGAATCATCAGGGCTAAGTGGTAAGTTAAACGGTTGGAATCCTAAAAAATGATTTATCTTTTTTCTTAATTCAGAAAATAAATCGTTAATAAAAGAGGTACTTGTACAGAAGTGTTGCCTGTGAATTCAAAATTTTCAATATACAAAGCAGCAGAGCCATAAATTTATACATTCTTTATTGATGTCGTAAGGTCAAAAATGTTTGAAGTCCTGAGAAGAATTGGAATTCAGCACAGAAACAGAAATCTAATTCGGAAAGAGAAAGTGTATAAACATGAAACCGCAGTAGTTAAAATAGGAAATTAATTTTCAGCGCATAGTAAATTACACTTCATAATTTAGAAATACTCGTATTCGAGGAGAAGAGAATAAGGGAGGAAAAGACACAGTTAAGTATCAGTTAAGTTTGAAGATCTAGGGGAGAACATAAATATGATTCCATTCACAGATGAAATCATAACGGTAGAAAAAGTTCTTATGTTATCCTTGATATTAAATCCTTAATTTGTTGGAAGACATTACGGGGAATGAAATACGAAGAAAAATAAAGTTCAAATAAACTAACAATGGGTGTTTAGCTACAGAAAATAAATTCTAAAATTAAATTAGTCATGAATGTACAAACATAAGAGCACGTTAATGACTTTACTTGTTTGGGAATCAGAATCACTAAAGCAGGCCGGTATAAGAAAGAAGACGAAATTGGGCAAGACAAGCAAATATAACATTTAGCAAAAACAAGCATTTCATGACTGCAAACACCATCGGTTTGAGTACAAGGAAAAGATCACTTAAAACATGTGTGTGAAATGTCACTCATAATGAATGTACCTAAAACCTGGAAGATAAGGACCGGAGAGTGCTTAAGCCCTTTGAAAAAGATTGCTGTGCAAGAACGCTCCAGATCAGTTAGAAGGACAAAAAAATAATAGAAAAGACGTTTATCAGAGGGAAGGGGAAAGTAATTTCATCGGAGGAAGTATCAGAAACATAAGGGTAATGCTAACAGGGCACTTTCTACATCACGAGTGCTTGATTAATATGAATTTAAGGTGATGGAGATGTTGTGGTGACTAGGTGTGTGGTGCTCGGGTTCGAATCCCGGAGACGGCAGATATGTCGCCTCCAACACTCACCACCCACCAACTCTCAGCCATTAACACTGTTGTCATGATTCCAACCTTGCGCGCATGCGCATGAGACAGCGCAATGCAACGCGTCATACGGCTGTTCCACAAACTTTCAATTTATTATGGATATCAAAAACTTTCACGAATTCATTCCGGACTGCGTTTATTTTACTTTCGGCAATAAATCAATCTGAGGAATGGAGTTTCTTCCCTTCATGCATCAACGCTACGAACGTCGACGTGGACGAAAGATTTTAAATGAGAAACTTACGTCACAGCCCGTCACGATCGCGGAGATACAATGGTATTATTGCCGTAAATAGAAATCACAAAATATGGAGAAATAGCAATGGTACGTCACATTTTGACCCAATTACATTGAATTGAATATTTAAGAGGAAGCAATTCTGAATGAAGGAAACCACATAGAATTTCACAGTTCGATGCCCAGATATCCTTTGAGACACTCTCCTGCGGTAGTTCCAAGAGTATGGCGCGCGCAGCCGGAGACGAGAAACGAACACCATTTTCAATCTTCACCAGAGAATCCTGGAAATCAGCTAAAAATGGAAGGCGATGATTAATATTCAGAATAAATTCGAGATTAGTCATAATGAAAAAAAATCCACGGTTCTAGTCGGTAAAAATGCTGAGAAAAATGCCTGCATCTTAAAAAAATATTCTCCAGAGTAAAATGATGCAGGAGGACGGCGCGTGTTGCCCGGGGGGGGGGGGTTGCTCTCATTTCAATATCGACTCTCGCAGCGAGACGTGCCGGGTCTCCTGTTGTTCCGCCATCCCCGAAGCTAGGTGGGGCGGCATTCAGAGATGCACCCGAGTCCCTCGCCGGCGCCCCCCCTCACCGCCCCCGTGGTACTAATAATAATAATGATGATGATGGTGACGACAACAAAAGCAGAACCCCCCCCCCCCGGGGGTGTGCACGGCGTCGCCTAATGAGATGGCATCTCTTTCATTTTCGACGAAATTGGAACGCGTGACGCCCTATTCCTTTTTTGACTCTGCGTATAAAAATGTACGAGAACATACAGAAATAATGTTCTGCTCCGGGCCAGGCGCACTTAAAGGCAGCGTTTCAATTCAGAGCGCAAAGGACGGCTGGAGAATCCTTGCGGGCACGAAGTTGCCAGGGCCAACTGAGTAGTCCGTAGGTATGTGCATGTATGCGGCTACCTGCACGCATTCCAGAAGATAATAAATTCCAGCTTAGGAACGAAGTCGAAGAGGAGAAGGATGGGGAGGCGAGCGAAACTGTGCGGGGGAGCTGGAAGGGGCCCTTTGGTTTTGCGCCATTCCCAGATGAGCAGTCTTGGCAAAAGGTGATTTCTTTCATTTCTTTCTTTCTAAGTGTGCCCCACATAGGCCGAGCAATGAGCCATGGGGTCCTCGGCGAGAAGCACCCGCGAGGCCACGAGGCGTTGGCCTCCACCTTGAGCAACCGCTTAATACGTCATTGCGTCGGCTATCATGTCATTGGTCACGATTTCGAATTGACGCACGTCACGCCTCCTGCGGTTTCACGAATCCTTTTGGTCAAGGAATTATTTCTAAGCATTCTAAGGCTTCCTCTAAGTAGAAACGAGCAGAGTGACAGTGTATAATAATTTGCTAATTATAATACGCTAATTAATTTCTGTCATCTTTCTCCAATTGGTCCTGCCCCACCTTGCGTTTCAATAACTGTCCTTAGACCACGTAGAAATGATAGCCAGATAGAATGAGCTGGATAATATAACTACTCATTATTCAATATTTTCTTCAGCATATAAATGTAAGTATTGATAAGTGCAATTCTAAACACAGTTCGTAACGTTAATTGTATATTAGAACGCGTGTTTCAACGCATAGACGCCATTATCAAGTTTCCTCAGCTGAAAGAAATGCGTCTATGCGTTGAAACGAGAATCTTGTACCTTCTGGGATACAAATGGTTATTACAAACGGTGCAGTTTTGTTGATTAAATAAATCTTGCCTTCATGTAATGCCGAACACGTTTGACTTACTTGCACTTGGCAACTCTCAATTTGCGTTCAATAATGATACATGAGTTAGACATAGAAAATGAGCATGACGTAGATAAAGATAGCTTAGCTCCAGGCATACTCGACGATGAAATAGAAAGGGCATTAAAGGAGATGAAAGCAAATAAGGACGTAGGAGTAGACAACATTCCTGTGGAACTGTTGAAATGTTTAGAAAAATGTGGAAATAAGACTCTATATGGACTGATTCGTAGTATCTATGAGGAAGGAATCTGGCCGGAAGATTTTGTAAAATCAGCGTTAATTCCTATTCCGAAAAAGGTAAAGGCTACATCATGTGAGGATTATAGAACAATAAGTTTGATATCCCACGCAGCTAAAGTTATTCTCAGGATCATCAACAAAAGGATAGAGAGTAAGACAAATGATTACTTAGAGGATGATCAGTTTGGGTTTAGAAAGGGGAGAGGTACGTGCGATGCCATTGCAGTAATGAAATCACTAATCGAGAGGAATATAGAATACAATCAGGACATATTTACCTGTTTCGTAGATTTCAAAAAAGCGTTTGATAGAGTGAATTGGGAAAAATTAATGCGTGTATTGCAGAAAATAGGAATGAATGGGAGGGATAGGATATTGATCCGCAACCTGTACATGTCTTAGACTGCTCAGGTGCGAGTGGGGAACGGAGAGTCGGAAGAGAGAGGGGAACGGAGTCCGAGTGTTAGGAAGAGGTGTAAGGCAGGGTTGCCCATTGTCGCCCGTGCTGTTCAACGTATATGTGGAGGAAATGATTAAAGAAGCATGGGAAGAACTGCAGGTGGGAATGAAAGTAGGAGAGGGATTCGTAAAATCGGTTAGGTTTGCTGATGACCAAGCATTAGTTGCTCAGTCAGCCAAGGCGTTGCTGAGTGAATTGGAGGTTCAGTGTGATAGGTATGGGATGAGAAACAATATTAATTAAACAAAGTTTATGCGATTTTCCAGGAAGAAGAAGGCTAAGCTAAACATTAAAATAGGAGGGGAAAATAGAGCAGGCAGAACAGTTTACGTATCTCGGATGTGTTCTGGACCAACACGGTCAAAGTAGTAGGGACGTAAGGAGAAGAATTGCGCAAGGAAGGAGGCTTTCTCAAGGTGGAGGGAGTTGATGACAGGGATGTTGAGTAGGGAGGCTATGAAAAGACTCGTAAAAACTCTGATATGGAACGTAGCTATGTACGGCGCGGAAACGTGGTCACTGAAGCAGGAAGATAGACGTAGATTGTAGGCTTTTGAAATGTGGGTGTGGAGAAGAATGGAAAAGGTGAAATGGACCGAAAGGAAAACAAACGAGGAAGTACTAGAGATGGTGGGTGAGGAGAAGGGGTTTGTTGAGAGAAATCCTATGGAACAAACCGAACGGTATTAGGGTTAACCTTGTGAAATTTATCCATGATGGAAAGGAGACAAACTATGCAAATTTCACTTGAATAGAGATTTATTCACGACCCGGGTTTCAAACACTTAATGTCATCTTCAGGTGAAGCTGACAGGTGAAGCTGACCTGAAGATGACATTAAGTGTTTGAAACTCGGGTCGTGAATAAATCTCTATTCAAGTGAAATTTGCATAGTTTGTCTCCTTTCCATCAAATCCTATGGAGGCAGGAAAAATAGATGCAAGGCGTATTGAGCGGAAGCTGAACGTTGAAGAAGGTAATAGAGGGGAGAATGTTGGGCAAGCGAGGAAAGGGCAGGAACATGATAGGGATGTTGGACGGGATGAAGGGAGGAAAGAAGTACACAGAGATGAAGAGGGACCTGATGTAGAGTAGATTGCTGGATTGGGTTTTGTTTGTAGTTATAAAATATTTATTTGATAGTTGCATCCATCCAAAAACCTTCCTTAACCGGTAGATTACCTAATAGATTGATACATGACTCCAAGAAGACACTGATTCGGTTCCTGAACAATCCCCGCTTCGAAATAATGTAATGGATTGCGGTTTTGCGGAGAGTGAAGGCATCGATCAGCCATCGCAACGAGCGATCGGACGAGAGCTCACTCTTTGACGGGACGGCGGGGGGGGGGGGGAATGTTTCCCATGACCCTTTCCCATGGGGGGGGCCAGCTCTCTCTCCTCGTGACCACGGAGACCGCCGCCACAATTCCATACCCTTCCAGCGACCACCTTCAGCGAGGGGGCGGAGGGAGGGGAGGACAGGGAGGACCTCCCCTAACACCCACTCCTTCAAAATCCTCTCTTTGAAGGAGGCGGAAGGGGAGGGGAGCGGGGACGGGGGAGTAAGGATGGGGGTGCAGAGGGAGAAGGGAAGAGTGGCGAAGTGACGGAGGAGGAGTCAAGGGGTTAGCGAGTGAGGGCAAGGGAACCGGCGAGGGGCGCTTTTCGTTTCGCGAGTGCCACACAGACAGAAGAGGGGCGTTATCCACCCCCTTCGGGCGCAGAGTGGGCGGGGGTGAAAAGAGTTAGGGATGGATTACCAGGCGGAAAGAGGAGAGCTTCAGCACTCATCTTACGCGAGAGGTGTCAAAAGACCCCCCCCCCACCCACTGCTAGTAGTAGCACAGGGCGGTCCCCAAGAGGGGGAAAAAGGGGAAGGACCCACTCCCGGCTTCCAGATTGGTGCCTCCCGCAATAAAGTCCGCCCAAGATTTCGCGAAATAATCGAAGGAATGGAAATAATAAAGTTACGCCATGAATAGCCAATTCCAAAACGACTCCCGTTCAAAAATTCTCTCGCATGGAACTAGTCGTCTCCGCGTTCGGCAGTAAGTTGAAGGAGACTTGCGAAGAGGTGAGGCGTATTACTGCGACTTTACTTACTTTATTACGAGTAGGCGCACCAGCGATTACTTTGATACGCAGAGGAGCCATAGGTTATGATTGGATGTAACAAATGTTTGGAAGCCACATTATAGGGTTTGTAAATAGTGAAATATTCGTAAGATTGGCATTCAAGATGGCCATTCAATAAAACTTTTCTAATAATAACCGTGAAGCAGGTTTATTATAATTCCAAGATTGGGAATGTCTGCATTCTGAAACCTCTTAGTCGAGAGAGAGCCCCTTTTCTCCAGCGTCGTCTCCCTCGGCGGCGGAGTGTCCGGAAGGGCGATGACCTTGAATCTCCTTCTCTGTCCTATGTGGGCCGCCACTTGGAGTAGCGGCGATCCCGGAATACGTGCAATACGGAACATATCCAGTGATAATAATGCGGACCCATCATAGAACACCGTGGATGCATTCATGATTCATAGACACATTAATTGGAGTTCATTCGGGATAGGCTATGCTACCTAGATAAGTATTGGCGGGAGGGAAATTAAACTGAGAAAGATGAATTCGTTGAAAACTTTTCCTGAACGATTTACGAGGAAAGAAAACATTTTATCGCCTACAACCTAGGAAAAGTGTTCGCCTCATTGGAGGTGATTCATCCCGCCGCAAGAAAACGGTAAAAGTAAGTGGGAAATCCTAGTGTCGTATAAACAGGCCGGAGCAACATGACGACATATGGACGTCAACTATATCGATAGTTTTTGCTATCTACCGCGCAGATGTGTACCCATTTAAGGAGCAGGTACATCGACGATCGATTATTTCCGCCGGAATGATAATACGCCAATTGCCTTCGGTGGAGACGTCATTGTCATATCTTAGTGATAAGGATGACACGTATAATCGCTTTAGAAAATTCAGTCGATACACGATAAATACCAAGTGCTGTTATTCGATAAGTAGTGAGGTCATATAATCAATATGGTGAACGGAAACATAATAGATGTTTCATGACATACCTTTTAGATTCTCTAGGTGATTATCTGGAGGATTTCTACGATATTCCTCGATGCACGCGCTGTGGTCGACATTATTCCATCTAGCCGATAACTCTCCCACATTGACTCTCTAGCGGCTCCTTCAGCTCCTCTCCCCATCCAACTTAACTGCTTTTGCTTCCCATATCAGATATCCCACGGGTCGAATCACCAAGAGAGATCTTTGCCAGTGACGGCATTTGAGCTTTGAGGCTGAAGTCAAGTATAGTACTGCCGGGGGACAAGGTGACTCTGGTGGGAAATCTCAAATAAATATGAGAAAGATGACAGAGTCATTGGAAACTCCTTGGTTCAATAAAATTTTAAAAGATGGGATTCGCACGTCTTGCGTACCTAGCGAATGAACGCTGGTCAGAGGAGCAAGCTCCACGGCTACGACCGACGCTCTGCCTGTATTTGCCTTAGTTACTTCGGTGACACAATATCAAATCCGTTATTTATTATAAAGAGTACAAGGTCAGTTCCAAAAGTAGCATGACGTATTCTTTCCCGGATAGACGGATGGACGGGCGGCGGTTTTTCCGGCTGGGTTCAAGAGAGGGGAGTCTCAGGAAAGAATGGAGGCCGGAGTCAATTGGCTCCCAGCCTTTGCGGAATGCCTAACGTTCGTTGCGAAACTTCTATAAAGTCACCTCGTTACGCTCCGCCATGAACTGGTCAGCTTTAGGCCATGAAATTTTGCGTGAAACTGGGAAAAAACCGCGGAAGACTCATGACATTCCCTGGCAGGCTGCTTATGGTGATAACGGCATGAGTAGATAGGGTGTTTTTGAGTATCGCAAGTTGTTTAGGGAGTGTAGAGAAGATGTTGAAGATGCCGAACGTTCAGGACGCCTTTCGACCTCAATAATTGACGAAAATCTTGAAAGAGTGAAGACTTTGTTGAACAGGGTTCGCAAATTAAGTGTCCCCGTGGTTTATAAAGAAATTGGCATCCATTAAAATTATATGTATAGACTTATGAGGGAAAACATGAGCATGAGACAAGTGCGTGCGAAGTTGATGCCACGAGTGCTCTCGAACGAACAAAAGGAAACTCGCACGCGGACCTTCCAAGAGCTTCTCGACCATGTGAGTGAGGATCGAAATTTTTTAAACAATGCCCCACCAGAGTTTTTCCTCTCCCCTCGCCTCGTTTCGTAATTTGTACTGAAAGGACGTCACCACGGCTCGGTGGAAGCACTACAACAGGAAGTGACAAGTGAGCTTAGCAGCATTCTGCACTCCAGAAGACGTACGAGGCGTGGAAAACCAACTGGAAACGGTGCGTGGACGCACAAGGGTGCTACTTCAAAGACTTTGGAGTGCATGTATCAACTCTAGCAATACATTTTTTAAATCCACTCAGCACCACTACATTTGGGACAGACCTTGCACATTTGCTAGGGAGCTGTAATTTAAGGGGAGATTTTCAGATAAAAGAGCTAACTCGCAGAAAGGAAAGGAGAGCCTGACAAGCATAAGAACTGAGAAGAGGATGAACAAGCACAACCACGAGAAGAAAACGAAACCAGGGCGACGGAGTTATATCGAGGAGTAGGGAAGATAACCTTCAAATGAGACATGGAAAAGACGAAGTGAAAAAACTTAATTCGTATTTGGACAGAAATATCAGTAATATTCGAGGAAGGAAGAAAAATACAGAAAGGAGAGCAGTGATGAAGAAGACTATCTATGAAAATGGATAGCTGCTAACGGCAAATAATACTGGATTAGGCATAAATGAGGGATAATACATGGAATTCACTCACATACGAAAGTTGATGATAGGAGAAGCAGAGAAATGAGAAAGAAGCCAATGGAGATATGGTTCTACGGAAAAAATATAAATAAATAAAATGTAAATATTAACTAAACTACATTAAACTAGAATATAAATTGGCCCCGGTGGCGGCGAGGTGACGTCCTCGTCTACCAATCCAAGGGTCGCGGGGTCGATTCCCGCTAGGGTGTGATATTTTACACCAAGGGCTTGGGTGTTGGTATTGTTGTTACCGTTGTGTTATTATTGTTGTCCGACGTAAAGGCCAAAAAGTGCTGTTTTCGGACCAAGAAGAATAAATAAACGAAAAAAGACACAGAGGAGTGGTTGGAAAGAGAAATCTGAAGGTGGGTAGAAGAAGAGGGAAGTAATAAGCCGCCCATGCCGAGGCACACTGAAGTCTACATCGTAGTAGACGCTTTGACGGATATGCTGAAGGTAAGAGTCACAACGAAAGAATAAATTACGGGAAGCAGGCAATGCGCACGAAGACATGAGGGAATGAAGGCTAGCTTGCAGGGCTGCGGCAAACCAACGCCCGGAACGAGCAGCCCACTACACTCACTCACTGCTCTGCTTCGGCACCCGTGGGTGCCACTCGTCAGGTGCCGTTGCGATGTGCTACCCCTGTCCAACTTCCCCTTCAACTCTCTCCTCCCCCACGAGCCCTTTCCCTCCCCTCTCTCGTGCACCGAAGCGACGCGAACGTACGCTAGAGAGAGGAGGGGGGGCGAGCGGATGGGATGCCATAAATATGCCATAGGTTCTTCTTTTCGATTTACAACAGAACCTGGATCCTAACAATCAAACGGATAAATATTTTGAGATGAATTTGTCAAAGTACGAGGGAGGTCCAGAGACTAACCCCCGTTATGCTACAAAATACAATGGAATAAATTAAGAACTAGTATTATATATATATATTAATATATTAATGAACTAGTTTTCAAAGCCCTTCAACGTAAAATTCTGTCACCTGAGATCACAGCCAACCGATGACAGCATCTTGAAGTTACCCGTCGAGACGAGCACAAAACATGTAGTAGACTAATAGTTCAGCCGTGTTCCCATGCAACAGAGTTGCACATATCTGTAGAAAACTTACTAAAGATTTCAGACATCGTGAAACACCGGTTTATACACCAACTTTTTCTTTCACTCGACCGCCAGCCTTCCCAATGCCATCCGCTATAACCTCCACTGCTTTTGTATCTCGCGCTGTTAAATGCTCATGCAGGCAAACGGATTTATTTGTATGCGTATTTCCTTGAAAGTACAATTTAAGGAATTAAAACATGAGCCCAATTCACGTCGGTATCATTCGAGACAAATCGTGATTCAACAAACAAACCGTCACAGGAATGAAACAAACGAATCGATGGGAGAAACCGAGCAAGATATTGTCTGACTTTATCTTTCACTATGACTTCTTTAAGATGATTCTTATCGACATGAGTTTCAACTTTACAATATGCAATGAAATACTGACCAATGGCTAGCCGTTAAACGGATCGAGGTCACACTGATTCCTCTGCTGGGGGGGACAAACAAGTCGCGTGGGGAAGCCACCTCTATTGGGAACGGGCAGCGCGGAACAGCACTCACGCACGAGTGGAGGGGGGAGGAGTTCCAACCCAACCCCTCGTGACGCGAGGGGAAGGGAGGCGGGCGTTTTTGCAAATCCACAGCGGCGGCGCAATCGATCGTGAAACATGAGTGCGGCGAAAAATGATATTCCGTTTCATGAAGGCACCCGTGCGTACCGACTCCCGCGGCGACCGCTTTCAAAGGCGTGCCCTTCTAGACGCTAACGCGGAGCAATATCACTCGGTCGAGGTCACGAGTGGGCGACTCGGAAGGTCACCATCCTGCCCGCAGCGATCGGAAAGGTTTTAAGAGATCCGTCCGAAATCACATTTTTCCACTGAGCCAGGCATCGCACATCGAGCGCTCCCAAGCGGAATTAACGATGGAAGACCCAAAAAAAACTATTTAAATGGGCCGAACACACTCATTCCGAATATTTTCCGCATTAAGCATTTCGGGCGCAGATACGTGGACGCGGTAATCGCCTGGAACCATGGAGTGGACTCTCTGGACTCGTTCCTAGGACATGAACCAGCAATTTATCCCAGCCTCCAATTTACGTGCGACGAAGACGATGAGTGAAGACCAACCGTACGTATATTAAATCCTAGGGATTTTGAATCAAAGGGAAGCGAACGGCAGCCGTGGATACATCCATGGCAAAGTCAGGGGAGTAGCGAAATTAAGCATCTCAGGAAGACCTTCCGGCAGGTTGGACAAGGGAACGGCAAATCTCAGTCACCCCAATGTACCGAGAGCCAAGGAGAAGTTTGTATGTATTTTGCCAAGGAGAATGTATTTTGAATGAATGTATGCGTCACTGTGGGCATGGGTTTACATGTATATGTTGGTTAAGAATGCGGTTTTATTCCCTTTTACGGGTGGTGACCTAACACCCCCCGCCACAGGCCCTTGCGGCGCCTTGCGGGGCATGATGTAGATGTACCGTATCAAAGAAAATCTCTAGGATTTTCGAAAGGAATGTATCACCTGCAAAAATATGGAGTTGGAGCAATCGGACTTAAATCGCCGCATCTCAAATCCCCTGTGTTCGCGGCGAAGGTCACGTCGGTGAGACAGGCCACAGAAACCAGACGAGAGGGAAGACACTCGGGTTGGGACATCCGCTTAAGCCAGCAGTCGCAGTGCATGCATAGTGTTAGCTGTGGTTACATCATCGCACGGAAAGAGCCAAAATAAGATTCTTTGCATTCGCAAGATTATTGGAGTGGACAGACAAAAGAGGACACTGAGCAATCATTTAATAGGGATTCGGATAACCCTGTCAACAAGTATTCTCTGCCGAGCCCCTTCTCATAATTCAGAAGACGAGAAAAATACATTCTGGCTTTATTTTATATTCCGATCTATTACAGACATGACTCAATTTTGGGGACAATTTTACGTCATCACGTATACCCTAGCCTTTTAAAACCCAAACTGAAGCACCCCTAAACAATCATTCGCCATTTTCCTATTGTATTGTCGTGGATCCAAATGCTACCACAATTGCGTGCAGAATTAATCTTTAAAAACTAGAAATAAGAACCCAGGACAGTTTCAACATTCGCCATTCACACGAAATAGAATGTCTCGAAGAACAGCTTTGGTTTTGAGTGTGTGCCCCTGAGAATCGGAATGCGACAGTGGAAGCACTCTAGTTTCATGAATTAGAAACGTGAGGTCATTAAAAATCAAGAGAAATCTTTGAAGAGATCTTAAACAAGAGTACTGCAGAACTAGCATATTCGATCGGTAAATTTCAGTTAATAAATAGTAGAAATTTGGAACGTTGTCCTTAAAGTTAACTGAACATACGAACATATTCAATTCGATCGCCTTCACGAATATAAGGCCAACGTATATTATCCCAAGCATTGTTTTGACGATTGATCAGTCTCCGCGTTCACTTAGCAGGAGAGCAAACCATCAAACCACGGTCACTCTAATTCCTTTATCTTAGTTTGCAAATTCCTTCATAAACAACTGACATTTACAAAATTAAACAATAGAATTTACATCTCTCGATTTATGGCCAAAAATTATTCTACATAAAATTAAAAGATAAAAATAAAAATGATAATTCAATAAAACATCAATAAACTTGTTGATTTTCATTTATTTTTCATTTGCGCAGCAAAGTATAAAATAATTCAGTTTATTTATTGGATTTATTGCTGTCTAAAAATTTTGTTGGAAATGAATATTATTTCTTACTTGTCCTAAGGTAAATAAAGCAAAATATTGGAACATGAGAAAAATTATCCATAAGTCAATGTGGAATAATTGTTTATTTTGTACACGCAAACTTGATCAGCTCCAAATGTTTGGAAGATTGCAACAATGATTCATATTTTAAAGAGCGAAGAAAATTGAGGTTAAAATTGACCTCGGAGGTCACCAGGGATAAGGGCCTCCTTATAAATATTCACCGCGATCTTTTAAGAAATAGGTGGAGTAGTCGCTGACGGCAATCGCGTGCCGACACACGCCATTCATTGGTCGAACAATCCCAAATGATCGTATCAATGCAGGAATTTCGTTTGGATGGTGCATGTGTGTTGGCATATGAAATATTTTGCTCAATTAATTTTCCCTTGGATTGATGAAATACTAACGCCGCGTATTGAAAGAGGGCCAGGCCTCCAGTAATGTCTCTTTTCACCAGGAAGGGCCAGAGGAATGGAGGAGAGAGGATGGGGAGAGGGGTCCTCGGGGTAAGAGCCCCTGCGCTGGTGGGCCCACCCAACGCCCCTGCCACAATAAAAAAATGACAGCATTCCCTACTCGAGGAGGTCGTTTTTCATAAAAAACGAATCAAGTCGGCAAATTCGTCCGCACGGTCCCGCTCCCCTCGCCCGCTCCACGACGACGGAATGCGCAAAAAAGCAACTTCTCCGATCCTTCGTCCCTTACCGCCAAACCCCCTCCGGCCCCCCACTACCGCCAAACCTATCGCCCTCGAAGCATACATCAGACACAACGGAGGGAAACCTATCGCGCATGGGATAATTCTTTTGAGTTTAGAAAGGATAGGGTCAGGCCCACTGCCGTCAAAATCACGAGTTATCAATCGTAGAATTAGTTTACAGAACCTCTCCAAGCGAACGTGTTCCATGGGCATTTTCTTTATTCCGTCATAGGGACTTGCACCAATTTTCCTATTGTTCCTCCATAATTTCCTTCTCATAGTTCACCCAGGGCCTTTCTCAGTCATCTTTCCCTCGACGTGTCTTCAACTATAGTCTTTAGTAAGCTTTCGTGCTCCGGGATACGACCGATTAATTGTCCTATTCTTCTCTTGAGTGTTCTCCTCTCTCCTCTAGCAAGTACTTCGTTTCTTATTCCATACCATGAACATTTCAAAAAACACAATTTGAAAAGATTTAACTTCATCATAATTTCAATCACAATAAATTTCTAAAAATGAATAGAGTCAAATATTCACTATTGCACATTATCAATAAATTGATTATGCATTCACCAAAATACTGTATACGAGGCATGCTCATAAAGTAAGAGGCGTTTGGTCACAGTAATAATTATACTCCTATGAAAAACATTTTATCGGCACTTTTAGTTAGTTACAAACCTACTTCACTTCTCTGCATATCCGCCTTTCACTTCTAAGCATTTTTCGTACCGGTGCACCAGCCTCTTTAACCCCTCTGCGTAGAAGCTCGCCGCCTGAGGGTTGAACCAATCGACAACGCCATTCATGAGTTCCTCTTCGGTTTCGAAACGTTGTCCACCGAACCACTGTTTCAAGTGCAAGAAGAGGAAGTAGTCGCTGGGTGTAAGGTCAGGACTGTACGGTGGGTGGTTTAAAGAGTTCCCAACGACCCAAAAACTCTCGTCCACTGGACATTCTTTGCTCTTTGTGGTGGACGGTGAACATTTTCGGTACCCACCTTGCACGCAATGTGTGGTATCCGAGGTTTTCCGTAACAATATTGTAGACTGTAGTGCGTCCAAGTTGAGGAAATTGTTCAGCCAGGCCATTAATTGTCAATCGACGATCACATCGCAGTTTTTGTTCCACTTGCGAAACAATTTCATCGGTCAGAATACAGGGCCTGCCACTTCGCTCTTCGTCATGGACATTTGTTCGTCCATTTTTAAAATCACAGCACCATTGTCTAACCTTTCCTTCACTCATAGCTGTAGATTTATAAACTAGGCATAATTCCCGATGAATTTCAGCAGCCGACAATCCTTTTGCATACAAGAATCGTATGACAAAACGCACTTCACAGCTGGCGGGATCAACGATTGTCGCGGACATTGTTTTTTGCATGCACGGACAAGCAAGCGACTTCCGAAAAAAAACAAACGTTACTATAGCTTTTCAACGAATCAGTAGATCGCGCTGCGGGAGTAAAGTTGTGTTTTGAAGCGCAATATACAAATATAAGCAAACGGCCTTTACTTTATGAATATGCCTCGTAATTTCTCATCTCTTCTATATTAAAGTCAAAATGTCCATTCTGACAAAGTAGCATTAATATGTACTTGAAAGGTATTTTTTTAATATTTATACATGTAAAAAAATATGACCTAATTCGTGTTTAACTAGATAATAACATTTTGGTTTTCAAACACAATATGCCTGCTCTTTCTTGCCATTCCTCTGCGAGAATCAAAGATTTACAAACTAATTCCTCCAACTCTAATGATCAGGTAAGAAATCTCTATTCAAGAATCAAATATTGAGGAAGGCATCCGAACAAAAATCCACCCAATAATAAAAACAATCCCTCAACAGAGTCATCTAACACCCCTCCCTAATATTTAACTAACTTCCGTTCGTAAAATGAGATATCTTAATGATGAAGTAGTTGAAGCCCATTTCTTCCAGCAAGACAAATTTGCTGATAGGACTCCCTACACAGTCTTATGAAACCGCAGAGGATTAACTAATGCCTTCTTTTATGCCGCCGTCATCATTCCAAGATACCACAAATCCGAGTTTTGATGCTCAATTACCGTAGGGCGAGGTTGGAAGTGGGTTGGGCATCCTAATTGTTATGCAATTGGCAAAACAGTACTGTTAAAAATGCATACTCTTCAGGATACTCGCCTAATGATGCCGTCGACGCCTTCATCGCAGCAGTTACACAAATACGCATTCCCCCTCACCTTCCCGCTCCCCCTCCCTGATTAGCCCCACTGCCAATACAACCATCAACGCACCTAGAAACTAGAATGTTGTGTAATACGCATTTTTTCCATTCAATTGCCTAGTTATTTACATGGAGACAAATATTAGAAAAAGAGATAGGAAAACCGATAAAAAACGAATGGAGGAGAGGTGGGGAAGGTGGAAGCAAGCGTAATATCGTCCCCTTGGCCGGTACTTGAAAGTCTTTTGACTTACCGGGCCGAAGCTCTAACCACTTCAGCTATCGAGGATACAATTACGTCAACTACACCGAAATATAGTTAGGGGGGTTAATGCACCTGCCACGATTCTTTGGCTAGAAGCTGCTTGATCCCGGCTTCCCCCCTCTCCTTTGTTCATCCTTTTCATGTGTACATATCCCTTTTCTATTTCCATGTGAATTAATATGTGCTGGCCAATTGGCTGGTTGTCGTGTTTGACTCCTCAGTGCCTTCTCTTCCTTGAGAGGGGAGGTATTTCCATTGAAAATCAGAATACGCAAGAGCGTGTGCCAATTACTTATTTTCTAGCTCGCACGTTATTGGTTAAATTTTTTACTTCATCCTAAGATGCAACTGATCATCAGCTTATGTATGAAGTATATGCATTTGCATGTATGTAAGTTGAAAGGATATTTACATGAATGTATACGCCACTGTGGGTATAGGTTTGCATGGATTTTCCAATTTTACATGTGGTTTTGTTTCCTTTAACAGGTGGTGACCTAACACCCTCCTCCATACGCCCTTGTGGTGGCTCGCGGGGCATTATGTAAATGTAGGTAGATGATAATGTTGTTTGTGCGCTTTTAAAACCACGTTCATTTAATAACACGTTAAGCTGGGGGAGATGCACTGTTATGGATTTTTCTAAACAGTGCGTCACTAAGTTATCAACAGTTTTCATAACATACAATTCAGAGGAGTAATTTATAGTTTCCAAAGGGCTTTCAAGAGTTTAAATCCTTCAGCTTTACTTGTGTTCACTACCTAAATCATTATTACAATTTACCTGAAACATTGATACAAGGAGTGAAATGTTATATTTAAACAATTTCACGTTTTTGTGGAACATTCCTCCCCAAAGAGTCTTTTAAAACGATATGATGCATTGAACGAATGTGGTAATATTGTTTACAACCAGGATTGTACTTTACCTGCCTCAATGGCCCCATTATCTGGCTTTTCGATGCTTGCAACATTTGAACGGCACATACCGACTCTTCATGGACCATTTCCGGAAACCAGACAACGTTGAACCATGTGGTAAAATAAATAGTATTCACGATAAGGCCTTTCATACAGACAACGGCCCTTTCTACCACCAGAACGGTAAACGCCGCATCGCGCTTAGTGCTTCACCATCTCCTCGGATGTTGCGGAGAGACCGGGTGAAGCTGACGCAGACTAGGCCAAATGATTCCATCCTCGTGACCCGCGGATCACGAATAAGAGAGGATCCACTTTTCAATTCATTGGTCGGATCACGTCTAAGCGCCAGCAAAGAACCATAACGACCATCGCCCACACTTACACGCCTCTACAAATGGATCCGGAAATGGAAAATACCGCCGATTCAGTCGCCATAGAGAAAACTCCAATTGCTTATTTTCCAGTTGCATCAAATTCGTGGCATTTAGCTGGACGAAAAGCAGCCTGCACCAAGACATCTACACTTCCTCTCTACATATCCAAGACTATACTTCCAGACCTTCTTACTTAAAAGGCCGAAGGTCGTGCTGGTCCCCTTCGACTTATCCGCTTGACCGTACAGGGGCCGTCTTATCACACTCGCCCACTTTTCATGAATCCAATGGCGTAAAAATCAAAAAGTACTATGAGACGCGGCATCAGACCCGCAAAGGGGTCATGGTAAGAAGAAAATATCTGCGGTAAAAGTTAGAGATAAGTTGGGTAAGAAAATAATAGACACAAAAAGCCAAGAGAGATGGAAGGAATATATAAAAAACGTGCATGGCAAAGAATTTAACCCCACAAGATTAGATATAAAAAGAGAATATGACAGGAAGAGGAAGACAGCTCAGGTCAAGGAACTCGATGACGAGATAAAAAGGCAATAAGGGAGATAAAATCAAATAAGGCCGTGAGGGTAGACAACATTCCTGTGGAACTATTGAAATGTTTAGGAATATGTGGCAGGCACACTATATGGACTAATTCGTAGCATCTATGAGAAAGGAATCTGGCCGGAAGACTTAGTGAGATCAGGGTTGGTTTTTATTCGGAGAAAGGCAAAGCTATATGATATGAGCACTAAAGAATTAAAAGTTTCCTATATTCCACGCAGCCAAAGTTGTACCAAAGATCATCAACAAAATGATAGAGAGTAGGGCAAATGATTACTTAGGAGATGATCAATTTGGGTTTAGCAAGGGAAGAGGTACACGTGACGCCATTGCAGTAATGAGATCACTAATCTAGAAGAATATAGAATACAATTACGACGCATTTACCTGTTTCTTAGATTTCGAAAAAGTGTTTGATAGAGTGAATTGGGAAAAACTAACGGGCTTATTGCAGAAAACAAGAATAAATTGGAGGGCAAGGAGAATAATCCGCAACCGGTACATGTCTCAGACTGCTAAGGTGCGAGTGGGGAACGGAGAGTCTGGATGTGTAGTGTTAGGTAAAGGTGTAAAGCAGGATTGTCCATTATCAACGGTGCTGTTAAACGTATCCTTGGAGGATATAATAAAGGCGCAAGGGAAGAACTGAAGTTAGGACTAAAGGTCGGAGGGGAATGTTTAAAACGGTTAGGTTTGTTGATGACCAAGGTCTAATTTGTCAGTCAGCGTAGAGGTTGACAGCAATAATGAGTGAATTGAAAATTCACGGCGATTTAGTGCGATAAATGTGGGCTAAGAATCAATATTAAGAAAGCTTTGAAAACTCTTCATTGGGTGATGAGAAACCTCAAAGGGAGCGTTAAAGTAACTAAGGAGAAGGCGTATCAGACCCTGGTAAGACCAATTTTGGAGTACGCTTCTCTAGTTTGGGACCCTCATGAAGAAGGACAAATCAAAAAACTAGAAAAGGTGCAAAGAAAGGCTGCCCGATATGTACTGGGGAAGCATAGGAGGATGGATAGTGTGTCTGACATGCTAAAAACGCTGGGCTGGGAACCTTTACAAACTAGAAGGAAAAACTTAGTGTATTTTTTTTCTGACTGATTTTATTTATTATCTTTTGTGATGTTGATTGTATTTCAGAAACCATGTTATTTTTCCAAGGCAAGTTTATTGTAACACTTGGGCCCTGCTTGCCACCTGACATTTGTCTATTTGCACATGTACATTTTAATAATAATAATATTAATAAAACAAAGATAATGCGATTTTCCAGAATGAAAAAGGCTAACCTAAACTTTAAAATAGGTGGAAAAAAATAGAGCAGGTAGAAAAGTTTACTTACCTCGGAAGTGTTTTGGGCCAACATGGTCAAAGTATTAGGGATATAAGGAGAAGAATTTCACTAGAGAAATAGGCTTTCTCAAGGAGGAGGGAGTTTATTACAAGGACGTTGAGTAAACTTTCATTGTTAGTTCCATAATAAGGAACCTCGATAGCCAAGATTTATTGATGACAACCAACACGGCTTCCGTAAGGGTAGATCCTGCGAAACTCAACTCGCACTTTTTGTACATGATATGTAGAACTACGGTGAAAGTAACATTCCAGTTGATGCGATATTCCTAGATTTTTAGAAAGCTTTCAAAAGAGTCCCTCATTGCAATTACTCGCTAAGTTGGAAACTTATGGAATACACGAGAGTATTATTAACTGGATTAAACCATTCTTAAAGTGTTCGTGTCCAAACAGGAGATTCCCATGGTGTATCATCCGATACTGTCAAGATCACGTCGGATGTACCACAAGGAAGTGTCATAGGCCCCTTCCTATTCCTTATTTACATTAATGACAAAGGTATCGTAGTTAATAGCAAGCTCCGTCTTTCCAATCTCCCCCTTTAATCACAGTCTTCATCCCACTGCTGATCAATTGCTTTGCATCCATCTTTTCTGCCCCGTCATAATTCACCCCAATAGTCCCCCCTCCTCACTCACCATGCCAAGCACTTCCTCATTTGTTTTCTTTTCGGTCCATTTCACCTTCTCCAATCTTCTCCACACCCACATTTCAAAAGCCTCCAATCTCAGTCTATCGTCCTGCTTCACTTACCACGTTTCCGCGCCGTACATAGCTACGCTCCATATCAACGTTTTTACGAGTCTTTTCCTAACATCCGTACTCAGCGTTCCTGTCATCAACTCCCTCCTCCTTGTGAAAGCCTCTTTACCTAGCGCAACTCTTCACCTTTCGGCCCTACTACTTTTACCGTAATGATCCATAACACTTCCGAGATATATAAACTGTTCTACCTGCTTTATTTTTTACCTCCTATTTTAATGTTTATCTTGAATTGAAAGGACAGGACTAGGATAAGGTTGTTGGATGGTATGAAGGTGGAATAAAGTACACAAAGTTGAAGTGAGCGTTGTTATGGAGCAGGAAGTTTTGTTGTGTTGTGTTATGAGTCACAAAATATCTGTTTGGTAGTTTTGTCAATCCAAAAACCTACCATAACCGGTTGAATACCTAATAATGAAGTCACACGTAGTTCATGTAATAAGCAAAAAAACCATATCAAATGAAGCAAGGAGGATTGTGTTGATGCGGTGTAGAGCGTACTGACTTCCCACCCTGAGAGCCCGGGTGCTAATCCTGGAGGCGGCAATTCTATTTATGTGGTATCACAACCCCAAGTTGCTTTGTAGAGAGCACTTTGAGCGAGTAAGCCGTCGGTCTGATTAGACCCCTTGGCGCCTTCCGTTAATGCCGTCGCCAGGTTTCTCCTCACCCTTCCAATTTCTCATCCATTTCTAATGACGCAAATTACCTCAACTGTAAGTCGGCTCCCCTACATCTACATTATCGTTAGCAATCAGTTTCCGGTCGAAATTTCACGCCGTATAATTTAGGATACTAAGGCGAGTATTTCCTTGTCCTCTACACAACGGTACCAATTGAAGCGGAAAAATAGGTACGTAATCTTAAATAGAAAAAGTCCCCCATTAAGAGTCGCGATACATTCGCTCTGATAGGGAGTTTAATTTTGCACGCGTTAGTTTGTCGATCTTGCCTCGCGAAAATGACGGAGGGAAATGAAAGTGTGAGTCAGTAGGTTCAAAATGTAAGCCAGCGAAGGGGCAGCGACCTCACGTTCTCCCAAAGCGCGCTGAAGGCTCACTTGAGAAGCTAAGAGTGCTCCTTCAAAAGACTTTTAACACGACAATTTCCACTGCGATGCCATATAGAAAGTCTGGATTCCAGCTCCAGTCCCTTCCAGCTTCCTTCACTCTATTCCTCATTCCCAGTCTCCCCCTCGTGCCTCCTCCCCTCCCTCTCCCCTGCGTCAAGAACTAACCCGGGAATCCCTCTGTTCCGTCCGTCCATTGACCAAAGGTCACGAATCGAGAGGAATTTTCGTCGGTAATCTGAAGGCAAACCGTGCTATTTTCATCCCCTTTTAACAATAGAGAAGGTGTGTTAAAACTTCTGGTGGAACAAATATTCATCATCATCATCATCCACATAATCATTGATTACGGCTATGGAATAATTATTCGCCCTTCATTTAAAATTCCGTTGTTTAATAATTATGTAAATTTGTATTGTGATTTGGAAGGGAATACGCGAATTAGCCTTTATTTGTTCAAATTAACAATTTGAACAATTATTTCCAAATGCCCACTTTATATTTCAGAAACCAAAGATTATATACTATACGAGTATTTTCAAAAACCAGAGCAATCAATGAAATGGCTCAGAAAGCTGGCCGTAAACCTATGTCAATATCAATTATCTTTCTAATTATTACATTTGTTAGAAAGTTGGAATGTAGTTGACGTCATCAAGAAAAAGTAACCTTTTTCGTGGAATTTGAGACGCTCCAACTAGTAGTGAGTAAGTCAGCTGACGAAGGGGTTTGCTCTTGTAACTTTTATATCGATTCCTAAAACATAGCTGATGGTTTTAGTATTTTCTAGATCTTCTTCCTTCGGTAAACCCGTTCAAAAAGATAAAAATCGTGGAGGGCTTCTCATCCCAAGGGAAATATAATTAACTGGGAAGCCAAACTAAAAAGAAGACAACAAAAAAGAAAATCAATATTAAAAGAGGAAAATACCTTTTAAAAAGGGGTTCATTCAATCATCAAAATCCAAAAATACTGAGCGACGACCTCCGTTGTAAATGCGATCATACTTGTCGATAAACTCTCTTATTTAACGCATTCGTGCAGGCGTGCTTCCTGCCGCGTACTTCATTTAAACATTGGAAAAAATATTTTTAATTGAACTTTAAAACGCACGAAGTAACGACAGTTGGATGACTAAATGAAAAACATTTCGGTTCGTACATGAAAATAGCAATTAGCAATTCTTGTGCAATGTTAAAATAAATTCACTGCCAACTTAGGATACATATTATTTTAAAGCCTATAAGGAAGCACATCTTACAGACATTTGAAGCGCTTGGAAATATTCAATCATGCCCAAAATAAATGCCCTCATTATTTAGTTTTTTTTCAGACATTTACCCAATTATTTGACCTCTTCAGCTGCCATCCACTCCAGTCTTGTTCTATGCAAAACATTTCAATGGCGCAGCGCAATACCCACCCGGAATCAGGAGAAGATATGTTAGTATGATTAATGCTAAAAGTGAGCCGCACAGTCGCATTATGATAAATATAAAGAAGCACATTCACAAAGAGTAATTGCATAACGCAGACATCTACATAATACCCCACAAGCCTCCGCAAGGGCGTGTGGCGAGGGGTGTTAGGTCATCACCCAAAAAAAGGAATAAAGTGATGAAAATACTTCAAGCTTAAAGTAATGACAAACGCGGATGCCGCGAATCCAGTTCCCGTTACCCCGCCGATGTTTTTTCATCCTCTAAATAATCCCCCAAAATCAACATGAAAACGTAATATAAGAATGGAAAGTCACAATCAGTTTTTGTCAACAATGACGAAGTGAAATGAAGGGTGTTTTATAATATGTCCGTTCATAGAAATTATGATTTAAAAAATGCTATATTTTCGTCAAAGCGTGCATTTTTTTAGAGACTCTCGCGTACGAAAATATTTTTCAGATGATTTGCTGAGCAGAAGCACGGGCCTTATATCAGATCAAAGCCCACAAAATAAATGCATCGACTCATTTGCGCTTGCTCCAAATTGGGTGCGAATGTAACATAACTTATAACAATAAGAAAAGGACAACGGCTCGCCAATCTCGGAAGAGATAAAGGATCTCCACTCGATATCTCCCCGCGACAATAGTGGTCTCTCCAAGCAATAAAACCCGACGTCGCAACAGCATGCGTCATCCAGAGCAAATGCCTCATTCGACGTGCCACTCGCTTACCCCTCCACGGTCCCATCGACTAGGCGGGCTCGAGGGAGCAGATGACACTCGGGGAGCCGTGACGTGGAGGCATTTGAATACTCCAGTGTGAGGAGGCGTTGTGGTGTGTCTTCTCCGGAGGACTGAAGCACGCAATAACATTTGCGCACAACGCTCATAGGGTTAATCTATTAATGCTGGTGAGAGAAGGCCGCGTGTTGACGACAGGTAATGAGATTTGATTTCATTCGACTTTATGAATGCAAGGCGTCGTGGATTGCCTCGTTTCGTCCAAAGAACTTGAACTGAGTATTTACGAAAGTAGTCCAGGCGTTAACAAAAGCGATTTGATCAAAAATACGTCCTTTGATAAATGAATAAGTAGAATGGTTGGCAATATAATTGAACAAGATGTGCTTATGCTCGAAAGATAAAGTTTTAGAGACCAAAATCATTTCTGCTCGAAAGGATGAAGCACCGAAAGTATTAGCCTTTTTTTTTTAAAAGTATTTCCATACAATTTATTATTTCAAGAAATTTTTTAGCGTGTTGGATGGGTATCGACAAATTGTATGATCTCGTGGGAAAATTGTTCGTATATAACTGACTGAATAAATAAAATTTACAATCACGAAAAATGTTCACAAAAGTGAATATCAGTTCATTCACAAGTGTCGTGATGGTATATAAGACTGAGAAACACATGATATTATAACTACCTTTATTTATACGTATATATGTATGTAAGGAAAATACTTACATATATATATATATATATATATATATATATATATATATATATATATATATACATACATATATATATATTTCTATGTAAGTATGTTCCTAACTCCTCTTGAGAAAGGTGGTTGCACCATCGAAAATTCGAGACCCAGCGAGTCCCTCTTTTATGTGTTTCTGTTTCTGTGTTTGTGTCGACTAGTCCATTTACATTATATATGTATGTATTATTATATATGTTATTATACATATATTATATAATATATCGGGGAGAAAGCGATTGAATTGTGCAGTAGACAGGGGTTAGTCATCACCAACACATGGTTTAGACATCACAAAAGGCGAAGGTATACATGGAAAATGCCAGGTGACTCAGAAAGGTATCAGTTAGATTATATTATGGTTAGGCACAGGTTTAGGAAGAGTGTGATAAATTCGCACAGTTTCCAGGGAGCGGATGCGGACTCAGACCACAATTTAGTTGTTATGAAATGCAACGTCCGTTTCAAGAAGATAAGGCAAGGGCGGCGGGTTAGGAAATGGAACGTAGAAGCATTAAATGGATTAACGAGGAAGGAGTATCAGCAGGCTGTAGAGAAAATAATGGATGATGGTAAAGAGCTGAGTACTATCGAAGAAAAATGAGAATGTATCAAGCAACGGATATCGGAAGCAGCAAAAGACACAAAAGGACCGTTAAGGGGAAAAGAATAAGAAAACCATGGGTCACGGATGAGATGATTGCAAAGATGGAGGAGAGAAGAAGATGGAAGAATGTAAACACAGAGTTAGGCAAAATGAAGTACAAAGAGTTAAACAATAAATTGAAAAGGGCCACAAATAAAGCAAAAGAAGAATGGTGGAAAACACAATGCGAGGATATGGAAAGTTTACAGAAGAAGGGTGAAATTGGTGTTCTATTCAGCAAGGTTAAGTTATTATCGGGAAGTAAGAAGGCAAGATCTGTGCTAACAGTTAAAGATAAGTGGGGTAAGATAATAGCTGAACCAGGAAACATCCAAGAGAGATGGAAGGAATATATAGAAACACTGTATGGTAAAGAACTTAGGCTGACAAGGTTAGATATAGAAAAGGAACATGACGTAGAAGTTAGTTTGATAGGTGGGGAGTCACAAAATGTTTATTTGATAGTTGTGTCCATCCAAAAACCTACCTTAACCGGTAGATTACCTAATAATAATAATAATAATATAATATATGTTACTATACATATATTTATATATGCACGTATACATATTTTTTATATTATTTATTAGGTATTAATATATATTATTCATTTATTAGGTAATCTACCGGTTAAGGTAGGTTTTTGGATGGCCACAACTATCAAATAACTATTTTGTATCTCCAAACCGAGCCCAATCCAGCAATCTACTCTACATCAGGTCTCTCTTCATCTCTGTGTACTTATTTCCTCCCTTCATCCCTTCCAACATCCCTATCCTGTTCCTGCCCTTTCCTCGTTTGCATAACATTCTCCCCTCTATTACCTTCTTTAACATCCCACTACCGCTCAATACGCCTTTCATTTATTTTTCCTGCCTCCATAGGATTACTCTCAACAAATCCCTTTCCTCACCCAACATCTCCAGTACTTCCTCGTTTGTTTTCCTTTCGGTCCATTTCACCTTCTCCATTCTTCTCCACAACCACATTTCAAAAGGCTCCAGTATACGTCTATCCTTCTGCTGCAGCGACCACGTTTCCGCGTCGTACATAGCTACGCTCCATATCAACGTTTTTACGAGTCTTTTCCTAACATCCGTACTCAGCGTTCCTGTCATCAACTCCCTCCTTGTGAAAGCCTCTTTACCTAGCGCAACTCTTCTACATTCGGCCCTACCACTTTGACCGTAATGGTCCATAACACTTCGGAGATACGTATATTGTTCTACCAGCCCTATTTTTTCCCTCCTATTTTAATGGTAGCTTACCCCTTTTCTTTCTGGAAAATCGCATAAACTTTGTTTAATTAATATTGATTCTCATCCCATATCTATCGCACTTAACCTCCAATTCACTCAGCAATGCTTACAATCCCTTGGCTGACTGACAACCTAATGCTTGGTCATCATCAAACCTAACTGATTTTGATATCAAAGTTAATGTTTGGTAGTCCTTGCATGATGTGTAGCCTTTACCTTTTTCGGAATAGGAACTAACACTGACCTCACAAAATCTCCCAGCCGGATTAATTCCTCATAGATACTACGAATTAGTCCATATAGAGTCGTCCTCCCACATTTTCCTAAACATTTCCATAGTTCCGCCGGAATGTTGTCTACCCCCGCGGTCTTATTTAGTTACACCTCTCTTAACGCCCTTTCTATCTCATCGTCGATTATTCCTGGACCTAAAATATCTTCTTCTACGTCATGTTCCTTTTCTATGTCTAACCTTGTTGGCCTAAGTTCTTTACCTTACAGTGTTTCTATATATTCCTTCCATCTCTCTTGGATTTTTTCTGTGTTAACTATTACCTTACCCCACTTATCTTTAAATGTTAGCACAGATCCTCCCTTTTTAATTCCTGATAATAACTTAACCTTGCTGTAGAGCGTACCGATTTTTACCTTCCTCTGTAAACTTTCCATATCCTCCTCGCATTGTGTTTTCGACCATGCTTCTTTTGCTATACATACATATACATCTATAGATGATTTCTTCGGAGTAACACGGAAGTGTTACATAAAATACTTAGACAGCAACACACAATATGAGAACACATAAAAGGAACACTCACACGTTATTTCTTGATAATTTCGACGGAATTGAGATCCGTCTTCCTCAAAAGATTAGTTAGGACTGACTGCTGAACTAAGGTGAAGTATGTGTGAGAGAGAGAGATAAGGGGACGGGGGAAGTGGAGAACGGGTTGTGGGGGACGTTTGAATGAAAGGGTTGTGGAAGGGGAAAGGGAGAAGGGAGGCCAGAGGGGAGCGGAGATAGGATAGGAATGAGAGGGAGGATGTGGAATGAATATAAATCACATATACAAGCATATATACAAGCAATATATATATATATATACTAGTATATGTTATACACACACATGTATGTGTGAGGCGTGTTCATAAAGTAAGACCCGTTTGGTCACAGGAAAAAATATACTCATATGAAACACATTTTATTGGCACTTTTAGTTAGCTACAAACCTACTTTACTTATCTACATAATCGCCGTTCACTTCTAAGCATTTTTCGTACCGCTGCACCAGATTCTTTAACCCCTCTGCATAGAAACTCGCCGCCTGAGGGTTGAACCAATCGACAACGCCATTCTCGAGTTCCTTTTCGGTTTCGAAATGTTGTCCACCAAGCCACTGTTTCAAGTGCAAGAAGAGGAAGTAGTCGCTGGGTGTAAGGTCAGGACTGTACGGTGGGTGGTTTAAAGAGTTCCCAACGACCCAAAAACTCTCGTCCACTGGACATTCTTTGCTCTTTGTGGTGGACGGTGAATATTTTCGGTACCCACCTTGCACGCAATGTGTGGTATCCGAGGTTTTCCGTAACAATATTGTAGACTGTAGTGCGTCCAAGTTGAGGAAATTGTTCAGTCAGGCCATTAATTGTCAATCGACGATCACATCGCAGTTTTTGTTCCACTTGCGAAACAATTTCATCGGTCAGAATACTGGGCCTATCACTTCGCTCTTCGTCATGGACATTTGTTCGTCCATTTTTAAAATCACAGCACCATTGTCTAACCTTTCCTTCACTCATAACTGTAGGTCTATAAACTAGGCATAATTCCCGATGAATTTCAGCAGCCGACAATCCTTTTGCATACAAGAATCGTATGACAGAACGCACTTCACAGCTGGCGGGATTAACGGTTGTCGCGGACATTGTTTTTTGCATGCACGGACAAGCAAGCGATGAAGCAGTAGATGGCGCTGCAGGAGCAAAACTGTGTTCTGAAGCTCCAATATTTAAATATAACCAAACGGTACTTACTTTAAGAATACGCCTCGTACACACACAAACCTCTGAGAATAATGTATCTGAGGAAGGGAAGGCTAGTTTTGGCGGAAGTGGATAGTGTTTGAGTCTGCTCAGTGAGCCGTAGTTTAGAAGACTACTTACTCCTGGTTGAATCAGCCACACGGTCACATACGCCTTTAAAACTTGTAAATTTGAATTATCACGCGTTTTACGTAAATATAAATGGCGCAGTTGTTAAAATATGACATATGTGAATTTATCTAGATGTATTATGAGAGTTCTCCATGCAACAAATGCTCTGCCACATGATTTCGGTGCCATGAAAGAAAGTTCATAGGTGCAGGACACCTGTCACAGGATCGGTATCTACATACATCTTTTTGGCTGCTGAAATGCCATCATGCTCAGAAGTGGCCAAGTTCTTCGCAAACGAGTCGAACTGGCCCAAAAAGGTGACACTGTTGACTACTGGACAGAAAGGAATACGATGAATACTCTGACAGAATATCTCGCTTTAGGATAATTCCCTCTAAATCAAGAAAAAGATTGGGAAGCGAAGGAACAACACGCTTTTTCTCGATTTGCGTGTATAGAAATGACGTTGGAGGCTTTCCACTGAGAAGGAAAAGTGATGAGGGCGGAAAAGCAGGCAGGGAGGGAGAGGGAGTGTGTCCGTGCGTTGGTGTTCGGGTCGCCTGCACATGGTCCGGTAGATATCGAAAAATCTCCAGGGATGCGTGTGCATTTGGAGGGATTTTATTCAGGTCTGAAGGCGTGAGCTGGAATATTGGGGAGGTGGAATCATTTGGAAAAGAATTTGAGAAAAAACACGGCCCACTTGGTCACACGCCTTTTTTATTGGGAACGATTCAATGAATCCGCGGGCGATTACGGCGGCGATTAAAAAGAAACCGGATTTATTTAAGGCTGAATCCAAGAAATGATCATCCGTCCTGCTCATACTCTAACAATCACAATGGATACGTTTTTTAGAATAACGATAGCAGTTAATCGAAACAAACATCCATCAAAACAACTTGGTTGTGTACTCTATGAGAAAAATCTAATAATCACAAGCAACAGCTGGTTTTTGTTTGAACGCTGAGAACCACCATCAGAACCACCTACAACTTAAATTCCACCGGCGCATGAAATGCACACACATAAGAGAATAACACGGAATTGGGGTCAATGACTTCCCGGTGTGGCCTTTCTCTGGAAGATAAGGTGCACGAAAAATAACACAACTTGGGCACACCTATGTGTGCACAAATGTATTACTCGGTATCGAACTCGAGCCCTCCGGTGCTGACACCGTCTTGGCTTTCACGTTCGCCGAGAGTTAAATAAGATGATAAAATATGAACTGGGAGGACAGCAGCAAGATATATCGTTTTCATAGGAGGTTGCTGGCTGCAACGGAAAATGTGACTATTGTGAATATGACAGGCACAGCGGTTACTCTTCATTCGAGATCAGATTTAGGAGCTGCAAGGCATCCTGACTTTGATGCGTTGAAAAGGCAGCTCCCAAATTAGGCACCAGACAGTGGAAAACGTTACGGAATATAATTCTCAAATATGACTCACAATCTGCAAGCCACACCAGTCCAATTGACAATAATTAACATGTCACATGTGAAAATTTCCACAAACATGAACCCCTTTATTGGAGAGCTTATTATGCAACAAGTACAGCTAGCCTTTGAAACGGAAGACGGAAAGGATCGAGCACGTTGGTTCATCTGAATTCCAGCTGTACACACTCCGCGAATGAGATTCGCCGTTGTTATTTGCACGGTTGCTAGGTATTCCACGGTGCCATCCGAATGGATGAGGAGGGAAGGGAGGGATGAGGCCGCAATCAATGCGCCCGCCGCCGATATTAATTCCCGCCGCGATCGAAGCGATCTCGCCGAGGGGAGTCGGCCGCCCCCGCTCCGAATTCGATCGACACGGGGCTCTTTCGGCGGAGAGACGAGCGATCCCCGCCAAGATTCCCAATCCCGATAGTGTGCGCTCCGACGATGACCGAGTTCTTTCTCTGGGGCAACGTGGAAGGGCTTCGATAAAATGATCGCGAGGAAAACATTCTACGGGAAAAGAAAATGAAAATGGCGAAAAAAAATCCAATGAAGGCAATGTCTTGCTCCTTGTGACAGGTGCGTTAAAATTAGAACGAAGAATGAAATTTGGAATTCATTAAAATAAATTGCCAATTAATTTAACGTCGCTGGAGGGAGAGTGGAGTGTTAACAAATCCTGGGAGGCCTAAGATTATGATGCAAATTAAAATGGAAACAGTAGTAATAATCACTTCCTCACCCTGTCACTCCTTGGAGGGGGGAATGGGCGGCGGGGGGGATCGAGGAGAGAGAAGAATTCCTTCCTCAAGTGTACAGAGTCTCCCCCTGGGGACCAGAGGGAGCGAAGGGTGGAACGGGGCTGCCGTATGAGCGGGCCCGAAAACGCCCCCGGATGCGACGCCACCATCTCCCGGAATTTCACCGATTCTCCCGGAATGGATTGTCTTTCCCTGGATCCCTGCCCACCGCAGGCAGATGTTCCCCCCTCCCATATCCACAACAGGGACAGGATAAAAATCGACCTCCCCCCACAGCCCTATACGCGTTTCGATCAATTATTCTCGTCATACTAAAGTACTCAAGCGCAAATTCTGAGGCATTACATTACAATTTATAAAAAATATCGCCGCCCTTTTTTTATTTTCATTTGGGAGAGAAAATGTTTATCGTCATTCCCCCAACAATTTCTCGCATGAAACCAAATTGGAGAGAGGAGAAAGGAGTGATTTCTATTATTTTTACAATTACCTCCAGTTAGCTCACGCCAATGACAATTTAAAAGATTGGTCCCCGTATTAGGATACCATTAAAAATCTAATAATTTATATCAGTAATTAAACAAGGAAACCGTGGGTAGTAGGTAAAAGGAAAAGTTCACCGATCATGCCAAATGTACCTCACAATCGCGTCCTGAAAATTCTGTATTCTATTCTCGGGTAAAAACATTCTTTCCTTTATTCCTGTAAAACATTAACCTTCTACAATTTTTGCACATAAAATCTTTCCTCGTTTCCCCTGTAAAAAGCAAGGACTATGAGTCACTTGGGGAATAATAATAATTGGACGAAATGCGGTGCTAACAAAGCTAAAATATTCACCGGACAAATGGTGCAAGGAAAGGCGGAAACAAAATTGGAGAAATGGAGAGGGAAAACAAAATAATAAACGAAGTGAGGATTTGAAAAAGGGAATACTATATGTCGGTGGGAGAGGATGAGGATCCGTCCCTGAGGCTCTGTCGCCCACCCTCACTCGGGTTGCCCCTTCCCGATGCGCCGTGGACACGCCCCCCACCACCTGCTGACGAGCGGCATCTGCCCCCTCGGACTCCCTGGCGACGAGGGAGGCTGTTGCGGTCCACTTACATCCCTCCTGACTCTCGCCCCGCGGCCGACCTCCCGCTCTTAGTCTGCTGCTCCGTTAGGGATTTGGATCGGATGGCCTGATACGCCGCCTACAACTATATCGGTACTTCATGCGGTGAGGTTTACGCTCTGCTCTACGCGACTTTTTTAAGGAAAAGAAACCACGACACTGAGGATTCCCTTGATTTGCGCATCTTTAACTGCTTCGAGTTTTGTCCAACACCCATTTTTTTACTTTCATCAACGCTCTGCTAATCTACATTTTTTTCTACCAATATACTTTACGTTGATGATTGCTGACAATCAGTCTTTCCATCATTTCACTTCATCTACATCTGAAATCAAACTTCATTCCTTCTTTTCTCAAATGGCATCGCATTTATAGTAGGTTCCTTGCAAGAGTTTCTCACTGCCAATACTACCTTTTAATTAATTCATAACCTGAGTAGTTTCGAACTTCTTGGCTTAAATTATCACATAGATTCCTCTAAATTTTCTTGTCTTCCAGGTAATACCCTATTATGACAAAATTGTCCTTTCTTTGATACATTTCATGAACTCCTAAGTACTCCAGGATATGTGTAGGAAGAAGGAAGACCTTAACACTTTTGTTGCTTTGCAATCCTCTCTTCGTCGGCCAATATGCCTTCCTAAATACTCTTCCACAATACTTTGGAAGCCCAGACTGGGGGAACATATGGAAAGTAAAAAAAAAATAATTATTTTTCATTTATGATTATAATTACGTCAGTTTTGTTTAATTTATATATTAGTGTAATTAAATTAAGGCGTTGTTATTTATAATGGGTTTGCAAAAGGAAAACAATTTTCATTCCGTGGTCGCCTTTTAGACTTCCAAGTTGTTTGTGGCCGAAGTCACTTTCAATTTTGAATGAAGTCGGCTTAACTCTTCAAATTCAGGTCATCGTTGGAAAGCACATCTGGCCTATGCAGAATTCGCCACTTGGTTCACGCCTGACAGTCATTCCTAACTCCGCCTCAGATGGGCGTCCGAAAGCTAACTCTCAACCCACTACCCTCCTCCTCAAAGCTTCTTCTGAATCTTACTTTGCCATTCTAAGAAACGTTTTTAACAATCTCCCTTCCTTTGATAGCACTCCTCAGATTGATTTTTTTTCATCCTGCTCTCGCGTTGTTCAGAATGTCCTTTCTGCTACACCATAGCTCCATTCTCGCCTGGGATTATCCAATCAGAATGAGTGATGTAGCAGCACATTGAGAGCGGCAATCTGACCCGCCGTGCAACCGATCACAGTTCAGGGGAATCGAATCGGGGATCAGGACCGCTGGCTAAGTGTCGTCTGCCAACGTGAGACTCGACCAAGAGAAGTAGTTGCATCCAATATTCGAAATTCAAGGCTTGATTCAATTTTTTCACCGTCCATTGGCCACATTAGTTATCCCAGAATCTTTCGCAATAACACCCCTTCTGTTCCAGCATATTAAAACAATTTAAGAATTTGCCATGGAACAAGCCTTTTAAAAATAATGTATATCTTCCGCGGTCGTCATCCTACGAAACCCTTGCGGGGGAGAAATGACAGCAGCAAGACAGAAGACGAAAGTAGTTATAATAGGAACATGGAACGTTAGGACAATGTTGAGGACAGGCAAATTAGAGAATATTAAGCGAGAGATGGACAGAGATAGTATAGATGTTTTACGTCTCTGCTAGGTGAGATGGAAGGATAGCGGGGATTACTGGAGTGATAATTATAGAATAATATACAGCGGCGGGGACGAGAGCCAACGAGGGGTTGCCGTTATATGGGTTATGTGAGATAACATGGTTTCATTGTGGAAAACTGAAGAACATAAAGACATTCGGGATTTTTATAATGAGCTCTACAAAGATAAGTTGGTGAAACTTGACGACACAAAAGTGTGCAATTAGAAACAGCTGCGACGACAGTGGGTGCGGGCAAGGATTTGTAGGAGTTCCCACTTGCTGCGGAGCTCCTCGTGAGACAGTGTTCAAGATGATGGAATAGTCTCCAGCTAGCTCGATTTAGAGACGCCGCGTGTTAAAAAAATGATTCCGATTTCTCAATAGCAATAAAAATATCTTTTCCATAAACTTATCAATTAGGCACAGATATCTGTTTCAATGTCCACAACCATATTTTTTTTCATTAATTTGTGGCAAGACGCAAAATAAATGGAGATAAAGCATTTCGTCTCCGACTTTTTACAATTTACCACACAACTTTAAGAATAAAAAACATTCCAGTATTACAATTTATTATAACTTGGAGGGGAGGAAGGAGGGCGTCTAAGAGAAAGGGAATCACTTGGAGAGGAGGCATCCAGGAGGGAGGGAATCACGCGAGGGCTAAGTGAAGCTAAAGAGGGCCGGCCTGAATGGAGAGACGTGATTACTTCAGCGCTGCCCAACTCCTTTCCTCGACCCCCTCTGGATTTGTATCAACAGCCATTTTAGCGCCACTGCCCCGGCGGCATTCCTTCCCCGGGGCGGGGCGGGGGTGGATGAATTGAGTGAGTTGAGTATGGATGAGACGAGAGAGAGGAGAGGCGGGAGAAGAAGGCAACGTGGTGGGTGGAAAGGACCTCTCCTTATGTCCCAGGCAAAAGTCCGCGTTGACTTGCAGTGGTGTGTCGTCGGGAGGGGTGTGGTGTTGGGGGAGGGGGCCATGGGAAGGGATGGGCCAAACACCCGCCCTCCCCCTCCTTCCGCGACAGAGGAAATCGATGCGGCGAGGGAGGGGGAGTAATTCGTGGAGCAGCCGAGTGGCGGCGCGACGAGAGGTGGAAATGCCTATTCTCTTCCACTCCGGCCGAAGTGGAGGCGACGACGACTCGACGGAGGGGAGGAGGGGGGTGAATGAGGAGGGGTTGGATGAGGTGGGGGGTGGAAGTTAAGGGAGGGGAAGGTGGGCAGTTGGGAGTGCATGTAGGGGGTGGGCCTCGAGGCTGGGGATAGACGGTTTCCACGAAGCAGCCCTCAAATGACCCCGGGATGCATGGAAATAAAGGGAACGCACAAGTGTGTGTGATCAGGAGGGATACAAGGAATTCAAATGAATATGTCGGTCGGGACATAAATTGTAACACTAAACATTCCATATTAAATTGAGGGTTGATTAATGTGAATCGCGTTATCGCATTAGAATCGAAATGATCTCATCTTGAAAGGATGGGAGCCATAATCCCAAATTTCCGTGTTTTTGTTTGCCAAAGGATATTCCGCCAAGGAATGAAGCGCGCCAAGCGCCGACTCCCTCTGTGGGAGGTTGGGGCGGAGGGTCCTCCGCCTCTTTCTGCAATGAGCCGACTTTCTCATCGATATCGATCGCGACGTATTTGAGTGAATCGGATTCAGGTCGAATCGATTCAAAATCACGAGCGAAATCCGATTCGCTCCCTCTCAAGGTCGCACCACATAAATTTTTATTAAACTTCGCCTTTCATCAACGACGCGGGAACTTTAAAGATATACAAAAATGTCTTGAAATTTTCTTGCAAAAAATTTGCAACCGTTGTCCTGTGAAGCTTAAGCCACTCTTCTAATTCTTACGACACGTCTTCGTTGCTTCATAGTTCCAGTTTTTCGGGATCCCTTTATTCGTTTCGATACGACATCTGGGCATCACCACTATAACTGCAAAGGGCCTTCTGTCACCTCTGTAATGTCTAAAAGGGAATGAAACTCATAGTTTAAAACGATTATTTCTTAAATCTAATGGATTTAAAAAATATTTATTCAGCGAAATTAAATCGGAAATGTATATAATATAACAACTTTTTCCGCTTTTTTGCGGCTCAAAGCCGAAACAGAATTAGAGTAATGATTTTGCTCCCTCAAAAATGTTGCCAACAAATTTCCCGTGGGCGTTTTTATCGTGCAATATCGGAATGGGGAAAGGCGATGGTCTCTTGCTTCGGAATGATCGAGTTCACATTCCCGATGTCCTCGTTAGCTTCTCGCCCAGTTCCAACCCATTCCAGCGGCTTGGCATCGCCCACGCTCAGAGAGCAGGTTATAAACATAATACGTACGTAAGTAAAGCTGAATTTCCTTTGATATCGCTCCTCTCTTTTCGAACGCTCTTGAAGTTCCGAAACCTCCAATTCTAAAAATTGTCCACCGTGCCGTGCGTATATCTTCCGCGACAGGTCTGCCAGCATGAACTATCTGTCACCAGAGATGAAGTAACTGCGTAGTGCGCAATGTGCTTCGTCTCCGAACCTGAGAGCACTTCGTAAGGAGGCGTGAGGGCTGCCGAGTGTGAATGGCTAGCCTCGACCGGAACTTCGTTAAGGGAATCGGAACATCTCTCCATCGACCTAAAGCCATCGGAATCGCAGGGTATTTATGTAGATTTATGTAGATGAACATTGAAATTATTACGTACCCGGAATAGGGTTTTCTTAACTTCCAATAAAAGGTGAGATTTCTTTCCACCACGAGGGCTCCTCGCAGTCGCACTCTCGGTCGAAACCGACCGCTTAATTGATTGGTATGAGCGAACGAGAGCGACAGACCTCTTCCACGACCGGAAAACTGCAACCAAGTCTCCTCGGCGCAAAACGCTCTACAATCTGCGTTCCTTCTCCGGCGCCGGCGGTGCATCCGTTTCAGCGGCGCGTTGGCTGGGTTCCAGATCGCGTTCCGCCAGGGAACGCGGCACACCGCCGATCAGGACAGCCGATGAGGAAGGGAGTCTATAACGTGAAAGGATTCGGCAGAAAGGAACACACTCCAGACTTAGCATCCTCGGCAAGACGGCTTATCGGAGAGCCGAGGGCCCTCGCCATGCAGCAAGGGCCACTTCCAACCCTATTAAAAATGGATATCCTCGGTATTAATTGGGGGTCGTCCACTAATTCAGGGATTGCGACCACAGCCATTTCCACAACCCGTGCAAGGGCCCACTGAGTTAATCCCTCGGATCCCTATTGGAAAATTTCTATTTCAGGCAATATACTGCCACTCCATGTAATTTTTTAATCGATATAACGTATTGAAGAATCCCACAGATCATACACGTATTTCTCAGTGATAAAACTGTTGACGAGAAATGAAAAATGAAATGAAAAACAAAGTTCAGCTAATTATGCTATACAATTTTGAAGATGAAATTGAGGTCTCTTTTAATTTCACCCTCCAGTGTTTTCCATCAACGCTGTTATGATGACAAATACTGCAAGATAAATGAGTTTTGCTGGAGACATTTCACATATTCCCACAAAAAGCATGGAAGTATATCAAAATAAATTATCTCATAAAGCCGAGTCCTCCATTTCGCCGTTATATACATAATGTAAAAAACCAACTTCTCCCAGACGGAGAAAAACTTGATAGGACTAAAAACTGAAAATACAGGCTCGAACGACTACTGTTTAATCTTCTTCGGAAACTGCCTGCGAAATAGGACGGAGAGTGCATAAACCGTTTTTCGATTCAAGGTGAAACCCACTTTTAAATAAAGACCAGGGTTTTCGATGAGGCAAATCGACTATACGCAGGTGGTCTTCTGCACAAGGACATTTATTCGGGTGGTCACCCGTCCACCCGCCAAAACGCTGTAGCCTCTAATTTGATTTTGAAACTATGACGGAGATTATCCATGTAGTATCGGAGGATTGCTATCCGTCAAACGATTAGGTTTTCAAGGAAAATGCACCGATTATTATTCAAAACATAAATATTTCTATTTTATAAGTTTATGAATCTCTCCCGATTTTGTTTCACGATATTGAAAGAAAATTCTTCACGGAAATGTCTGAAGTGCAACGTCAGTGTCAATCAACATCAATTATATTGTTGAAGCACCTTGGTGATGAAAGATCTGGTGCTCGGCCGTCGCCGAACACAGCGCCGTCCGAGACCACGCCATCAACTGGTAGGAGACAAAATTACTTTGCCGCTCGCGCGGCTACTGGTATCTACTGGTAAAAGAGGCTATCGAGATCCGCCTTCAAAAGAAAAACTTCAATAGGGATTCAGGTTATCAGCTCAGCAACACCTGGAGACCTATTTTGAAACGCATCTGGGAGACAAGGCAGAACGCGCGGCCAATCAAGAAGCTCCCTGGTGATGGTGGAACTGCGGACCAATCAGATGACACCTGAGCCGTGGAGGCGGGTATATGTATTGGACATTTTTCGGTGAAACGGCATTCAGAAGCCCTGAAGACGATGACCGAGTCGGGAATCGAAACGTCGGCAGCCATGGAGACATTGACCCGGTAGAAGACCCGAGAAGATTTCACCCACCTTGGTGATGTGTCGCCGTCCGCGGACAACAGAATGGTTTTCTCTCCGTCAGCATTCGTCCTTAGAGGCCCCAGAAGGACGCATTTATCCCCATGTATACTTCAGCCAACGGCAGAACTAAAAGTGCTCGTTTACACCGGCCGAAAACTATACCTATGGGTTGTTTTACAAAAATCCTATAGTTTTCTCTATGATCTTGAAAACATGATTAATATATAGTATATCCCTCCCACGGATTACAACCTTGACGTGGTGGAAGGGTTTTTGCGATCCCGTGACCACTAGCGCAGTTAGGTGCCAACCGAAAAGTAGTCCGCGCGGCATCTGTTCCTCAGTGAGGTGGCTGCAAAGGCGACTGACCCCAGTGGGGCAGACATTGAGTGATGGCGTCACGTTAAAAACACTTTGGAGGAAAGCAACGGGAAACCACCTCGACTATCATTCCCAAGATGCCTTTCATGGATAGTATAGAGAAATTGGGTCCAGGCAATTGCGGAACTCGGCCCTAGTAGCCGTGTGTCGTGCCGGGCAGGGCGGAAGGTAACGCTTCCGCGGTCGTCCTCACACGAAACCCTTGAAGGGGAAAACCGACAACAGCAGGACAGAACCGCAGAAGGAGAAGACGAAATTAGTTAAAACTAGAACATGAAATGTTAACACAATGTGGAGGACAGGTAACTAAAAGAATATTAAGCGAGACACGGAAAGAGGTAAATTAGATATTTTAGGTCCATGCGAGGTGAGATGGAAGGATAGTAACGGTTACTGGAGGGATAGTTATAGAATAATATGCAAAGGAGGGGACGAGAGCCAACGAGGGGTAGCCGTAATATTAAATAAAGAGGAAAGGAGAAACGTAGACAAAATTGAACAAGCAACCGATAGAATATTGCTAATAGAGATCAAGGCAGAACCGACGAACTTCGTCATTGTTCAGGTAATGCCACCGAGTAACCCACAAAACAACTTCTTTTCTTCAAAATCCCACTGCCGCTAAATACGCCTTTCATCCATTTTTCCTGTCTCCACAGAATTTCTCCCAATAAACCCCTCTCCTCGCCCACCCTCTCCTACTACTTCCTCATTTGTTTTCCTTTCGGTTCATTGCACCGTCTCCATTCTTCTTCACACACGCAATTTAAAAGCCTCCAATCTACGTCTATCCTCCTGCTTCGGCGCAAACGTTTCCGTACCGCACCGCTACCTTCCATATCAAGGTATTGAGAGTCTTTTCTTTCTCTCCCCATTCAACGTGCCGTTCATCAACTCCCTCTTCCTAAAGAAACCCTCCTGGCCTAGCTCAATTCTTCTTCTTACGTCACTACTACTTTGACCGCGTTGGTCCAAAACGCTTCCGAGACATGTCAACTGTTCTACCCACTCAATTTTTTGCCGTCCTATTTTAATGTTTAGCTTAGCCTTCTTCTTCCTGGAAAAGCGCATAACCTTTGTTTTATTAATATTGATTCTCATCCCATATCTATCGCACTGAACCTCCAATTCACTCAGCAATGCTTGCAACCCCTTGACTAACTGAGCAACTAATGCTTGGTCATCAGCGAACCTAACCGATTTTACGAATTCCCCTCCGACTTTCATTCCTACCTCCAGTTCTTCCCAAGCCTCTTCAATCATTTCCTCCACATATACGTTGAACAGCACCGGTGACAATGGGCAACCCTGCCTGACACCTCTTCCTAACACTGCCCATCCGGACTCTCACTTCATCACTCGCACCTGCATCCGCCCGGCAAGTGGAGAGATCCGGTGTTCAACTTCCGGTCGAGGAAAATATTTTAACATTTGTGACCTGCTCAAATCCGCCTTCCCCACCACTCTTGTGTTCGTCCTTTGTGTGTGTTCCTTTCCCATTTCCTTATCTCTATTTCTATGTAAATGAATATTTGTTCACCGTGAGGCGGGATTTCGTGTTTGAATGAAAAACAGGGTCAAACCAAAAAGTAGTAAAACTGATTTTCTCTGGCGCGAACGTAGCGGTAGAGGGGGGTCTGCCTGGCAGGGTAAGGTGGAGGGGGCTCTTAGCAGCAGACCGACACCAACCTCAGTCGCTTGCGGGCTGTCGTTGAGTGAGGACATCGTTTTTAGAGAAGCAAGTTTTTTGTCCGCGTCTAAAAACAAAATGAATCTGAATTTAGAGCAACTTTATTCTGTAAAGTTTTTTTGCGAAACTCAGGAAGACGGCACCTGAGGCCCTCGATATGATCAATCAGGCTTATGGGGATTGTGCCTTAAGCCGTTCCACAGTATTTGAGTGGCACAAGTTATTTCAAGAGGGTAGGGAGCTCGTTGAAGACGACCATCGCTCCGGACGGCCGTCGACGGCAAGAACCGACACGAATGTGGACAGAGTGAGGACACTGCTGAATACAGACCGACGCTTAACCAGTGAAGAAATTGCAGACCAGTTGGGTCTGTCAGCATCCAACGTCCAACGCATTATTTCACAGGATTAGGCCACGCGCAAGGTGTGCGCCAAGACGGTGCCGAAAATTCGTACGAGCTCGTCGTTAGACAGCTCATGGCTAAATACGGCGTTGCCACGTTTCCGCACCAGCCGTATTCTCCCGATCTGGCATCACCGTTTCTTTTGCTTCCCCCTGATGAACATACAGCTCAAGGGACGACGTTTTGACTCGATAAAGGCCGTTCAATGCCTTCGACGAGGGTCTTCAACGGCATCCCCAAAGAAAATTTCCAGCGGGCGTACGGGGAATGGGAGCAACGTTATACTAGGGGTGTCGCAGCTCAAGGAGCATACCTTGAAGAATATTAAGTCGATGCAAGAATATCGTCAATAAAATTTTTGTAAAAAAATCAGTCCTACCTGATATCAGTTATGGGTACGAAACTGTATATATATATATATATTTTTTTTTGTATATAAATAAAAAAATGTATATGGGTGGCGGTGGTCTAGTGGGTAGAGCGTTGGACTACTGACCGGACGGTCCAGGTTCGATTCCCGGGCAAGGCACTCTGGGCACCTGCAGTTCCACCCAAGCTAGTTGATTTTTCGGGTACCAGATCTTCCTGGGAAACCATAACCGGCACAGGGAAAGGAACTGGCCCCACTACCCTGATGTGCGAATATTTACAGGCCGTCTGGCTTGGAACATGGGTGAGCTCTACCATCACCTTCTAAACCGACCTTCGGGTTGAGTACTGTGTTTATGGCTTAACATATATATATATTATATATATACCTGTATGCCTAACCTTGTCGCCCTAAGTTCTTCACAATACAGTGTTTCTATATATTCCTTCCATCTCTCTTAGATTTTTTCTGATTCAACTATTATCTTACCCCAGTGATCTTTAACTGTTAGCACAGATCTTCTTTCTTACTTCCCGATAATAACTCAACCTTGCTGTACCAATTTCACCTTTCTTCTGTATACTTTCCATATTCTCGCATTGTGTTTTCCACCATACTTCTTTTGCTTAATTGTGGCCCTTTTCAATTTTTTGTTTAACGCTTTGTACTTCATTTTTCCTAATTCTGTGCTTACATTCTTCCATCTTCTTCTCTCATCCATCTTTGCAATCATCTCATCCGTTACCCATGGTTTCCTTATCCTTTTTCCGTTAACGGTACCTTTTTTGTCTTTTGCGGCTTGCGATATTCTTTGCATGATACATTTTCATTTATCTTCGATAATACTCAGCTCTTCCACGTCATCCATCATTTTCTCTACAGTCTGCTGATACTCCTTCCTCATAAATCCATTTAATGCTTCTACATTCCATATCCTAACCCGCCGCTCTTGCCTTATCTTTTTGAAATGGACGTTGCATTTCATAACAACTAAATTGTGGTCTGAGTCCGCATCCGCTCCCTGGAAACTGTGCGAATTTATCACACTGTTCCTAAACCTGTGCCTAACCATAATATAATCTAACTGATACCTTTCTGAGTCACCTGGCATTTTCCATGTATACCTACGCCTTTTGTGGTGTATAAACCATGTGTTGGTGACGACTAACCACCGTCTCCTGCAGAATTCAATTGCTCCCTCCCCGCGTTCATTCCTCGTGCCTAAACCATAGTCCCCCATCTCACCACCATCTTTTCCTTCACCTACCGTCGCATTCCGATCCCACATTACTACCAAATGTTTCCCTGCAGGAACACACGCGATTATATCCTCAAACTCACCGTACACCCTATCCACTCCTTCCTCCTTGTGGTTGCTCGGTGGCATGTTTACCTGAACAATGAGCAAGTTCGTTGGCTCTGCTTTAATTTCTACGAGTAAAATTCTATCTGTCGCTTGCTCTATGTTGACTACGCTTCTTCCTACCCCTTTATTTAATATTACGGCATCCCCTCGTTGGCTCTCGTCCCAGCCGCTGTTTATCACTCCATAATTGTCACTCCAGTAATCCCCGCTATCCTGCCCATCATCTTTGCAGAGATTCCAGCCCCATCTTACCTTGCAGAGACCTAAAACATCTATATAACCTCTTTCCATCTCTCGCTTCATATTTTCTAATTTGTCTGTCCTCAGCATTGTCTTGACGTTACATGTTCCATTCTAACTACTTTCGTCTCCTTCTGCGTCATCTGTCCTACTGCTGTTATTTCTTCCCTGCAAGGGTTTCGTGGAATGACTATCGCGGAAGCCTTGCATCCCCCGCTGCCGGGCACGACACACGGCCGCTTGGGCCGAGTCCCGTATTTGCCAGGACTCATATTCTCTATTTCTTTGCCCATCATTACATTCTTGGGAATGATAATTGAGGTAGTTTCCCGTTGCCTACCTCAATAGCGTTTTTAACGTGACACCATCACTTAATGGCTGCCCCACTGGGGTCAGACGCCTTTGCAGCCGTCTTGCTGAGGAACAGACGCTGCGTGGACTACCTTTCGTCTGGCTCCTAACCGTCGACCTATCTGGAATGGGTGACCCTACCGGGAGCAATTATATTTACTACCAGCAGAGCTCTATGGGTCATCGGAACATACAAGCCTTTCCACCACGACAAGGTTGTAGTCCATGGGAGGGATTATTTATTAGGTAATCTACCGGTTAAGGTAGGTTTTTCGATGGACACAACTATCAAATAAACATTTTGTGATTCCCCACCTAGCAAACTAATCTATATCAGGTCCCTCTTCATCTCGGTGTACTTCTTTCCTCCCTTCATCCCGTCCAACATCCCTATCCTGCTCCTACCCTTACCTCGCTTGCCCAACATTCTCCCCTCTATTACCCTCTTCAACATTCCACTACCGCTCAATACGCCTTTCATCCATTTTTCCTGCCTCCATAGGATTTCTCTCAACAAACCGTGCTCAAACGCCGTGCGAATTTATCACACTGTTCCTAAACCTGTGCCTAACCATAATATAATCTAACTGATACCCTTCTGAGTCACCTGGCATTTTCCATGAATACCTACGCCTTTTGTGGTGTCTAAACCATGTGTTAGTGATGACTAACCCCTCTTTTCTGCAGAATTCAATTGCTTTCTCCCCGCGTTCATTCCTCGTGCCTAACCCATAGTCCCCCACCTCACCACCATCTCTTCCTTCGCCTACCGTCGCATTCCAATCCCCCATCACTATCAAATGTTTCCCTGCAGGCACACTCGCGATGATATCCTCTAACTTATCATACATCCTATCGACTTCTTCCTCCTTGTGGTTGCTCGGTGGCATGTATACCTGAATAATGACCAAGTTCGTCGGCTCTGCTTTAATCTCTACGAGTAAAATTCTATCTGTCGCTTGCTCTATGTTGACTACGCTTCTTCCTACCCCTTTATTTAAAATTATGGCAACCCCTCGTTGGCTCTCGTCCCCGCCGCTGTATATTACTCTATAATTGTCACTGCAGTAATCCCCGCTATCCTTCCATCTCACCTCGCAGAGGCCTAAAACATCTATGTTACCTCTTTCCATCTCTCGCTTAATATTTTCTAATTTGCCTCTCCTCAACATATAGGGAGGGATATATATATATATATATATATATATATATATATATATATATATATATATATATACATATATAACTTTTGGACGGCACAATAGAACAGAATAAAACAGATAACACGTAAAAGGACACTCACACTGTAGATGATTTAAGCTTTCGGCCTACTCCGAGGCCTTCTTCAGGTCAGACTCGACATATACATATATATATATATATATATATATATATATATACACACAGTAATCAACCCGAAGGTCAGTTTAGTAGGTGATGGTAGAGCTCACCCATTTACCAAGCCCGACGGCGTGTGAATATTCACACATCAGGGTAGGGGGGCCAGTTCCTTTCCCTGTGCCGGTTATGGTTTCCCAGGAAGATCTGGTACCCGAAAAATCATCTAGCTTAGGTGGAGCTGCAGGTGCCCAAAGTGCCTTGCCTGGGAATCGAACCCGGGACCCTCTGGTCAGCAGTCCAACGCTCTACCCACTAGACTACCGCAACCCTACATATATATATATATATATATATATATATACACACACACACACAGACTATACATTTATGTATATATATGTATATATATAATATATATATATACATACGTATATATTTATATAACTTTTGGGCAATAGAATACAGATTGAAACAGATAACACGTAAAAGAACAACCACGTAGATTATTTGAGCTTTCGGCCTACTCCGAGTGCGAGGGGATGGTTTAGGGACTGCTGGGAAGGGTATTAAGGATGGCGGTTAAGGGTGGGAATTTTAAAGGATCGGAAATTTAGGATGTATGTGGATTCGCGAGTTCTCACCTCTAGGTTAGTCGCTGAATCTGGTAGGGATTCTAGAATTGCTAGGGAAAAGCATTCGTCGAATGTTAGGGGTTGTGAAATTTCTTGTAAAGGAAGGATAATATTTTTCGAGAGGCAGTTAGCGTGGGAATGGGATGAAGGGACAATGAGGGAAAGAGGGGAGAGGGGAGCAGATCTGATCAGCAGACATGTCTGGTCGGTTCGAAGCGGGGTTGATCGTAAGTTGGGGAAATATGAGGAAATTTGTCAAGTCGGGGTGCCCAAAGGGTTGGTGGATCTCAGAAGGATTATAGGATATTGTATATAAATATATTAATTTTTATATATGTGTGTGTGTTTGTGTATATATCTTTGAAGGTGACGCTCTCCGGCGACGCACAAACACACAAACACACGGATATAAAATATTCAACGCACAGAAAAATAAAGGAAGGACACTCACAGTATGTATTGACGTTTCGATGGCCCCGCCGTCGTCATCAGAATGTGCAGGAGAAAGGTGAGGGGAGGAGAGGTAAGGGACCAATATGAAGCTGACAAGGTGGGGGAGGGGCAATGTAGGCAGTATTGGCCTTGGTTCAGCCCGGGGGGTTTAAAAGACTGGAGCACCCAGATAGGTTCCATCTCGCGGGTTCTCACCTCTATGCTACCGGCGGAATTGGGAAGGGTTTCAATAACTGAAACGGAGAAGCAGTCATCAAAAGACTGGTTGTGGGAATTAGTGTGAATTGGGGGGTATAATTAAGGAAGGTGGGAGATTTGGTGGAATAGCGGTGGTTATTCATTCGGAGAGAAAGGGTGGTCGTGCATTCACCCACGTAAAAGGCAGGGCAGAAGATGTCTCGCAAGTTTGACGGGCGTTTAAATGAAACGGAGGGACAATGTGGGAATAAATGTGATGTGGATTGACTATTGTTAATGATTGGGAAGAGTTCACGGATTATATGTTTAATTTTGTGGGTTCCGGGGAAGAAATTGGGGATAAGGTTAGGGCATTTTGGGCGGTTTAGTTTGGGGAGAGGAGTGTATTGGGCTGACGGTTTGAGAATTTTCCTATTGAGTAGTTTTTCGGGGTGCTCACATTCTCTGAGAGAGACCTGTAGCTGGTCCAAGTATTTCTGTTTGGAGGGGGTGTTGTTGCAGAGACGGAGGCCACGAGCTGAGAGTGAGAAGGGGATGGAGCGTTTTGTGTGCGATGGGTGACAGCTGTTGAAATGGAGATATTGTTGTGTGTTGGTCGGTTTAATGTGGACTGAGGTGTAAAACTTATTGATCTGGAGATGAACGTCAATATCTAAAAAGGTGAGATTCGAGTCTGATATAGAGGAAGTGAATGAAACCGAGGAGGAGGAGTTGAGAGAGGAAATGAAGGATGACAAGTTTTCGGGTCCGTGGGACCAAAGGAGGAAAATATCATCAATATAACGGGCCCAGAAGAGTAGTTTAAGGGTTTGTTGCTGGAGAAAGTTTTCTTCAAGTTTACCCATAAAAAGATTGGCATATGCAGGAGCCATACGCGTGCCCACTGCAGTACCATTTATTTGCAAATATATTTTCTCATTGAATTGGAAGGAATTTTTGGTGAGGACGAGTTGGCTCAGTTCGACATGAAAATCAGTGGATGGAGTGTGTGGTGTGGGTCGTAGGGAGAGGTAATATTTCAGGCCTTCTAGGCCTTCTTTGTGCGGAATGGAGGTGTACAGAGATGTAACGTCTATTGTGGCTATGAGAATGGTCGTGCTGTGAGGAATTGGGATTGAGTGTAGACGTTCCGGGAAGTGGTACGAATCTTCGATGTAAGAAGGGAGTGAAGTGGCTATGGGTTGAAGGTGGTGGTCTATAAATGCGGAGATTCGCTCAGTGGGGGAGTTTATGCTGGAGACCGGGGTTATTGGGTTATTGGTTTTGTGACTTTTGGGTAGCAAATAAAAATGTGGGGTCTTAGGATTAGGTGGAGAAAGAATGGATATATCTTTGCGAGAGAGACCTTCCTTTTTCGTTCCAGAAGCCTTGATACGGTAACATGCCCTATCAAGGAAATACAGGATCAGCAGCTTTGGCATAAGGCACCGATGCACCCAGAGGAACCGCCCACGTGATGGGGACGTCGCGTGTAGCCGGACGGCAGCAGATTACTGAAGGTGCGGACCACTTTGCCGAAGGAGCTAGCGCAGTGAGTGCATGATATCCTTCGGGGAAGGGGTTAGACTTCGTACTAAATGATTAATAAGGCTAATCAGATTGGAATGAGTGATAGTAACGGTGAAACAATTTATTGATGTTCAGGGTAAAAAGAATTTTCAATGACAGCCTAGCCAAGAGTACACAATCTCTCGATGGGGCTCGATGGTAAGATTCTTTACACAAATGGCTATAATTTAATTGACTGCCAGTTTGAAGAGGAATAAATGTTATTATTACGTTAAAATATGATTAATCATAATCTTTGGCATGCACGATCGGTGAATATGCGGTTTGGCTCTGATTTACGTGTATGTTTATTGTAACCATTGGTATTATCTAAATAAGCGGTCGTGACTCATTTAAAAAAATGAGTCAATTCAACGATAACATCAGGGATAAAAATCAAAAACCTTTTTAAAATATTTGGAACTGAAGGTTCGTGATCAGATCTCATCACTCTAAAACCCAACTCACAATATGGTGTCATTCACCCGCAGGCAAATCCTTTCTTTCGAGAATATTTACGATATTCGGTGACCGAAATGAGCAGGACAAAGGATCATGACAGAAAAACGAGAAATTTAAAGGCGACCACTCACGGAGCAATTGAAATCCGCATCAGATATTTTTGCAAGAAATAAACTGACACCATGAAGTTAGGATGTTTCACAAATCCCAACAACATCCGTTTCTTCGGACAAGCAATTCTAACATAACGATGAAAACTCGTTTATAATGTCTGAACACTGAAAAAGGTGCATGAAATTCGAATATCAACCAACTGTATCACTGTCTTGGACCCATTTCTGGAACGGGTATATTTATTTCCCTCAGCCATCCACTCGAGATATCCCCTGCTGCCCCCCGTCGAATCAGACCGTCCCGCTCCCGGAACCCCTCCTCCAGCAGGGGGAAATGATGAAATAAAAGATAAACGGAGAGAAAGAATAATCACGTACATATATGTTATCCCTGGAACGACCCTGCCCTGACCTTTGCCCCCGCCCCCATTGGCAAAGGGCTTCCTCTGGAACCCACAAAAACCCTTTCTCCCCGGGATCGGAAGAAGACTGCACGCATGGATGAACAACCGTAAACAGCGAGGGATTAGGGGGGTCGAGTCCTCCCATGGCCCGCCCCCCTACTGTGATCCCCACTCTCGGCAGGATGGGGGGGACGGGGTGTCCTGGGGGAGGAGGGTGGAGAAGGGAAATGGACGGGGTTCAGAGCGAGAGTTTCTTGTTTGCTTGTCATCGGAAGCGATGAGAACCGGAGGGGCAAGAGAGGAGAGGAGATTCGCGGTGGCAGAGGGAGGCGAAACATAGATATGGGATCATCTGACGATTTCCACCTTAGGCATTAAATAAGAGTATTTTTTGAAATAAAAATAGGCATCGAGATGTTTTCCTCAAGTTTTTACATTGTAGGTATTATTCGCGAACAAAATACAGGTACTTCATGTCACAAGCAGTTACCTCCAAATCGCCCAAATAACATAATAGGAGACGTCTCTCAAGCGTCACGATGGCGCCACGATGTGATGAAATGCAATCACTCTTGCATCCATACACTGAAGTGAGACCGTTGTAAAAAATTCGATTATTGGAAATTAAATGTTATTTAATTCTGGCACTGTACTTCCGTGACTTGGCTGACGAAGTTAGATAAACAGTAAAGGAAATCTACTTGAGAGTTCAACGAGCTCGACGGCGGAGATTGACGAGAAATCGGCTCGGGTCTCCTTCCCCCCACGATGGGCCGTTCAATTTCTAAGACCCCCAATTATTTTCAGCCAAATTATCCGTACCGAAAAGTTGTAACATTCATTCCTCCTCAAAATTACTTTCTTGTAGAGTAAAATGGATACCTTCACGATGTTATTGTACGTCAAACGACGGCATTCCACGCTTGGTGGTGCTCTAATTTTGAGGTTCCACCCGCGGTGCGTTGTCCATTGATGACGACAGTTTCTCACAGCATCCTCCTGGAGCCTTCGGGTCAGAAGTGGAAATGTAGGTCGCTCCAAGGAGCGATTCCACCCCTCTGTAAGGCGGACGAGATATATATGTGAAGACCACGGGGCCGCTAGAGAACAAATTTCAAGGATGGATGACACTTCTCTCTCCAGGGGAAATTGTACAAAGTCGGTGCACTACACAGTGCAGCCACCAATGCGTTGATCGCGTGCGTAATTTCAACTGTACCAGTTCTCCAAACGCGATGACCGAGGAAATATTGGCATGTAATCAGAATGGACAAGATAAAAAATGGTATTGGGGATGAAGTAAGTAGCAGGATGTATCTGCAACCAATCAGACGAAATGATTAAGAGTGTGAAATGATTGAATAAAAAGGTAGGAAAAAGTAAACTAATACCAAGCGACTGATAGAATATTACCAGTAGAAATAGCACCACCGACGAACTTAGTTATTTTCTGGATAAGAGAAATAAAGCAATTCCTAAGTGAAATGTATTGAGGACCATGGTTTCGTCAAGGCGTGGCAACGCCAAGTGATGATGGCACACAGGGGCGAAACCATGGTCTTCAATAAATATAAACTGTAGAATTGCTGTATTTCTATTGCGATGTCCGTTCAAAAGGTTCCCGAACGTTTTTAACTTCCCTCTTGTTTTGCTAATTAGTTACGGCTGTTTATGTTAAGGGGTGTTCGTAGAGTGTGGCGAAAAAATCAGATCCACGGAAATGAGCTTTTTGAATGAGCAGCGTTGTTCTGTGAAATTTTCCATCAAACTGCAAATCCTTCACGGAAACTTTTGAGTTGATTGCCAAGACTAATGGTGACGATGCACAAAGAATGTTATTATGATTGCTTATTTTCCGTGAGAAATATTGCATCTCAAAAATATCTTTTCTACACTAACTCTCTATAATTTTACTGACAAGATTTATCCTACTGCAGCAAGGTTGGGCCAATATTACACTTTCAAAAGCATTACTACAGAGACCTCCTTTCAACTCAATGTAAGCTTGCTTCGGTATCAATGCAGCAGTTATGCTAGTCTTTCAATGGAAGGAGATAAAAGATAAATACTAGCCTCTGGATATGGTTAGCACCGGCCAGTGGAGATATTGTGCTTCAGATCTGCTCTGCTGAGCCAAAAAAAACTCTAGTTCCCCCACTCTATCGAAGGAAGATCCGACTTCAACGGCGCTCGCCGGGTTCTTCCGGCTGGATTGCGATGCTTAGTCATCTGAGGTCCGAACTGGAACCGGGTGGCTTTCTGATGGATCATTTTATGTGCATGCTTTTCCTACTTGTTCTTTCCTCTATTGTACCTGACGCTCTCTCCGGTGGTCAAACTGGCTCCAATATAGCTTCTAAAGTATGGTTCGCGGCAATTGATGCAATACCTCCGTTCCTGTAACCCCTTTTGCGTTTCCTCTGTTACAGCTATTACCTAAAAGGGAAACTTCGCCTTCCTTAACAGATATAATTCCCCCCCTTTCTTTGAAGCTTACGGATTTGCCTGTATAGAAGCCTCCAAGTAGGAATGTGCTAGGTCCAGTTCGTGATGTCGGTACGATGGTTCTCCCGTCCGAATGCAACTGGTACCTGTTGGAGACGGAGATGGGAACTGTCTCCGCATATTCCAATCCCTGCCGCAGCATTACTTTCCCGTTATCACGACGAACGATTCCTCAGTCGTCCTATCCACGATGAGGCGACACACCTTCATCGGGGGATGGGTCACCAGGTGGATCTCCAATCGCCGAAGCCACGGCGGGCTCTCCAATTCCAATCCTGAGCGACATCCCACTCGGAAGACCAAGCTCGCCACCCTGCAATTCCGCCCTCGCCCTGAGACTCCTGCGCCCCCCTCCCTGCAAAACGGCGACACTGCCCCTAAGAAGCATGCATTCGCCAGCATGTTAGAGGATAACCACCGGTCACGCCATACGATCTTATGTTTTTTAACCCAAAAAATAAAAGATGGCGTTCAAGTCCAAAACTTCCGGATATAAAGAATTTGTCGCCTGCTACTGTCTCTCTTGCTAATGAAATAATATACAGATCTCAGATATGCCCAAGTTAGTAAACAATTGAGAACACAACATTTTATACTTAAAAAAACCGTTTACAAAATGAACGACCATGGGAACAAAACTCACACGGATCATACATTTAAACACTTACGCATGTTGTAAGGATAAACTAACACCTGCTCTCTCAAACTTAATATTCTACTGAGTTTCGGAGACTATTAAGCGCTAAAACTCCAAAAGAAATACAATAGGTGACACTGATAGCTATAGGTCTAATACAGCAAGGAGCTAGCTATTCCCAGCAATATACTACTGGGTCGTAGGAGAAGAGGATTGTGAAGGCAGCAGCATGGCTATCATTGGCATCGCTTCTCTGTACCCTCACGAGGAAGTTCTCCAACTTCAAAAAGGCCCTCTTCCAAACAACGCCAACCCCTACCGCGGATTTCCCCATCGACCCTTCACGCTCGCGAAACATGCCTTCCTATTCAACTACTCCATCTACTTTTTGACAAAAGGCAGCAAAAAGGAGCGTAAGAATGTCCCATATTTCCGAGGGCCATCTTGAGAAACCCTTCTCCGAAAGCCAAATTTTAAAATCCACCACCTCTTGGGTCCTCGAGGGTGTTCTCCTCCTCTGCATGGCACACGGCGACGGAATCTACTTTCCTTCAACTCTTCCTTTTCAGTTCCATTATTTTCTTCCATGTTCGACTCCAATATCACTCCTCAAGACATCGACATCCATCTTGAAAACAATAATTACAACACCTCCAACATGGTCAACCAAGCCACAGTACCTTCACTTCCAGCAGTTGCCATCCGTCACTTAATCACCCATTTCTTTATTTCTCTCCGTCAGCAGTCATCGCATTTGCACCAGCCCCCGCCTCAAGAAATGCATTCACAAACTACATCATCCATTGCCTCACCAAACGCGGGCACCCAGAAGAAATACTCCATCTTCCCCCGCGGCCCAGAATGCGACACTCCGGGAAAGCGGTGAGCTACACAGTGGAACGCCAAAACGGAATACAATTAAATATGTTCAGTAACCGATCTTTGTGAAGGAAATACAAAAGATTTTCTCTGGTGCATCATATTTGCTTATTTTTCTTTCGTACATGTATACATATAGATCGGGAGCACTATATATTACTAAACATTCATAGAAAAAATAGTCATCATATTAATTTACAGTTTAGATTAAGGGTTTGGAAAATTCAAGGGCTTCTCACTTCAACCTAATCGGGCCGAATTTTTCGCAGCTCATCACGTTACTGATACAAATACTTAATGCGAGCAAAACCTCATTTGGCGCGTGATGCGCAATGCGACTGCTCGAAATGCGTTGTCTCAGTTCCACTGACGACGAATTAGAGGACTGTTGAATAAAGTTCGGTGAGTTTTCATTACTTTAGTAAGTTTAGCTTACATTTCTTTGTTTTCCCGGTCGTCCCGCCTCCTCTGGCCCGATAAGAGACACTCGGCTGACGGCGGCAAGACCCGCGGATCGTAAATATTCTTTTTTATTATTCGAGTATTGTTTTCTGTAATGTGTATGTCCACCAAACCAACTTTCGGGTATTTTACCGTGTATTTTTCTATCTTTAACTTACTTATTCATATTTAAAAATCTGCTTTAACAGAACTTGATTTACGTATTCCGATACTGCGATGACTCACATACTTGATACGTGAAAATGTTTGCATTGAAGGTAGCTTACGTCGTGAGGTGATTTGCATGACCGAAAAAAATTCCATCATGTTGAACTTTATTACAATTTTTAAGAAGGCCAGAAGAAGTATCTCCGGGAAAGTAGCACGTCACATCCCTCGAGAGAAACTGCAGCTATTAAGAAGGCAAAAAAGTAAGCCCTAGAAATCGTTGGGGACGGGGAGAAGCTGTCCGTGCGGCCGTTGGCCACATTGTTGCGATTGTCGTTGCATGTCCCTCTCCCAACAAAAAAGCACGTGCTTGCCTTGCACGCGCGCGACCATGGGTGACTTGGCGGCTGCTGAGACTGGTGCTTCCGTTGGATGCCGCCTCCACCTGCGAAGGTCACACAGTCTATCGGCTTTTAAACGGAAGAGGCTTTGCACCGATTGGAATTCATCACCAATTGACGGTCGTGCATGGATGTAAACAACGTTTGCCGGTGCTGTAAAAAGTTTACAGCCTGTGGGTTTAGAACAATCAAGCCAGTGGCGGCATTCCTCTTCGCCCAAACCACGAAAATTCGAACAAACGCACTCTACCGGTAAAGTCATGGCAACCGCGTTAAGGTATCTAAAGGGAGTACTTTTGGTCGAATTTATGAGCGCTGAGACCACAATAAACGTGGAAATAATTGGTGTTTTTCTAATCATCACATTGAAATAGTGCACTTGAAGCGCGGTAGGAGTTCATTTTCCACTAATCCAGGACTCGTATCCGGAAAGCCAAGGCGCGTAAGGTTATCACCTACTCCACTTACTTTTTCATTAACCCTTTGCACTCGGGTGCCTTTTTCCTCGATTTACTTAGTGTACTCGGGATTTAATTTTTAAACACCCCAAATTTACTAAGCGTGGCACTAGAATGAAAAGCTAGTTTCTCTTCATACAAACTAATTTAATTGGATTTTTTATATAATTATTGATAAATTTATTGATAAACCATAATTTAAACTCTATAATTTTTCATGGGATGATATTTTTGGAAGGATTCAGCAACATGAAAACCTGGGTTACCTTCACATGTCTCACAGATATATATCGTCTCTCTTCTTCCACCTTTGATTTTTCCGTTAGAGCAAACCGCAAATCTTTATGATTTTTGTTAGGGTGAGGTGTGATTATATGGAGTTTCCCATCTAAACGTTGCTCTGTTTGTGGATGGTAATCTAACCCTGGGAGTTTGTGATACATCTCGGAATTCACCAATGAGATCGTGCAATAGTTTCTTAATAAATTTCACATGCGAGATCGGTTTTTCTTTTTTTCTTTGTTGGCATTCTTTGTACAATATATATATTATATTTACACCCTCTTACTCAGGATTCCTGATTATGCAATAGATCTTACAACTTACAACAAAGAACATGCAACACAGCAAAGATATAACAACAAACATCTGCGTAGGTGGTGACATCCTTTGGAGATGACATATATGTCAATGACGACATTATGGGTCGATACTATTCATTTATAAAACAAGCCATGCTATTAATCAAGCCTTACTCTAATTGTCCTTTACACAAAATATCTAAAGTCCGTGCGTCTTCTTTTGCCCTCCAACCCCTCCTGACCAGAACCTCGAAAACTCCCTCAGCAACAAAATAGATATCCTAAACTCGATATTAATACCCCATATAATGTATGCGTCGCCAGTATGGGCTACAGCACCTGATTTCGCTATGAACAGACTCCAAACATGGCAAAACAAGATCGCCCGCAGGATCGGAGGGACCCCATGGTTTATTCCGAATAGGAACATATTAAAGGAGTTAAAGTTAAACACCATCAAAGAAGCCATTTCTACGGCCCTTAAAAGCTACAGAAGGTCGCTTAAACTAGCTAAAAACCCTCTAATCTCAAAACTCTGGTCCACTTCCTTACCTAAAGGTTTATATAAATACCCGCACCAAATTATGAAATCCCTTCCCCGCACACCTAAAAAGAAAAAACGATCCAAGCACCCCCACACCATGACCCTCCACCTTCCAAACCGAGACTTTCTCAGATCTCATGCTCAACAACATAACAAGGAACGAAAAAATTATGGTCCAGGCGCTCCCAATCTCCCTCACCTGGTCCCACCTGACCCAACTTAAAATCTACAACCCAACACACCAGATCCAATCACTTCACACATTATAACCAAATACCAGGCAAGATGTACCATTCATTAAACAAAATACATTATTAATAAAAATAAAATAAAAATAAAAAAATTAAATTAAAATTTTAAAAATAAAAAATATATAAAAAATATCATAAAAATAACAATAATAAATAAATAATAATAATAATATATAAAACAAATAAATAATAATAAATACATTTATCAAAAAATAATAAAAATAAAAACAGAGTAATAATTTTAACCAAAAATAATCCTGTATATGCCCTTAAAAAAATTACCGCACATAAATACCAATCCTGCCTCAAAAGGATTCTCTGAATCCGATGGAGAAGAAATAGGTTTACTTCCATCTGGTCGGTCGGTCGGACGACAGCGAATATGTACGTAGATGCAAAGGGGTAACACGAGGAGGATTCTTAAATATAAATACCACAAGTGGCACCAAACAGCTAAGAGGGACCCAAAACCACAATTCCTCGACTTATCCTCATTTCTTGAAAAGACTCCCGACATAATTTCAGCCACCTGCATCGTCTACGGTGTCTATCTCCCTTTCGATGACTCTTTTCGACGACGAATGTAAAAAAATAACTTAGACAATGGATATAGTACTCCCCCTCCAACCTATATTTGGGCCCCAGCTCCCATTTCATTTGTCTTCCGCCCAGCACGACACATCCAATGATTCCGCCCATGCCTGAGCGAACCTCCCGAGGGATTCCATGCGTTATGCTTTCATTTCCTGCCTCCTTCTCAATTCTCTCACCTTCCAATTTCCATTAAATTGAAAGCCCTCCGAGTCGATGACTTTTGCTTGCCTCCCCCACCCTCGTCATTTTCTGGAGGGGCCCGCGGTGATTTTGGAGCATGTTACATTTTCGGGAGGCAGAGATATAATTTTCATTTGGATGCGAGCACACATTTGTAGATCCCGAAGCCCCTCGCATACGGCGGGCCGCGGCCCCGAGGTTTCAACCGCGATCGAGGCTGGGTGGCCCTCGGCCCCGCGCCGTCGTCGGCAGATTGTGGGCAGGGCTCGTATCTATCGTATTATATCATGCCTCCCCTTCAGAGACATGATAACTTGCTCGGGGGGAAGAGTTCTTCTCTTTCTTTGGACTTACCGCCAATCGATTTCCCTAAAAGATCTAGATTCGGACAGAAAGTCCCACTGTTTAAACTTTCCTACGGTATGACATCACCCTGGATTTGAACCCAAGATATCGTGGCACTACGGATGGAGGGGGAGCTCCGCCTCGAGACTCATTCAGCGACCGGCGATCTCCCTACCGCCAAGATGGCACTCCGCCAACCAATCTCTCTCCCGCGACAGTCGCTTTTTTCCTATTTCCTTCCATTTGTCTTTGCGACGGAGGTCGGAGGGGGGGGGGGGGCGATGGCCAGCGGAGCCAATCGTGGTCCGATGGCCCCCCCCCTAGTCTTTCTACCACCGCCTAACTACTCCTTGGCCACCGTGAGGCTGAGAAGGGTCCTGCTGCCAAATTCCATTTCTTTTCATTGCCGCGGTTAAACACCCCGCAATGCATTGTTACCTTTTCATATCTTATGTAGTGGATCATTTTAAATGTTTTTCACATTGTTTTACAAAATTTAAAGGCTCTACTTTCAGATATTTATTTTTCATCCAGGAACGACACAAACGATAAGCTGAAATGACAGAGACTACTTGGGAGATTGTCGTCGATGGTGGGACTGTACTCGGAGGGTTTAAGTCGGTAGCCAATTGGCGCACGATTGGTTTCTTTCGTTCCCACTCATGAACTTCCAAAGCGAGAGTATGTACTTCATGCGGGAGGACTTTTTTTATATTTTATAGAAGTTGTTTCTCGTATTATAAAGGCTATGTTTCTCGTTCACTGTCTTCATTCCAATCGCCCGGCTCTTCTGCCGCCCGCAAGGGGCTGCGTTGATATTTGTTGCGGTTCCTTGGAGGCGCACCCTTTAAGTTGAAACCAGGGGAGGCACGTACAAAGACACACGCACAGAAATGCCAACTGCTCTGCAGCCGCACTACAGTTTCCCGACGCCTCCAGGACCGGGAGGAGCGAGGCAATGCTTTAACTCAAATCTAATTTCTCGAACATAAATGATTTTGTTTCGGGAGAATGTTGACGCGCATTCACTGAATATTTTTTTTAGATCTGTCCGAAAATGTGAAATCAAACAAACGTAAAAAGAGTGACACATCCCATAGTGATCCCATAAGGACGTATCATTACATCGACCGCTCCCAGTCATTTATATTCCGTCCAATGGAAAAATATTTCTTAAATTCAAGCAGTAGTCTCTTTATGAATAATTCGGCTTAGAAAAACACTGTTTCGTAAAAAAGTTAAAATAGTGGAAATCTTGCTGAAGGAATCCATTTCTGTTAGGTTCTTGCACTGGAATAAAATCTATTTTTTGTTAATGCTGATTTATATTTTGTTGAGAATAAGGAAAGGAAATGCTATAAAGAGTCATAATTACTTGAACAGTTCATTAATGTTCCAAGATCAGGTCAGAATAAATACATATTCCCCTCAACATTTGGTTTTATACGAGTGCGCGTATTAATAAAAGTCATTTAATGAAAACTTTTAACCTAACCAAAATTTAGTAGTATAAGATAGTACTCAATCTCAGGATATTATAGTTTTTGTCAATACGGTTGCCAACAAATATAAAATATTTCCCAAATTCATAGACTTAAAAAAAATATTTTTCTATTTATCATATTAATATTTTTGTCGCAAAATCTTCTGAAACACGAAGGGTTATTTTCCAGCTCCGAAATTAGAAGTAATTCTGCATGGGTCCCTTTCAGCCCCATTTTCAGCCATTAGCTTTTCTTTCGGTGCGGAGGTATACTCGGAAGAATAGCACGGTGTCGTATTGAACTAAACGAGGTATCTGTAATATGCGAGAGGAAGAGCAAATAACGTGTCAAATATCTCGGAAGATATAAAACGTAGCCCTCTACATTTTCTTCTCTTACTCTCTCATCCTACTTCCGCAAGAAGGGTTCCAATTACCGTCGTGAAAACTCGCCCTTCGCCTGGCTGGGCGTCCCTCCTCCCGCCCCACACCGAGGTCACGCCCTTTGATTCGACGCACAAACATGTGGGAGTCGGAGCGACCGTGAGGTGAGGCAAATCGAATTCGAGTTGAGTTGCGCTCTACACTTAACTTGTAGTACTTCGTTTTTACATTCTGCGGTACCACTGTAAATAATATTCGGTTTCGACATCATTTACGTGATATTTCAAAAACATGCCGGGAATTTATTCAATGCGTTTGTTGTACTAAATATATGATGTTTATTTTTTAATGTATTTCAACCGCCGTTAGAATTAGAAGTTTTTGCTCTCGCTGATAGTGAAGTTATCATATGTTTTCTTAGAAGAATGTTTCGCTTATTCCCCTTTTTGACTAAAAACACAACTCGTTATTTACCTCACATATCTTGCGGGCGTGCGATTCTGAACTTTCTCAAAATAAATTCACGGGCATTTTCTCATCTTCGATTCATACAAATTGGCCATTGGAATAAAATGAGAGACATACAATAAAAGGACAAGGGATAATATAGAGATGGCTCTAAGAGCATAATAGAAACATCAACATGAAAACATGCTGCGAAAACTTCCTCCACGGGTAGAATTCCACGCAGAGAAGAAGCAAAGACGTCACCTTATGAGTAGCATTTTATTTGCAATTATTAGTTTCTGGATTGCTTAAATAGAATCAATTCTAAATGCTCTTCATTATGTTCGGGTCATTTATCATTCGTGCGACATAACAATAAACTTGAATTCTTTCGTAATTCACATGAAGTAGTATTTCGCCCCTTCCCAGCTCCCTTCATGGTGTTGGCGGGCAACTCCTTTTCAAAACGGAACATGCTCTCTTTTCTCCGCGGTGTACATGTCCGTAGGCTACTTCCGAGGGAACTTCGGGTTTGGTTTCGACGGCATATCGATGCACTTGCTCGGATTCAGCGATTCTCGGAGAAAGCGGGCCGTGTCGAGGGCATTCCGATCGCTGCCACTGGTTCATTTCCACGGTCAAAAGCCTTGAACGTGCATCTCGCGCTCGAAAAGTGCATCGTGGAAGGCGATCTACCTTTACCTTAGCCCAAGACTGGCAGAATTTATTTCCGGATGAGAATGCATACTTTTTCCTGCGTCTTTTCTCGTGCCAATCCTGATAGACTGCAGTTTGCTTTAGGATTAAATCAACAAGGCAAATAGTTAGGAGCACAATTATCAAATTACGAAAGTGCTTCTTCCAAAGTTTTTCAGCTGAAGAGACGTGGCTTTGGAGGGAAAAGTAACAGAATGGGACAGAGTGCTAATAAGGTAACGATTGTCAATGATGTTGCTCCGAAGGGAAGTGTGTTTCACATGGAGCCACATGGAGAGAGGAGGAGGATTTGCGCGAGGTTCTTAACGGTGACATTTTGAAGAGTGGTGCATTGGCCAACATACGATGTCAGCAAATTAGGTAATGAGATTGATTTTATAAATTTCTTTCATTCAAATATTACAATTTATATTGTCACCCTCAAAATAACTTCCTTCTGAAGCCACACAGCACAAGAGACAGTTCTTCTACTCCTCAAAGCAGTGCTGGAACTCCGATACTGGAATAGCCTCCAGCTGGTCGGTTACAGCCATTTGAATATTTCGACTTTCCCAAAATGTGTTCCTGTGAGATGATTTTTCATCTTCGGAAAGAGAAAAAAGTCACAAGGACTCTAATCAGGTGAATAGGAGGCTGAGGTGCCACTGCCGCCTTGGCCTTACTGGCCAAAAACTATGGTCCTCTCGGTCTTGCGAAAGGTTTTTTGGAACCAATTTTGCGCAGATTTTTCTCATCCCCAATTCATTGGTCAAAATCTGATGAACGGTGGTGTGATTCAAATTCAACTCTTCCCCGATCATTCTGACTGTGAACCGACGATCTGAACGCATAAGATCCCGGATTCTGTCGACAATTTCATCGGTTCTTGACGATGAAGACCTCCCACTTCGTGGCCCATCTTCATTTGAATCTCTTCCTTCTGGAAATGCCTTAGACCACCGAAAAACCTGGGCTCTAGACAAAACACGTTCATCCTCCATAGGTATGTTGAAGTTTAGTAAGAGTTTCCGTTGCACTGTCCCCACGTCTGAAGCAAAACCTGATCGAAGACACCGTTGCTCGAAATTCATGTCACTCATTTTTAAAAACGATAGAAAAAACTTTCACAAAAAAAATCGCTACGAACAACCAAATATCTCGAGCGAGTCAAACCCGTACTGAAGGCGGATAACGTGTTCTTCTGCCGCCCCTCAAAGGGCAGAGCCTCCAGTGTTGCCAGATCGAACGCTACGTTGCCAGTCCCATTTCTTAATTTACCGACCTCGTAAGAGACAGGTAATTGTTTACACTTAAGGAAATACATTAAGCTGCCAGAAGTGCGGAAGGGATGGGAAAACATTAAGAAATTTATTCTTTTGGAGGGTTTAAATGAATCAGGTTTGGACAATGCGAGGGAGCCCGTGGCTTCTTGGGAGAGGAGGGGTTGCTTTATTGAGTGTTGGTCCGTTGGTTTCCAGGTACGTTCCAGAGATTTGCGGGATGTCTGAAAGTACCTAAAGGTGACTCTTTGAGTACTATTCATAGCCTCGGGCCCAGCGTTTGATGTGACTAACTAACGCCCATGAAACTGCTGAAGGCGTTGGAAAATAATTTGCATATTCACACGGTCAAGGCGGAGGAGAAATGGCTAAATATGAAAAGGGAGCCATTTGAAGCGCACTTTGGCCCATCACAACAAATCACAGGACTCGGGAGGAATTCATTCAACTATATGGCTGCGTAGATTTTTGCGGCGGTGGCTTGAAGAATTCTGCATATTCGGGTGTTCACCGCGTTGTTGTTTGAAGCCGACAACAGTTTCGCCGAAGTTTCATCCGGCGTCATCAGATCGAAGATACCTCCGGCGTCTTCAGATCGAAGACGCCGGATGCAACTTCCGCGAAACTGTTGTCGGCTTCAAACAACAACGCGGTGAAAACCCGAATATGCAGAATTCTTCATTCATTCAACTAGTTACGGACAGAAGCAGGTAAAATAACGCCATCAATGAATGGACATAAATATAAAAAAGGTGGGCAAGGAATATCATTTGGATTACATGAAAACACAGAAAAAAATTGGAGGAAGGAATAATGATTGCTCGAAAAATATAATTAAATTGTTTCCTAATTTTCAATGAGATTCCGAAGCGAACCTCGGTTGTTCTCCATCATCTCTAAAAAGACTAAAATTTTAAACTTCCCAGAAATTTCGAAAGCATTTCCAGTGGGCGGGCTATAATATAGTGAAAGACCACCGTCCAAAGGAACACTAAGTAGGATGACATACAATCCATGAAGAGAACGAACATTTTAATTGAATTAGAAGATCAAATAATGATGCAACGTATATTTGGAGCAATCTCACACAGGATAAATCCCCGCAAAAAAACTAAGGAGAAAAAATTGAAGAAAGACAACAAAATAAGTAATTGAGGACTTCACTGAGATATAAATTCGATTCAGGAGTTTTGAATTTCACATCAAAAGGCTTCTTGGAATCGATATCAAAAAAAGTCACTCAGCTATATTTAAGGCAAAAGTCACTAAGTTAAATACTGGATAGAAGAATTGAACGAAGTGACGTAAAACTAATATATGGAATATTGTGTGGCATCATGCAAAATACGGACGAACTTCGAGAAAAAACGTGATTGTCCCAGCTATGAGCACGGAGCGTTGAATAGAAACTCAGGCAGTACGTAAGAATGAAGAGTGAAGCTCAGGAGTTCCGAATATCGATTAGTTTGGATTGACCAAGAGTGGGATCTACTTTTAGTTCAAAGGCTACATATATGAAAGAACGGAAAAGGGCCGGCAAAAATTAATTTTCATTCGTAGAAAGGAAAAAACATCAAGGCGATTCATCCTGAGAGAATGTTTCTCTCATTTCCCGTGATGCGGTTTTGCTTCCAAGACCCATCAATTTTGGAAGAGAGAGATGTCATTTCTCTTCCCAGTCCTCGAAGAAATGACAAAAAATGTCCAGAAAGAGACAGAGAGGGAAGTGGGAATATTCGGGACGGGCACTCATTTTTCGGATTCCCTTTCTTCCTTGGCCGTGCACATTTATTGACAATTATTCCCTCGTGAGATGTCGGAAAACATCAGTATTGCAAAACAGGCCGTGTCAATTGACATTTCATTGAGCAATTTTGTTGAAATATAGAAAACATTGAAACACGAACGGTATAAAATCCACCAGGGATTGGATAAAGAAGCAAAATATATATTTGTTTACAGGATTGATAAAAAAGGAACTTTGTTACTGGTCAAAGAGTACCAAGCTATTCGAAATGCCTTATTTATTTATTTTAATTTAGTACGAAAGCAAAACGTTGACCTTCACATCGGACTTTTGGAATATTGACAATTACATACATCCAAGGCGTAGTGGAGGAAAAACCACCTTGGCGGGAATCGAACCCTGAATCGTAAGATCGTTTTCAAATGTATAAATATGTATATGCATACATATATTGCTATATATATTTCTTTTATATTATATATATATATTGTATATTGTCCATCATTATTTTCTTGGGAAAAATAATTGAGGTGGTTTCCCGTTGCCTTCCTCAATAGTGTTTTTAACGTGACACCATCACTTAATGGCCGCCCCACTGGGGTCACACCTTTTGCAGCCTTCTCACTGAGGAACGGACTCTGCGTGGATTAACTTTCGTCTGGCTCCTAACCTTCTACCTATCTGGCTTGGGTGACCCTACCAGGAGCAATTATTATTACTCCAGCCAGCAAAGCTCTAGGGGTCATCTCAGGATAATCAACAAAAGGGTAGAGAGTACAGCAAATGATTACTTAGGGTAGGATCAGTTTGGGTTTAGGAACGGAAGAGGTACGCGTGATGTCATTGCAGTACTGAGATCACACATCGAGAGGAATATAGAATAAAATCAGGATGTTTTTGCCTGTTTTGTAGATTTCGAAAAAGCGTTTGACAGAGTGAATTGGGAAAAATTAATGCGTGTATTGCAGAACATAGGAATGGATTGGAGGGACAGGAGACTGATCCTCACCCTGTACATGCATCAGGCTGCTCAGATGCGAGAGGGGAACGGAGTCCTGATGGGCAGCGTTAGGAAATGGGGTAAGGCAGGGTTGCCCATTGTCACCGGTGCTGTTCAACGTATATGTGGAGGTAATGATTAAAGAGGCATGGGAAGAACTGAAGGTAGGAATGAAAGTCGGAGGGGAATTCGTAAAATCGGTTAGGTTTGCTGATGACCAGGCTTTGGTTTGCCGGTCGACCAAGAGGTTGCAAGTATTGCTGAGTGAACTGCGATAAATATGAAATGAGAATTAATATTAATAAAACTAAGGTTATGCGATTTTCCACAAAGAAAAAGACTAAGCTAAATATTAAAATAGGCGGGGAAAAAATAGAGCAGGTAGAGCAGTTTACATATCTCGGAAGTATTTTGGACAAATACGGTCAAAGTAGTAGGGGCGTAAGGACAAGAATTGCGCTAGGCCAGGAGGATTTCTCAAGGAGAATGGAGTTGATGACGGGGATGCTGAGTTGATGTTAAGAAAAGACTCGTAAAAACTCTGATATGGAGCGTAGCTATGTACGGTGCGGAAACGTGGTCACTGAAGCAGGAGGATAGACGTAGATTGGAGGCTTTTGAAATGTGGGTGTGGAGAAGAATGGAGAAGGTGAAATGGACCGAAAGGAAAACAAATGAGGAAGTACTAGAAATGGTGGGGGAGGAGAGGGGTTTGTTGAGAGAAATCCTATGGAGGCAGGAAAAATGGATGAAAGGCGTATTGAGCTGTAGTGGAATGTTGAAGAGGGTAATAGAGGGGAGAATGTTGGGCAAGCGAGGTAAGGGTAGGAACAGGATAGGGATGTTGGACGGGATGAAGGGAGGAAAGAAGTACACAGAGATGAAGAGGGACTTGATGTAGATTAGGTTGCTGGATTGGGTTTTTCTTGGAGTTACAAAATGTTTATTTGATAGTTATGTCCATCCGAAAACCTACCTGAACTGGTAGATTACGTAATAATAATATATTATATATGTGTATATATATATATCGATAGATAGATATAAGGGAAGGGATAGGAACAAACATGGAGAACGAACTCAGGAGAGGTGGGGAAGGCGGTATCTAGCAGACCACGAATGTAAAAATACTTCCTCGACCGGGACTTGAACACCGGATCTTTCCACTTCCGGGCGGATGCTCTAACGACCTGAGCTATCGAGAAAATCTAATTTACATTTTTTCAGATCGGGTGTTCAACTTCCGGTCGAGGAAGTATTTTTACATTCGTGGTCTGCTTGATTCCGCCTTCCCCACCTCTCCTGTGTTCGTCCTTCTGGCGTGTGCCTATCCCCTTTCCTTGTTCGCCGTATAGCGGGATTTCGTGTTTGAATGTGTCTTTTTACACACAGAAAAACACAGATACAATCTATTCAACACAGGTGATTCGGTGATTGACACCCTTCCCAATTCCGCTAGTATCATAGAGGTGAGGACCCGCGAGATGGCGGATATCTGGGTGCTCCAGTCTTTTAAACCCCCCGGGCTGAACCAAGCCCAGTGAATCCATCCAATGCTGCCTATATTTCACCTCCCCGCCTTATCCGCTTCCCTTTGGTCCCTTACCTTTCCTCCCCTCACCCTTCCCCAGCACTTGTCCTCTCCGCTCTTCCCCGAGAACGCCGTTCTGATGTCGAAGGTCGGACCTTCGAAACGTGAAATACATACTGTGAGTGTCCTTTCTTTATGTTTCTGTGTGTTGAATATTTTTTTTGTGTTTGTGTGTTTGTATGTCGCCTCGAATATATTTGTATCTTTAAGAAGTTAGCACTAGTGGAAAAAGAGAAAAACGAAAAAAGAAAAGAAATTCACCAATTTTCGGTCGTCCAAGCCACCTTTCTTTTCAAGGAAGGAATTCTGTCCTTCTTTTCTTTGAGAAAGGTGGCTTGGAGCACCGAAAATACGAAAATTAGTGATTTTCATTTTTTTTGTGTTTATATTTTGCCATTGTCCACATATGCTAGCTTCAAATACATTATTATTCACATCCCTGAGAATTATAAAAATAGCGTTATATATATATGTGTGTGTATATATATATATATATATATATATATATATATATATATATATATATATATATAAGGAAAGGGGATAGGAAAACACATAAAAGGCGAACACAGGACATGTGGGGAAGGCGGTTTTTGAGCAGATCACGAATGTAAAAATATTTCCTTAACCGGGATTTGAACACCGGACCTTCCACTTGCCGGGCGCCTTCCACTTCCACTTTTCATGATTTCATCACTCAACCAGTGAAAAAAACGACGCACTACACTCTCACGTTTATCGTGTCTCCTTTTTACATGTTTTCGATGTTGATTTACCACGCGCATCAAAATACCGTGTCCATCACTTTGTCGGCCGATTTCACCTACTCCGCATTTCTTGGAGTCGAATCGTCTTTAGAAACCCACTGTTTCCAAGGTTTCTCTGTCTATGAAGTGGTTCTACGTTGCGTTCACAGTTATGTATAGACGCAGATCCTCGTCAGGATTGCGACGGCGCAAAATCAGCCTCTGACTCGACCACACTATTGTATCCATCCTCCGCTGAGAACAGTCGCGGCAATCATCTTGCCTAGATCTTCTCCATAAGCACTCTTTTGGCGTAAATTGAAAAAAACCATACCTTGTGACATGCCCATGGCATTAAATATTTCGTAAATTTAGATTCATCGGTCACTCAAAATCATGTCATGGATATTATCTATCATTCCAAGGTTAATTCTTTCCACTGGATGTCCCGAACGACGTTCATAATTTGTGCATACACGGCCACAGTTTAACTCATTTACTTAATATTAATCATTGGTAGAGAAATATAGAATACAATCAGAACGTATTTGCCTATTTCATAGATTTCGAAAAAGTGTTTGATAGAATGAATTGGGAAAAAATAATGCGTATATTACAGAAAATAGGAATGGATCGGAGGGACATGAGACTAATCTGTAACCTGTACATGCCTCAGATTGCTCAGGTGCGATTGGCGAACGGAGGATGGGCAGTGTTAGAAAGAGGTGTAAGGCAGGGTTGCCCATTGTCACCGGTGCTGTTCAACGTATATGTCGAGGAAATGATTAAAGGGGCATGGGAAGAACTGGAGGTAGGAATGAAAGTCGGAGGGGAATTCGTAAAATCGGTCAGGTTTGCTGATGACCAAGCATTAGTTGCTCAGTCAGCCAAGGGGTTGCAAGCATTGCTGAGTGAATTGGAGGTTCAGTGCGATAGGCATGGGATGAGAATCAATATTAATTAAACAAAGTTTATGCGATTTTCCAGAAAGAGAAGGGGTAAGTTAAATATTAAAATAGGCGGGGGAAAAATAGAGCAGGTAGAACAGATTACATACCTCGGAAGTGTTTTGGACCAATACGGTCAAAGTTGTAGGGATGTAAGGAGAAGAATTGCGCTAGGCAAGGAGGCTTTCTCAAAGAGGAGAGGGTTGATGACGGGGACGTTGAGTAGGGATGTTAAGACAAGACTCGGAAAAACTCTTATATGGAGCGTAGCTATGTACGACGCGGAAACGTGGTAAGTGAAGCAGGACGATAGACTGAGATGGAGGCTTTTGAAATGTGCGTGTGGAGAAAAATGGAGAAGGTGAAATGACCGAAAGGAAAACAAATGAGGAAGTACTGGGTATGGTGGACTAGGAGAGGGTTTTGTTGGGAGAAATCCTAAGGAATACAGGAAAAATGGATGAAGGGCATGCATTGATCGGCAGTGGGATGTTGAAGCCTGTTACAAAGGGTAAAATTTTAGTTGCAACCGAGACAGGAGAAGGACAGGAATAGGATAGGGATTGGACGGGATGAAAGGAGGAAGGAAGTAAACGGAGATGAAGAGGGACTTGTTGTAGAGTAGAATTTTGGATTGTGTTGTGGTAGGAGACAAAATATTTATTTTGTAGGTGTGTCCATCCAAAACCTACCTTGGCCGGTAGATTACCTAATTATAATCAGTCCCAAATATGAGATAATCTGTTCCATGAACTTCATCTAACTTGATTTTATTCATTTAGGGATTAAGGTTTTCAATGGAAAGGTTAAATCATCGCACGTAACAAATTTGCTTCAATTGTTCAAAATAAACAAAGTTTATTCCTGCAATGCATTTTGCAACTGAAACCACGCAATGCATATAGTTGAGACTTGAAGAGCAGTCCAGTGAGAGAATACGCCTAGTAATTACTACGAGCGCCACCTCTTATTTTATCAAACAAATTATTCAACAACCCACGTATGTACATAAAGTTGAGCAGTTAACGAATATCTAAATTATTTTTTTGATGATGGTGGTCAAATAGTAGGAGCTGAAGGAGTAGTCTGTCAGGAAAAGAATTTTTTCACGAGGAGGTAGAATTTTCAGTTTTTCTAAACTCAAATGCAATCGGAATTATTTCCGAAAATTTTGATTGCATCTGAGAACATATAGTAAGTTTCGGAGTGTCCATAGTCCCTTGGATTGGCCATTGGCGAAGGGCCTCGATTCAGATCTGGCTGACGCCAATGGACATTCTCAGCTTTCTTCTATCTACACGGTGTCTGCCCACCACCACTGTTAGGGTGTGTGGCAGGGCTGATTACAAACTAATCATGCGATATTAGATATTAAGTCTTTCTTGATGGAAAGGAGACAAACTATGCAAATTTCATTGTCTCCTTGCCATCATGGATAAATTTCACAGGGTTAACCCTAATACCGTTCGGTTTGTTATAAGTCTTTCTTAATATTTAGTCATAATATATTTCTGTTAAATTCTGATTTTGTTTCGAACGACGAGGAAATATAGCCACTGAAGTAAGAGTTTTGGTGTGCATTGGAGGTTTATGAAATGTGGTCGATGAGAAGAATGGAGAAGGTGAAGTGGACGGAAAGGAAAGCTAAGTACCCAAGTGCTAGGAATACTGAGAGGCGAGCTGACTCCCGGGAAAAATACAAAAGTGGCAAGAAAGATTGAATTCGTAGGTCACCGCAAGAAAATGGCATTTGTCCAAAGTATTTGCACAAATCGCGCAAAACCGTCACATATAAACTGCTCGCGTGCATAAAAAGACCTATAATGCAAATTAAATCCAGTTACCGATGGACGGATAAATTGGTCCGGTAATGCCGGAAATAGCTGCTGGTGTATACATATATTATTATTGTTGGGATTTTACTGGTTAGTTGATGAATGGACTCGGTCAATACTATGTACTCTATAATTTATGAGCATACATTTACCTGCCTCTCTCAACAAAACCCAATCCAGCAACCTACTCTAAATTAGGTCCCTCTTCATCTCTGTGTACTTCCTACCACCCTTCATCCCGTCCAACATCACTATCGTGTTCCTGCCCTTACCTCATTAGCCTAACATTCTCCACTCTATTACCATCTTCAACATCTCACTGCCGATCAATATGCCCTTCATCCATTTTTCCTGCCTCCTTATTGTTTCCTAATGAATTCTCCCAGGTTAGGTAAACTGTTCCACCTACTCTAGTTTTTTCCCTCCTATTTTAACATTTAATTAAGCTTTCCTCTTGCCCGAAAACAGCAAAACCATTGTTAAATATGTATGAGAGAAAGCATTTAAATATCAATTGTTTACTTGCGTAGTGCCTCGAGGATTTTACTTTCGTGTATCTTATCTGTTGCTGACAGGTTCAAGTACCCGTTCTTCCTTCAACTGATACACGGTCCTAATAAAATCGGCCACTCGAACAGCTTTCTCTAAAAAGTAAGTTGGATGTCCAGCTCGCATATGGCGAGCAGAATCAATAATGTGACGAAATTAGAGACGAATAGGGCATTCGAGGTCACTTGAGACACCTGAGGTGGAATTATACGCAGGCTCCGCATCATATTCGCGCAATGGACCCAAATATAAAATGACGACAGAGATACAGACGCGCAAGCACTTACAGATTCCATTGCTCTCTTTTCCCCGCGCAATGCATAATTAAAACAATATTTGTCGTAAAAACTCATCTTTCTGAATTAAAGAACATTGAACTTGAATATGCCAATGAATGCATGATTGACATAGGCATGCATGCGAGTAGGTGAGCGAGTATTTTTGCATCCCGCTTCGGAAGACACAGAGAAACTGCAAATAATTGGGAGAACATGGGGATGCGAATTATTAGGGAAATCCCAGAAGTACCCGACCCAACAAAGAAAACACAAATATTTTGGAAAAAAATGAATTTATTGTTCAGCATAATCTCCTATTTTTCAGCTCTATACACTTTTCCCAGCGATGTCCAATATCCTTTTTATAATAATAACTATCCTGCTCCTCAAAATAGCCATTAACTGCCGACATCACTTCCCCACGGTTGGAAAATCCGGTTCTCTCTTTTGAATCCTTTGTTTTTTGTTCTTTTGCTTCGGGTGTGAAGTAATGGACCCATGTTTACTCCGTGACTATGGAAAGGCGCAAAAATTCTGCTTTATTTTTGTGAAACTTTGCTAAAAACCTATTTGAAATATCTTCACGACACTGGTTTGGCTCGACTGTGAGCAAACGCGGCACCCATCTTGCACACAGCTTTCTCATTTCCAAATTTTCAGTTAATATACGATATACCGCCCATTTTGAAATGCCTACTATGCTTGCTAGCTCGCGCACTTTCAGTCGACGATCATCAAGTATCACTTTGGGGATTTTCTTCACTGTTTCTGGGGTCGTCACCTCATTTGGTTGACCAATGTGATGCTCGTCTTGACAGCTCGGACGGCCTCGTTTAACCTCTGCTACCCAATATTTTACTGTTGTAAACGAAGGAGTAGACTCACTAAGAGTAGAATTCAGTTCAGCTTTAACATTGGTAGGGCTGAGGGCTTTCAAATAAAAGTATTGTATCACATAACGATGGCCAATTTTCTTTTTCACAAATTCACTGAAAACGTTCACTATAGATGACTGCCAAGCAAATACTAAACAATGTGGTGTCTTCAAACTTGAAACATATTCTTTATAGATTGCATACTTTCTAATACTTGTACAGTGATATTTTTCAAAAAACTACCGCCATCTCTAGGTCGTACCGGGTACTTCTGGGGCCACCCTCGCACAATGCAACAATTTTCAAAGTGTTAATCATTCGCCTTGACCAGGATACGAGTCCGGATCCCTCGACATCCAGGCGAGTGCTTCAGTTATTTATTTATCTATTTAACGACAACTGGGGTGAGATAATAGTCTGCTTGGTTTCTTCTTCCACCTAACCATTATTCATTACAATAAAGGCAATCACAAATACCCATGCCCTAAGTGAAGGAAAACGGCATTTCAAACCACAATATCCGGATTGCCAGGCGGAGGCGTTAGCCCGTTGCGACCGGGGTCAGCAGGTGAAGCGGTGTCCAGAAGACGTCTACGCCTTTTACACTCCTGAGTTTTTGGGCGCTTTATAAGAGCAAGAATCCCGGTCGAGGCGAATGATTTCTGCACATTCAATATTTCATCATCGTAGGTGCTGCGCATTAGCGGATGCCTCCGTCAAAAGCTACGACTGGGGCGGCATCTCCCGCAGTTTCTTGGAATGGTAATGAGAGTTCAACTAAAAGTCAGGCGCTGTAACAGTTCATTTTAAGTGCTAATTTATTACTTAGCACATAAAATGAACTATTACAGCGTCTGAATCGTGCCATATATTCGCTTCATACTCATACACTTTATATTATCTTGAATCATATTTTCTTGCATAACATACATAGCAACGTTTCTCCGCATTGAGTCTCCCTGAATGTTCGCCGTGGATATCAATGTGAATCCCGTAATTCTCGTGATTCGTTCCTTTCAAACAGTCACATGTGAAATCTTTGGAACTACTTTTCCCTTGATTTGACTGCGTTTTGACTTGTGGTCGATATGCCATGCACACACACTAATATTATGTACTACCTTGATCAAAAAGTTCCCGGAATTTATTCAGAAAATTAAAAATTCAAGTTTATTCATCTAAATCTATATTGTCCCCTTCAAAGTAATCCCCATCGACTGCAACACACTGTATACTTGTACGCTATCATTTTCCCTTTTAGAGGAGTTTCAATAACTAAACATGGCCACAGTTCGGTGCGTATTCATCCCTAACCTTCATGCGGGTACCTGGTTGTCTGTCCAATATCGTTTTGCCTGAAAATTAAAAATAATATACACATTGTATTTTCTTTCCATTCCAATTTCGAAGGCGATGATGAATGGAAATCGTATGCCTCACGAATTCGTCCTGAATGCGTAGAGGTGGCTTACGGGGGGGATCTGCATCTGAGAGTAAGCGAAAGTCTCTCCCTCATTCACTCGCTCAATTAGATTTGGGAAACAGCTCCTTGCGGAATCCGTAGTATGAGTATTAGGAGAAGATTCAAAGGTGTAAAATTCACTACACTGAGATTACGAGGTGTGTTAAAAAATTAACTGGAATTTATTCATTTCGCGGGCTTGGAGATTCCGATTGTCAAAATTTTTTTATTATGTTGGTATACATGCACATAAAGTGTGATCAAACTTTCAGCTGTTTTCATTGTGGACTTTGTCCGTGACAGCCACTAAGGAAAGACGTGTTTTATGAGCTCGGCGATTTTCGTTTGTTTAAAAAAAATGATCAAAGAATTTGTATAAAATTTTGCGTAAAAAATTAAATAAAGTGTAACAAAGTGTGAGATATATTAAAAAAGCCCTATTCTGAGTCTGCTATGAGTAAATCATGAGTTTACGAGTGGTATAAGCGTTTCCAAGAAGGCCGTGAAGACCTTGAAGATGACGAACGCCCTGAACGCCCCAGCACATCAACAATCGATGAAAACGTGGAAAAAGTGAAATAAATGGTTATGAACGATCGCCGAATCACAATAAGAGCGGTTACTGATTATGTTAGCATATCGATTGGACCATGTCATGACATTTTTTTCCAATTTTTTGAGTATGAAACTCGTGGCAGCAAAATTTGTTCCAAAATTGTTGAATTTTGAACAAAAACAGCGACGAATGGAAGTTGCTCAGGAGTCACTAAATGAAGTAAACGACGATGAAGAATTACTGAAACGTATTATGACGGATGACGAAACATGGATTTATGGATATGACGTTGAAAATAAGGCTCAATAATCCCTGTGGAGGCAATCTGGCTCGCCACGACCGAAAAAGGTTCGACAAGTGCGGTCGAACGTGAAGGTTATGCTCACTGTGTTCTTCGATTTTAATGGCATCATGAATTCCTGCCGTCAGGTCAAACGGTCAATAAGAAGTACAACGCGTACAAGAAGAAGTCAACCAAGTACAACTACATGTTCAACACCGTTTGCATGAAGCAATCCGAAAAAAACGCCCGGATATGTGGAAAAACAATTCATGGCTTTTGCACCAGCTCATACTTCATTGCTTGTTCGCGAATTTTTGGCCAAAAACAATACTGTAACGATGCCCCAGCCTCCATATTCGCCAGATATGGCTCCGCGTGACTTTTTCCTATTTCCAAAAATTAAGAGAACCTTGAAGGGCCGTCGGTTTACAGCCGTAGATGACATTAAAAGCGCATCGCTGAAAGAACTAAAGAATATCTCAAAGATAAAGTTTGAGAAGTGTTTCGGAGTTTGGAAAAAGCGCTGGCACAAGTGCATAATCTCCAATGGTGACTACTTTGAAGCTGACAACATCAATGTATAAGAATAAATAAATATTTTGTCCGAAAAATTAGAATTCTCGTTATTTTTTGAACAGACCTCGTATGTCCACTAATTCAAACGATGGCTGTGCGAAGGGCAACAGAAAAATTGCATGTTCACAGTAATGAGCCTCCAGGTTTGTTTGTTATTGGTTAGCTTATGGACCCCGCCTGCCCATGCGGTGCCTGTGAAATTCACTCACTCCGACAATCCTAATGGGAGGGGGGCAGGCCCTTGGTCCGAATGCGGTTTCCCAGGAAGCCTTGGCACACGAAACATTGGGTAAAATTGAGGATCCTCCGAGTCGTCACACGGAATCGAACGCGGGTCTTCTGATACGTAGCCCAAGTCTATGCCCACTAGAGTACCACCTCTCATAAAAATTTATGCTAACAGCCGTAATAATTAATTGTTCAATATCATTTTTTTAAACAAGCAAGTGTAAACTAGGGGTTGGGTATCTGTCTGCGTGGTATTTCGAAAATGTACGGGGATAGCCCAGAAAGTAACTTACGTTTCGACGTAACGTGGAAGTGGGTACTGCCATTTCAGTGGGTTAGACACCTTTGTGTCTAAACGTCCCTACGCTCAGTACTACTCATCCTGCAGTCGTAGTGTGTGGAGATTGTGGTTCTTCTACTTAGCTCACGTTGCGAGCTGTCAAAATGAACACAGCAATAGAAAAGTCCGCGAAATGAGCGAAGTCCGATCTTTGATAAGACTGGCAAAAAACCACAAGCCAATTGAAATTCATTCGCAACTTTGCGAAGTGTAATGAGGCGTGAGTAAAAGCGGAGTGAGGCAGTGGTGCGTTCAGTTTAGAAATGGCCACAGCACTAATGTTCACGACGAGGACCGCAGTGGTGGTCGGCCTAGCCAAGTGACAAAAGAACTGACGGTGAAACTCGACGATAAAATTCGTGAAAAACGCCGATTTACGATTACGGATCTCTCGCTTCATTTTCCCAACTGCATGAAATTGTAGATCGGGAGCTTGGCTGCTGCAAGTTTTGTGCCAGATGGGTGCCGAAAATCTTGACGGAAGACCACATAAAACAGTATCTTGCTGCATCGCTAACTTTCTTCGAAGACTACAAGGTTTGTATAAAAAGTATTGGGGACCATTTTTCCTGGCATGACTGTACGACGCAGCGCATCCGCAACGCTTAGACTCGGTGATGATGGTCTGACCTTCAACATTCACCACTCGCCTGCGAGGGTTCACTCACGCTAGATTTTATTTTTAGTGGACCACTGTCCTTGCTTGCCTTGGAGGAAGCGTAAAATGCATTGAGCAACTGAACAGCGGTACACTATCAAATTTTGCGTTAGGCTGGGGAAACCGGATAAGAAGACGTTGAAAAGGATTCGTCGAGTGTTAAAGGACGAAAGAATGTCACAAACTGCAGTTTTTAAGTGGCACAATCTCTTCAAAGAAGGCCGAGAGTGTGGAGGACGAGCCCCGCGATGGACGGCCGTCGACGTCAAGAACCGACGACAACGTGCGACGTGTGTGTGTGTGAAGTACTGAATTCAGACCGTCGGATAAGTGTGCGCATGATCGAGGATCGTATTGGAATTGATAAGACGACAGTGCACACAATTATATCACTAAACATTTGGCGATACGAAAGATCTGCGCTAAACTCGAAGGTCTTTGGTCGGACGACCAAGAGCAGAGTCGAGTGTTTCTGCTTGCGAAGACCTAATGCAATGGCACCACGACAATTCCCCAACCCCCTTTACACTCCTGACTTGGCACCAGCAGAATATGTCTTATTTACAAAAGTGGAATCCTCTCTCAAAGGACACCACCATGGGACGGACCCTAAGTGCCGTCAAAGCAGCTAGCACGCGTACCCCTAGGGCCTTCCGGAATCCGCCTACCAAGGAACCTTTGAGTAGTGGAATAGCCACTCTGGCAAAATGTGTCGATGCTCAAGGGATGTACTTTGAAGAATATTGAGACATTGCAGAAATATCTTAAATAAATAAATATTTCCTTATCTTTTCCCGATACACTTTATACTAACTCGGTTTGACAAAAATTGTAACGGACTTTTGGCGATGAGACATTACCACCTCTTTCCAGAGATGAAGACGTGGCTTGCAACACAGCGTTTTGACAAACACGCAGAATTGCATAGGTTGAACACCATAGGTTAGCTCGTACATAGGCAGAATGTCGAGGGAGAAGGAGCCCCTAATCTCCGCGGCTTCACGGATGATGACTGGGGGAGGAGGGGCAGCAGGTGGTAGCGAGGCGGATGGCTGGGAAACGAGCGGACACGTGCTCTCCGAATGGCCGCTGACACGAGAGGAGGGAACCAGTGACACCACGTGGACAGCTGAGCAACTACCAATTTGAACTGCCTGTTACCAAGTTCCTGCCGACTTGAAATCAGCGCCTACGACCCGCCCGCCGCCTCGCCCCCCTCTGTGCCACCCAAAAGAGGCTCGGGGGCGGTGGTGCGGCCGGAGGAAGGGAGGTCTTTTAGAGTGGTGGTGATTGTAAGCACAAAGGGAAGGCGGAATCCCCCGGGGGGAGAGGCGCCGAAATTGTCTTAGATTGAGGCAGGCGGACTAGAGAGAGGGGCAGGGTTCATGGGGGGAGGCAGGCGATGGCTGATTGAGTTTGAATTTTGCGGGTGGATGGAACGAAAGGGGGAGGTGAGCGAAATAGTCCACGAGGGGTGAGAGGTGTGGAGGGGTGAGAGGTGTGGAGGGGTGGGCGGGAAATCGGCTGGAGTGATTGGTTTATCCACTTTATTTTGTTATCGGTGCCAAAATGGGAAAGGCGGCGGCATCCGATTATCCCACGTGATGGAACAGTATATCCCGCAGAGGAGACATCCCCACCGGCGGGCGGGCCAAAGGGGTCCTTCTCCCGGGCCATCTCTCAGTCATGGTAGGACTCCGAGAAGCGAGTACCTCCTCGCAACGACCCCGAAGTAATTCACCAGGCAACTGGTAGCAATAAAAACATTACAAGCATAACTGGGAACGCCAAAAACGAGCGGCCAAGCACGACGGCCAGCGCCGGGCCCTGACGAGGGCCAATATGTCGACAGCACTCGCGACGCGATCCCCTGTGACAAGCCCAGACTTGCAGATTGTTCGATTAAAGCGCTAAAAACGCAACCCATTCCCGAGAATCGAAACATTCGGGGCTGAGCACAGACTGAGGGAATCAAGATTTAAGGCAAGGCATTTTCATTTCCCCCATTCGTCCTCCAGAGACTGCTAAATCCGAGCTGCTTGCAGCGCGCGTTTTGTTTTCATTTTCAAGAAACACTAATCAAGTTTGACTGGTTCAAAATTCGCTAACATTTTCATGAGTGCACAAGGGACGACCAGGTAAACGGAAGATGGTTTTCGTTGAAGATTATTTTGCGTTTCAGGGCCCTCGTCAAGAAAATGCCCATTTCTCCGGTCTTCTCCACTAAGTCAACGGTCAAAGGAGGTTCAAGAGGTGACCGCGGGAGGATTACGGCACTCGATTCGCTGTGTCTTCGACCTCGGAGTCTTTAGTTTCAGAATCATCGGCAACGGAGGAAAAAGATATGCCGAAAGAACAATGATCAGATGAATGGTCAACTAGGACGAGGAAGAAAAACGTTTTATGAAAACAGGTACCATGGTAACGGATGAGATGATTGCAAAGATGGAGGAGAGAAGAAGATGAAAGAATGTAACCACAGAGTTAGGCAAAATGAAGTACAATGAGTAAAACAATAAATTTAGAAGGGCCACAAATAAAACAAAGGAAGAATGGTGGAAAACGCAACGCGAGGATATGGAAGATTTACAGAAGGGTGAAATTGTTGCTCTATACAGCAAAGTTAAGCTATTATCGGGAAGTAAGAAGGCAAGATCTGTGTTAACAGTTAAAGATAAGTGGGGTAAGATAATAGTTGAACGAGGAAAAATCCAAGAGAGATGGAAGGAATATATAGAAACACTGTATGGTAGAGAATTTAGGCCGACAAGGTTAGACATAGAAAAGGAACAGGACGTAGAAGAAGATAGCTTAGGTCCAGACGTACTCGACGATGAAATAGAAAGGACATTAAAGGAGATGAAAGCAAATGAGGCCGTGGGGGTGGAAAACATTCCTGTAGAACTGTTGAAATGTTTGGAAAATGTGGGAAGAAGGCCATATATGACTGATTCGTAGTATCTATGAGGAATGAATCTGGCCGGAAGATTTTGTGAGATCAGTGTTAGTTCCTAATCGTAAATAGGTAAACGCTACATCATGTGAGGATTACAGAACAATAAGTTTGATATCCCACGCAGCTAAAGTTATTCTCAGGATCATCAACAAAAGGATAGAGAGTAAGGCAAATGATTACTTAGGAGATGATCAGATTGGGTTTAGGAAAGGAAGAGGTACGCGTAATGCCATTGCAGTAATGAGATCACACATCGAGAGGAATATAGAATACATTCAGTATGTATTTGCCTGTTTCGTAGATTTCGAAAGAGCGTTTGATAGAGTGAATTGGGAAAAATTAATGCGTGTATTGCAGAAAATAGGAATGGATTGGAGGGAAAGGAGACTGATCTGTAACCTGTACATGCCTGAGACTGCTCAGGTGCGAGTGGGGAACTGAGAATCCGGATGGGCAGCGTTAGGAAGAGGGGTAAGGCAGGGTTGCCTATTGTCACCGGTGCTGTTCAACGTATATGTGGAGGAAATGATTAAAGAGGCATGGGAAGAACTGAAGGTAGGAATGAAAGTCGGAGGGGAATTCGTAAAATCGGTTAGGTGTGCTGATGACCAAGCAGTAGTTGCTCAGTCAGCCAAGGGGTGGCAAGCATTGCTGAGTGAGTTGGACGGGACGGTGTATGTGTGCCCGTATGGGCCGACAATGAACGCTTGGAGTTCAGTGCGATAGATATGGGATGAGAATCAATATTAATAAAACTAAGGCTATGCGATTTTCCAGGAAGAAAAAGGCTAAGCTAAATATTAAAAAAGGCGGGGAAAAATAGATCAGGTAGAACAGTTTACATATCTCGGATGCGTTTTGGACCTATACGGTCAAAGTGGTAGGGACGTAAGGAGAAGAATTCTGCTATGCAAGGAGGCTTTCTCATGGAGGAGGGAGTTGATGACGGGGACGTTGAGTAGGGATGTTAAAACAAGACTTGCAAAAACTCTGATATGGAGCGTAGCTATGTACGGCGCAGAAACGTGGTCAATGACGCAGTAGGATAGACGTAGATTGGAGGCTTTTGAAATGTGAGTTCGGAGAAGAATGGAGAAGGTGAAATGGACCGAAAGGAAAACAAATTAGGAAGAGCTGGAGATGGTGGGTGAGGAGAGGGGATGTTGAGAGAACTCCTATGGAGGCAGATGAAAGATGGATAAAAGGCGTATCGAGCGGTAGTGGAATGTTGAAGAAGGTAATAGAGGGGAATATGTTGGGCAAGCGAGGAAAGGACAGGAACAGGATAGGGATGTTGGATGGGATGAAGGGAGGAAAGAAGTACACTGGGATGAAGAGGGACCTGATGTAGATTAGGTTGCTGGATTGGGTTTTGTTTGGAGTTGCAAAATGTTTATTTGATAGTTGTGTCCATCCAAAAAACTACCTTAACCGGTAGATTACTCATAATAAATAATATAATTAATAAATGTACTTATTTCATGATTGATAAATATATAAGGCAAACAATTAAATATTATACTTTAAATACCATACATCCAATAAGTTATATTATTCTTATAAGGTATGTCATTGAGGTAAATCAATGACATCCGCCTTGTACATTACATTCCTTCCCCTTGGACTGCAACCTCGATGTGTTCGAAAGTATTTTGCGCGTTCTGATGAACTTAGAGCTAGAGACTAGAATGGTTCTGGTCGGAGCAATTACAATTACTCCTAGTGCCGCCAGCCGATAGGCCAAAGGGTAAAAGTCCGTCTGGCACTTCCCTAGCAGAACGCCGACACCCAACACCGAGGTAAACCTAGGAAAAGATGTTATGAGCAATATTAAATAAAGGTGTGTCTCTCTAAGTTAGTAATGTAATATTTGGTTTGGTAGATTTTAGGTAGATTTGGTAGATTTGTTAGATTAGTTAGTTTAGTTTGGTAGATTTGGTAGATAGTTTTTTTTGGTAGATTAACTTCCTCCATTGGAAGCTGAAAAACCATCGCTTGCTCACTCCGAGACTAATCATCGGCGGCATTGGCCAAAGGGTTAGCAGATAGCCGGTAAAGAAATCGTGAAAAATTTGAAAATTTTCGTTTGTGTTTTCAGCGACATGGACTTTTGCTGGAGTTAAATAATGCTTTGAGTGGTTGAGATAATGCTGTGAAATCATGGTTGAGTGGTTATTCTTTAAATTCTGAAGTTTGAGCTTGACATTAAATTACCAATTCGAACAGTAAACCTTCCTGCGAAATGAGCGCGGAGAAGGTGGTAACGGTAAGGTAGAAAGTAAAAGTCAAAGGCATTGATTACCGCAGAATTGTTGAGGCTCTTAATATCCAATAACACACTTACTGATAAGATAGTGATCTGATAGCATATTTTGAAATATTACGCATTTAATTACGTTCCTCAGTCGGTATCCTTAGAAAATATCTCTGTTTGCTTCGCACAAACATTTAATTTCCGACTCATAACTTATTCTGAATTCTCACATTCCAGCGCCATAATCGCACTAAAAGAAAGGAGTGCCTAAATTGATGGTTAATCTCGTTAAGAGCACTCATGATTACAATCGCGGAAACGACAGTTAACTTTAATATATGCGCATTATTGCAATTTAACCACTTTGGTACGTCCGAGGGTAGGCTGACAAGTAATGCACTCATGCTTGTAGACCACAAACAAAAAAATAGCAAGATCGGGCAAATAGTAAATTAAAGTGCATAAGTTTCAAAATCATATATTTATTTTTCAACATGGTCACCGTTAAAGCTAACACATTTCTCCCAAAGTGTAACAAGTCTTTTCATTCCGTCTCTGAAAAACTCTTCCAACTTTTCTCGAACCCAGGACTTGACAGCTGCCTTCACCTCATCGTCCGAGGTGCAATGATTGCCCTTGAGATGTCTCTTGAATGAGGAAATAATAAAAATCGCAAAGCGCAAGATTGAGGGAATACGGAGGGTGTGGAATCGGTTGAAATTCAGGTTTCACAGAGCCTCTCCAGTTGCGCGCAAAGTGTGTGGTCGAGCGTTGTCATGTCGCAAGATTATTGGCGCTAAGCTGCCTTTAACACGATAAACTTGACCAATACGGTTTGCAATACGCTTTTGAGTGATTCGCCGGTCATTTAAATCAAATATTCGACGAGTTTGCGATCTTTATCGTCTGTGGCAGGCATCTGACGCCCGCTGCGAATTTTCTACCCCTCGATTAACAGTAGACCTATCAGCAACATCGTCACCATAAAGAGCCTTCAAACGAAGATAAATCTCAGTAGGAGTCACTTTTTAAGTCACGCTGTTTAAGTCGCGTGGACGTAGCACTAGAACACGTCTCCATACTTCCGCTTCTCGAAATACACTGAATCGACGCTACGACCTCATACCTGCGCATGCGTATTGAGGGGGAATGTTACTTCCACGTGCCACCAGGAGTACTTCTGAAGGTCATTTTGTTTGTGGTCTACATGCATGTGTGCATTAGTTTTCAGCCTACACTCGTAAAATATCCTTCTGTTTTTAATTTATACTCGGTTAATATTTATTCATCACCATAGTTAGAAATTGTCAGAATAAATATTGTACCCATAAGAGTGGCTTTTTATTTCACCAGGTGGTAAATGTGATATTTATGTCCATTGCTTTCTTACTATAAAATGACTTGATAGCTTAGTTTTGATTATATCCATTAAAATACTTATAACAAGAGAGATTATTCCGAAATAAGGTATTGCATGTCAAATTATGTTTCTATTATACTTATAGTAATTAGATCTAAGAATATACAGACGAACAACTATCCCTCCTACCGTATGCAAACGATGCCGTGGTTAAATTGATAATTAAGGTTTCTCATGCCCTAAAGAGGTACTGCCAGGAAATGCATGGAAAAAAGTTGCTTCATATATATTACGGGGCAATTAAACAAATGATGTGGGACGGTAGGACAAAGATTCCCACCCCCCCCCCCCATAAAACTTTTGGCGGGGGGGAAGCTATGTACAGCAGAATCAAAAGAAAACTACAAGAGGCACAGCAAGACTCCGATGACACAATGCTACAACAAAACAAGCTGTAAATAAACACAATGGCAATCGAACGTCCTCAAGTGGATTATCCTTGGAACGAGTAGCAGGGAAGAGTCGAAAAGAGAGGATACCACAAAGAGCGATCGCCGAAAAGAACTGGGTGTGGATTGATTCGGAAAATAGGAGGAGTGCTTCCCTCACTCAGTGAGTTGTCTATAAAAGGCGTCTGACCCCAGTAAGTGGTGTCGCGATAAAAACACTATAGACTGAGGCAATGAGACACCATCAATTATTTATCACAAGAGAAACATTATGAAAATAAGCCCAGCCAACTAAAGAACTGGACCCGCTGGGCTGTTGAGGAGGAGAGAATCGATGAGGGAGAGGTTGAGTGAGGAGGTCAGGAAAATGCTCATGAAAAAATTGAAGTGGAGCGCGTAGCTGTGTTGAGTGGGAAGCGGACATGGTCACTGAAGAGGCAGAATGATAGGAGACGTGGACTGGAGGATTTTGAAAAGTGGGTGTGGGATGAAGGATGAAGGTTAAGTGGACAGAAAGGAAAACAAATGAGAAAGTGCTGGGTATGGTGAGAGACGAATGTCAAGGGAAATCATAAGGAGACGGGAAAAATTGGTGAAGGGTGTATTGAGCGGCAGTGGGATGTTGAAGACTGTAATAGAGGGGAGTGTGTTGGACAAACGAGGAAGGGCAGGATAAGGATAGCAACGTTGGTCGGAATGAAGGGAGGAAAGAACAGGGATGAAGAGGGACTTATTCTAGAGCAGGATGCTGGGTTGAGTTTAGTTAGGAGAGGCTTAGAGATGCATATGCACTCTACCCCCTACAACCAAAGAAATATATGACACTCCGTTCTCAGTAAATGTCCTCTGATTGGAGTACGCAGGCATTGTCGGCTAATATACAACTAGGAGAGTAAATGAGTGAATGGATAACGGCGAAAAAGTATTTGCATGGATTGAAAAGAAGGGAATATAAGGATTGGAGGGCATTTAAAACGTATATTAATTTTTAATACCTCTGCCATTAATTACCGGCCAACGAAAAATAATTCCACGAACCGACACAAAAACGATACCTAAACCAAAAGCCAATACCAAGGCGATGCTGGTATTCCTTTACTGCTCCTTTGGAAACGAGTTCCACTGGAGCCATGGGGTGCATTAAGAAGTGCTAATAGATGGAGAGCTTTTTTCAAGTTTTGTAATTGTTGTTATATATATATATATATATATATATATATATATATATATATATATATATATATATATATACAAAAATTAATTATTTTCCATTTTTTTATCTTTTATTATTTATTGTTTTCTTATGTTTGTTTTTATTTTTAAAATTTATTTTCTTAATGATTTTTTCATTTATACGCAAGTTGGGGGTAAGGAAGGTAGTTAACGAGCGATGGGTGAGTTTGGGATGAGGTTAATAGGATCAGGTAGGGTCTGGTGGAATGAGGTGTGGGAGTTCGGGCCAGCCAGGACCAGTTTACTTCTTTTTAATGGAGGCTTTGTTTTTTTCGGTTTAATTTTTGGTGGAACGGGGACATAAGACATATTTAGTTTAGGGTTAAAGGTGGTAGATTGAAGATATTTAGGAGCGTTTTGTTCGGGAGGTATAGAAGGAGCTGATTCAAGGAGCTGCTGGGGATATTGGAAGGGTGGAGGACCACAAGGAGGAAATTAGCGGATGTTAGGAGTGAGAGGGTGATCTGCTATTACTATGTAATGCATTTAATATGAGGTTATTTACAGAATGAATATAGAGTTCTTTTTTAATATTCTCCTTTGGAAAAAACCCTGGGGCTCCTGCAATGAGTCGGGTCAGCTGTTCAGCAAAGCCCACCCATACCTGGGTTTTGCTATTAGCATATTTTGGGGTGGTAGCCCATATTGGGGACGCGTATAAAATTTGAGAGGGTAGTATGGACTGAAGGATAATGAGTTTGGAGTTTAAGGAGGTCTTGGAGGCTTCTTCAAAATTGATGTAACGTCAGAAATTGTGAACGTTAGTTAGTTAGTAGTGCTCAGCCTAGTAGTGCGTGAACAGTAAAAAAAAGCAGTATCACATGGTTTCAAGTTAAATACACGCAAGCGGCTGTTTTTATCATAGCTAAACCAATTATAATTCTTATTAACAGCAATTTAGATTTCCGCTTGACTATCAGGAAAACTATTTTTTCTCATTTAAACGAACTTTTACGGTGCATCAAATTAATTTACCTCAAGATAGGCCGACAACATACGGCTCTGAGTAGTGGCTCTTCTCACCCAATGCAGATTTAAAACTCACCTGGAATAAATCAAAAGATTGAAATTAGTGAAATAATGAACCAGGTGTGTCCTGCGAATAAAGATTCGACTTCAAAACAACATGGTGAATTAATGTACATTTGTAGACACAAACATTCGACAGTGTAAATATTTTAGCGATGGAATGAGATGTCGGCGTCTTCGTCCCACTGCAGTGCGTACGAAAAACACGATTCCTCAGGCATTCGTGGAAAACCAATCCAGTAATTGGTAGACATGTAGAGAAGCTCTCCAAGACATCTTTTCCATTAACTTTATTAAATAAAATTGGCAATTTTCCACAAAAAATAGAAATTTATTGATACGACCGGTTTCGATGCAACTACATCATCATCTGGTAACAGTCATATTCTCGTTGTCTGCTATATATGCTGGAACACAAGTAAGGGGGGGGTAGTAGAAAAAGGGGGGAAAAAAGAGAGGGAGGGGAGAAGGAAAGTGGGCAACGTGGGTGTCAATGGGGGTGGAGAAAGGTTTCTGGTGAGGAGAAAGGGTGAAAAATTAGCCCCGTCCGGGAGACGTCACAGCTGGCTGGAAGGGTTGTCTCATTGAGGGTGGACACTCAGTGCAGCGCTAAACTCCTAGGACCGTGGAGAAGGGGGGACCGGGGTTCCCCCTCCCTAGGCCGCGAAGATATCCATGCACAAAGAAGTGTTCGAAAAGGAGTAAAGGTTGAGGTCACTGTCTATATGGTTCCAAAGGGGGGGGGTGCAGGGAGCCGTGAAGGAGAGCCCTAGCGAGGGATTCAGGGTTGGGGGGGAGGAAGGAAGGGGGAGAAAGGAGTGGGGACACAAAGCTTCACGCCTTCTTCGGGGTAACTTGGTCAGAGGGTGCACCGGGGGGGATGGGGGGGAATTCCGAGATTTAAGGAGAGGAGATCACTGGTCACACGTGCGTCGAGGGAAGTCGGGGATCATTCGTGGGAATAGAAGTGAAGAGATTAGTTACATCAAACGATACCAACTTAGCGTTGGGTGGTACAGTGAAGGGCAGAAGACGTTCCGTTAAAGAAATGGATATATTCTCTATAGAGAATCTGGGTTTGAAGCCAGAGAGTTGTCGATAGATCGAGTTTAATGACGAATGATACCTTAAATTACGCTCGCAGTATACTAATGAACGCCAATGTGGACCAACCCCTCGTTCATGAATTATGTTCAGTCCTAAAAATTTGCGTAGAACAAAATTATTTTTTATTTTGCGGCAACTACTATAGACAAAAGGACGGGCTAGCGATGGGGTCACCTCTTTCCCCACTCCTCGCCGAAATTTTCATGGACAATTTGGAGGACAAGATCCTAAGTAACTCCAAATTCACCAACAACATTTTATACTGGTACAGATATGTAGATGATATCTTATGCTGTTGGACAGGCAGTGATAGACAGCTAGAAATTTTCTTTAAATTCATCAACTCCCTTCATCCATCTATAATTTTCACCATGGAATCGGGAGGGGGCAATAAAATCAATTTCTTGGATTTAACTATCGAAATTATAGACAACACACATACTTTTGCAATATACAGAAAACCCACTTACACTGATCAAGTGATACCATCGGACTCCTGCCACCCCATCACCCACAAACTAGCCAGCTTGTATTGCATGATCCATAGACTAATCAGTATCCCCTTGTCCAAATCCAACTTCGAACGAGAGGTCAAAACCATTAAACACATAGCTTTTAAAAACGGTTACCACGTCAGCCTAATAGATAAGTTATTAAAGAAAAAACTTAAAAAACAGGCCCTGAAGTTAAACGTTTCCCTCTCAGTGACCACTACTTCAGAGCGTAAGTGGTGCAAACTCCCATTCCATAACCCCGTGTCCCATAAAATTGCCAACAAGTTTCCCAAAGATCTATTCCGCATTGCATTTTATACCCCCAATAATCTGTTCAAAGCCTTATGCTCCAATAAAGATCCCATACATTACAATAACCTAAGTGGTGTATACGAAATTCAGTGTGAGTGTGGTGCTACGTACATTGGCCAGACAGGCAGGAGTTTTTCGACTCGCATCAGCGAACATAGGAAAGGTTTCATCACAGGTCTCACCAATTCTGTTTTTGCCAAACATCTTCTCGATTTCAAACATTTTTGTAATTTCAATTTTAAAGTGCTTCACAACCTGACCAAAGGTAAGAAATTAGACGCCATGGAACAGCTGGAAATTCTACATCGGAAGGACTTGAACCTCATCAACGAAGTCCAATTCTCATCTTCACCCTCCCCCCTCCTCTCCATCGCCTTCCCTCGACGCACGTGTGACCAGTGATCTCCTCTCCTTAAATCTCGGAATTTCCCCCCCCCATTCCCCCCCGGTGCACCCTCTGACCATGTTGCCCCGAAGAAGGCGTGAAGCTTTGTGTCCCCACTCCTTTCTGCCCCTTCCTTCCTCCCCCCAACCCTGAATCCCTCGCTAGGACTCTCCTTCACGGCTCTCTGCGCCCCCCCCCATTGGAACCATATAGACAGTGACCTCAACCTTTACTCCTTTTCGAACACTTCTTTGTGCATGGATATCTTCGCGGCCGGGGGAGGGGGAACCCCGGTCCCCCCTTCTCCACGGTCCTAGGAGTTTAGCGCTGCACTGAGTGTCCACCCTCAATGAGACAACCCTTCCAGCCAGCTGTGACGTCTCCCGGACGGGGCTAATTTTTCACCCTTTCTCCTCACCAGAAACCTTTCTCCACCCCCATTGACACCCACGTTGCCCACTTTCCTTCTCCCCTCCCTCTCTTTTTTCCCCCCTTTTTCTACTACCCCCCCTTACTTGTGTTCCAGCATATATAGCAGACAACGAGAATATGACTGTTACCAGATGATGATGTAGTTGCATCGAAACCGGTCGTATCAATAAATTTCTATTTTTTGTGGAAAATTGCCAATTTTATTTAATCATGTTATTCCACCATATCACGCCTGAAACGTCTCTTTTTTTCCATTAACGGCGTAGTGGGCGAAAGAGTTATAGCGAATACGATAATCAAGAAAAATTAAAACGGTACTCCTGCACGGATTAATTGACGATAATGTGCCGTGAAATGGCCAACAAATTCACGGGGTTAGCGCGCATTAAAGAGTGCCCCCGAAAGGGTGCAAACGAAGGTCCCCATCCCGGTCCAATCATTTGCAGACCTCAGGAGTAGCAATGTCGCTCAGAGCAATGTCCGCGTCGTGGCCGGGACCCGCGGAATCCACGTGCGTGGCAGGTCGTATTTCCTTGCCACGGAGCATTCTGATGGGACTTGATCGCCTCTAATAAGATGCAAGCACATCTTCCTCTCTCCACTTTCCCTCGGAGTGAGGGTCTTCTCGCTGCCAACCTATCAGCAAAATGTTGTTAGCCACTGAATGCCTGGCGTGACCATATCGTATGATGGCAGCAGACATCCTGGTACATTTATTGGAACAGTGCATCGGTCACGCCAAATTTTCGATGGACTAACGAAAATAACCTCCGCTCCACTCCTACACCCTGACAAAAGCACATCAAATACCCTGAAACCACGCATTTAAATAGACCACTCTTAAACACCGCCTTCTTCTTCGCCTCCCCGCCTCTATTTCCTCCCAGTCATCACCAACCCTACATTTTCCCCTCCCTATGCCTGTGACGTTTTTGAAAGAATAGTAACGGATTACATGAAGACAGTAAGCAAAATGCTCCTTTGGATAAGTCCCAGTCAGGACTTATCCAATGGAGCTATGGAATCAATGATAAAATTATTAATTGGATTAGAGACTTCTTGTCAAACCGAAAACAAATAGTAGTCATCGATGGGTTGTGCTCAAAGGAAAGAGATGTAACATCGGGCGTCCCCCAGGGAAGTGTAATAGGGCCTCTTCTATTCTTAATATACATTAATGACTTAAGCGCACACGTTAGTAGTAACCTCAGGTTATTTGTTGATGACACGGTGGTATACAGGGAAATAAGGAGCCAACTAGATCGCGAGCTACTCTCTAGAGACAAAAATGATCTCGGATTGGTGCAAGAAATGGGGATTGATGTTTAATATAGACAAATGCGCAGTTTTGAAATTTTGGAACAAAGGAAGTGGCGAACAGGACATAAACTACGAAATAGAGGGTTCAGTACTAACTACGGCCGAACAAGTAAAATATTTGGGTGTAGTTTTAACACCACGCCTTTCATGGGGAGCTAGAGATGATGTAGATATGATCCAATCATTTGGTTTTCTTAGGGGTAACCTTTTCTAAACCCATGCTGGCATCTACATCTACTCAATACCCCGCAAGCCGCCGCAAGGGCGTGTGGCAGAGGGTGTTGGGGCACCATCCTTAATTAAGAAAGACAAATAAAACCGTATGCAAAAACCGCTCCGATTTATACAAGCCACAAACAAAACATTGCATACATTCATGCTAAAACCTACACACATGCAAAAACATACTACCAAGTAGTATACACATGCATCTACATATAGACCTAAAATCTTTGCAATGTTTAATTTTGTTCCGACTTGTAACTTAAATGTTTTTACTATTTCTAAATGGACTTCAGTTTCTTACTATTATGATTTCTGATTGTTCTGGGGAAGAATGAATATTTGAATCTATCTGTATTGGAATCTATATCCCTTATTTTATCTTTGTGGTCTGATCTACCTGAGTAGTGTGGGGCCATTATTATTCCTTTTGTGTCATCGCTAAACTCGCTGGTTCTGAATCTTTCTAAAAGTTTAAGTCTCGCTTGTTCTCTTCGTATTTCAAGGGGCTCCCAGCCTAAATACCCTAAGAGACCTGTTACATTTGTGTTCTTGACATACATATTTTTCACGAATCTGGCTGATTTTCTCTGGATTTTATCTAACTCTTTTTGCCAGATTTTCTCCCAAGGATCTCAAATACTTGCGGCATATACCAAATTAGGTTTAACTAGAGCAAAATAACACCTCTCTTTAACTTTCTCATTACATTTCCCCACCACCCGTTTAACGAAGCCCAGTTCCTTTACGAGTGGATCCGCATATTGTCTTGATATGGGCTCCCCATGAAAGGCGTGGTGTTAGAACTACCCCCAAATATTTTACTTGTTTGGCCGTAGTTAGTACTGAACCCTCAAAGGGTCAGTGGCCTCGGCCAATGTTTAAATGATTTGGCCAATGTTTGAATGATTTGTGAGCGGGCAATGGGGAAAAGGAAAGCACTAGCTGGGTGTAAAACAAAGGAAGGGGAGATCATACTAAACGTAAACTAAAAGTTCTCACTCAAAGGAGCGACACAAGTAAGCACTCTTCCCTAAAAGAATGGCACGAGTGACTGGAACCAGATTGATTGCAGATGTTTTCAAACCTTTTCCTGTGAACGTCAGCAACTTCAAGTTAAGGATGGCCGAACACCTAAACTGAATAACATTTTCTGCTTGTGTTTTTATCTGGCTATTACCTGGCTTGCTTCAAATTATTGATTGGTTTTACAGTATTTTTATACCTGTAAATTCTAATTTTTTCAAAACTATAACTTTTCAGTACTGATCGGTTTTTATGTACCTTTCCACTTCGCTGACAGCCAAATTGCATTGTAGTAAATGCATAAACTGAAATTCATTTTGTTACAATTTACTGAGCACACCTATTGCAAGTCAACCATGGACACGCCATGAATGAAGGGGAACTTAAATTTGCTTCGAATATCCTTTGGTCAATTCGGCCAATGATTATAAGGTGCATACATCGTTATTGCATGACGATGCAGCACTTAGGGACACCGAAATTGGGAGCTACTAGCGAAGATTTTGTTTTCTCGGAGGTCTGCCACTGGAAAGGTTGGGATTTCCAACCTTTGGGAGCACCAAGGATGCGGGGGCTGTTTTCCTCCAACTGGAAACTGAGGCCTGGCTCCATCAATCGTCTCTCTCATACGTTATTGCGTCTGCTGCTCTAAATGCGAGAAAAAGATTTTTATGCATTCATGTCTTTTACAATTGACTCAGGGCCTAATGATGGTGACCAAAAGGTGGGAGCCTAAAACAGCCCTGAATAACAGGAACACGCTAATTTCGATGTTGCATTCAGTTGACTTCAATTTTGCTTCGTACATGTTTGATTTTTTTGACGTTTCACGTACAAAACAACTGTTGGATAGATTTCCATAAAACGTATGTTGGCTATATAATACTTCAAGATACTAATTTAAATTTACCATATAAAAAGAAGGTGAGAGCACAACTTTATAGGCGAAATACATAAAAATGGCAGAGACACACGCCCGGCTCTGATGCAAATCCTGGACTTACGTATGTCCTTGCAAGAAAAGGCATTTATCATATCAAATGTATTCTGAAAACTTATTTAACTTTTGTATTAAGTAAATAACGGCGAATGAGCGACCGCGGGCCTTTTTCAAGATAAGCGGAGGGGTTTCAACGGTCGGGCCAGGGTGGTAACCCTTGCCTTTCAATGCTCTCGTTTTAAAAGGCGGGGAGGGACTCGGGGGGGAACAACGGCCCTTTTGTCTCCGCCCCTCAGAATTCCGAGTGCGGCCGGGAGTGTTTGGAGTGAGGGAGCTGAAGGCGTCACCTTGGAAACGGTTTTAAAGAGGGGCGGGGAGAGGAGGAATTTGGGATTGAAGCAATTAATTCCCCTGCCGTCCGAGGAACAAACACAAATCAATATGTCCATTCTTCAAATGACTCCATTTAAACCCATTGCGTGTCCACGGATGCCTAGAGAGGGACACGTGTAAGTATGCACAGGATTATTCAATATTTCATGAGAATTGTCATTTACTGGAAAAAAAATATTGTTTCGACAGGTATGAACTGGCTTAGTGGGTCAGAGTTCAGAAACAGAAGGTCGCATACAAATCCAGGCGATGACACTACACAATGGGTACACACGCGATATTTGGTCCTCGAGAACTAATTGGGAACGTGCAGCCTGCGAGGAGGTAGCCAGTAAATTGTCCGCCGCAGTGTGAATGCCATTCCTTGAGAGAGAGAGACAAGTGGCGGCGCGGGAAATGGGTTCCTTGCGCTTACCTTCACCACCGACATTTCGCTGAAGAGAATAATTAAAGAGTTAAGTTCCTACATACTTGTGTACACTGTAAAAGCACGAGGGTAGTTTGAACGTTTCTGGGAATCACCACCAGATTTCGGGACTAGCGCAACGAGTTTCCCGCATAGTAATACGTAATCCCTTATGAGTAAACACGTAATACCTCAGTGATCTGGGAAGAATTCGGTGGTGCAGACCCCTCTCTGTTGTTTTTTCCGTATAGTAACTTGTGAAGATGGAAAAAATGAAATTTTAGCGGTGATTAAATACCTCGTAAAGAAATTTATTAAAGCAAAGGAAATACATGTCGACTTTGAGAACACTCTGGAATTCATATTTAACTTTTGCTTAGTGGACAAGTGAGTTTAAGTTTGGTCGGGACAACTTAGGCGATTATCCGTGTAGTGGTGGGCCAAAATGAGCCAATACTCCAGAAGTTATTGCAAAAATGCATAAATTGTTCAAGGATGATCGCTGACAATGTGGGAGAAATCGCTGAAGCTGGCGGGATGTCATCTGAACGGGCATATCACAATTTAACCGTGGAATTGGATATCTGAGAAATATCTGCTATTTGGGTGTCGCGACCCTTGACGCAGGGTCACAAACGCAAATTTCCGAACAACGTTTGACCCGAGCAACCAAGACTTTTGCGCCGGTTTATGACCATGAAACTTGGGTCCTCTGACGGCAATGAGACAAAACAGCAGTCAAAGCAGTGGAAACGTGTTGATTCACCACCTTCAAAGAAAACAAAGCCAATATGGTTGGCCGGGAAAGTGATGGCTCCACTTTTCTGGGATGCGAAAGGGATTCTGCAGATAGATCATCGTCCCAATCGTCAAACAATGACAATGCTGACCTCCTGGACCCACTGGAGCCAAATATATATGAAAAAAGGGCCAGATTTGGCAAGAAAGAAAGTCATCTTTCATTATGACAATGCATGGCCACACACAAGTGTCGTTGCCATGATAAAAACACCTGAACAAAGATACGAATTGTTGCCACGCCCACCTTATTCGCCTGATTTGCCTCCATCAGATTTCCATCTCTTCCCTTAGCTCAAAATTTTTCTCGGTGGTGGGAGATTAATTTCAGGCAAAGAACTAACAGCCGAATAAGACGAATAATGCTTAAAGTTCATATGCTTAGGAATATTTGGTCTGACGCATGGAAAAAATCTCTCCATAATAACTGGGTTCCGCAGCACAAAGTAAACCTGCCCGCTTTATGACTTAAATGCTTAAACTTAATTTCTTGGGCCTACGTTAAAAAATGAGTCGCAAAATAGACCTCCAGGCACACAAATAGTTTTCCGTGGCCATTTAAATTTAAATTTAACTTGCACAAAATCAGTGGCGTTGGAAAATATTAAATCGCCGTTATCAAATGAATCAATAAATGGAAACGTACGAAATAAGGAAAGCAACACACCGGAAAAATTATACTGAGGATGAATTCAATATCGGGGATCCCTGGGCTTTTTCTTTAAAATTTTTCATCCTACCATTACGCTATTTTTCACATACAGTTCTGGATGGTAACTGCTCTACAAAATGGCGATTTTAAGGGAAATTACGTAAAATATCCATGAAACTGAGTTTGATTACATTAAATCTATGGAGGTCTCGGACACAACTTGCTTTAGTGCATGCATTTTAGATCGGTCTCACCAGCTAAAATCGTATTTTCATCAACGCATAGGGAAGCTAATTTTTGTTGCTGAATTTATGGTTACTGGACGTAAAAGGAAGTTTATATTTTGCAGGTTTGTTTGATAAATCATATCAAAGTACTATCCGGCAAATAAGCTGTCAGCGTATTTATTTTGAGCTATATTTTTAATACGAGCTCTTAAAATGAAAATATAATGTGCAATGAAAGGCGCAAATATTCACACACAGGCATTCTCCCTTCTGTCACGGCCTCATCCAACACCTTTCATTGCGTCTTGGCTTTTCTCTCAACTCCCTCTCTTCACCCTGGCCACCGATAGCCATTTGCCCTCCCATCTCCGCCCAACCAATTTCCTCCCCGCAACCACCTCTCAACGCACCTCCAATCCAAGCACATCCTCTTACCCACGACTCACATCCATTAAGCACTGCACTCCATATTAACATAACTTACCTTTTTTCTTCATTTTCATCCTGTGTACGCCGTCATCGATTCTCTACCCTCAAATGCCTCTTGCAAGCGCAATTCTTCTGACGCTATTCCTCCCCCTTCTATTACCATTTTCCCCCAAAATACTTAATATTATTATCGTCCTGATTTCATTCTGATACTTATTTGGTTTTTATGGGATGTAGTAGTTTTTAGGGAAGGCGACCGACAGCTGCGCCGTTACGGATGGATGGGGAAGGATAAGGGGTGGAGAGAAACCCGGCGTAGGCATTTACCTACTCTTAACGAAAGGCGCCAAGGGGTCACACACACAGTTCAACGTCCCATCCGACGGATGGCGTGCTCACTCAAAGTGCTCTCCACAAAACACCTCAAGCAGGGATCGGGATACCACTGAAAAGTATTTGTTTTCTCCAGGTTTTAAACCCGGACCCTCTCGATGAGAAGCCTGTACGTTGGCCACTGCACCATCCCGATCCTCATGATCGGTGTCTTTAGCTACCTAAGTGGCAACGCGATTCCTCCGTCCATTATCTTTTTCTTTGTGTGTGTATAGAGAATTCCGTTCCTGAACACGCCATATTGTTTATTTGGAAGCCTATATTTGTTGACACTGTTGCCATGGACATATAACTGGGAGCAATAACAAACAAGTGTAAAGCGAAAGGTTTTATTGATGGAGAAACAACTCTTATTCCATAAATGAAAAAAAGAAACAGAATTTTTCGGAAGTGTTTATAAGCTTACATTTGTATGCAGTATAAATATTATCGAGATATCTCGGTAATTTCCTAGTAATAATTACTTTAGAAAATTCCCCCATGCATATGTGTGTACATTTATTGTATATCAATAGGAATGGAGCATGTGTCTCACTGTATTGCACATCTTCATCACACTGTTATGTTGTTGATAGGCATTATTCTTCATCGTCAACCTCCTCTCTACCCTCCCAGAGACAGCCTGACATGCAGAAGAAGAAAAATCATCACTTGGGACATTCCTCATTCTCCTCCAACATAGGCATCCTTAATATAATGGTCATGATCTCCGAACGCTATTTTTCAAATCCTATCCTATGATCTTATTTTTCTAGGTATTTATTCCATTTTACTACAGTTGAATTTTCAAGATTCAGCTTAGGCCCTCTCCTACCCTTCTTTTTTCAAACTATAGGTGACCCTACCACGAGCAATTATCTCATTGCACCCGCCAGCTTAACTTAAGCGATCATCGTAACGCCCAAGTCCATCCACCACGAGATCGTTGTCATAGGGGGTCTTTTCTGTAATTACACTGGTTTTCTTGCCATAATTTTGTAATCATTTAATGTGGGCTTAAGTATTTCTTCAATTACGCTGTTCTTCCATAATCGTCCTATACCAGTACGTGAAATACTTTCCTATTTTCCATATTTCTTTAATTTTTTGCCACATGCCACCTTGTGAGCACAGTGACATAAGTTTTTGATGGTTTAGGTAAATAAATCATTAGCTTTTGTCAATAACTGATGGCGTTTTCGGGAAATTTATTTCACCCTGGACTATCTCACAAGCATGCTTATTCTAAGACAAATATTAGTTTTCATTACTGAAACAGGAAAGGAGACCAATCATTTCATTCGATCACAGAGCATACGGATGTAATAATGGCAGAGGAACCAGAAAAGGTGAGAAACATATTTTTTTCCTTAGTCATACACTTTTATCACCTTAGTTGCTCATAAACACTTGGCAATATTTATCCAGTATTTCACGCACGCATCGTGGTCAACAACGTTTTAACGGTTCTATCCACACACCTACGTTCTGCACCACCCTTGCATAGAATAAAACTCTTAGTTCACACGCAACCCAAGTACCTCAAGGGAAGTCGAACTCACTTAGGTTATTGGGTGGGGGAGCCACCCAAATGACTGAATCGGACGCCCTCATAGACAGATGTATAATTTCCACTTACCTTCTCCAGTACCCAGAAACATCTACAGTACGCACTACTCACTTCTCCCTGATGAGCTTGCGATGGAATTAGTGAAATGGATCCGTATATGCAACTCGACGAGGGAGAATAAATGAGTTTCAACGAAGAATTACTGAATTATTTTCTAAAAGAAAAGGCAAGAGGTTGCCTGTGGAGACAGAGGATGTCGAGGAAAGACAGAACGTGAATCGATATGAGATCCTTTCGAAGGTGGGTATTTCATGTTGTCAACTGTTAATGGCAGCGAATATTCAAAGCACATTCGGCGCGTACAGTAGCTCTCACACCCGAAGTCCACAGACGATACGCCCTCCGCTGCGGAACAGGAAAATGCATTTCTTATTCACTCGACAACGAATCAAAGCATGTACATCCCACACATGGTATCAACGGACGCATCTGGTGATTCGTTCCCATTCCACTCTATACAACAGGAGACCCTACCAAAAGATGAAAAACATCCCCGCCATCTACGTTTAATAACTGTCAAAATCGAGTTGGTTCGCTCGCTGACAATTCATCGCCAACCTAAGAGATGCCTCCAGCGGAAACCTCACACCGCCCGCTACAAGCACTCTCCTCACCCCCGAATGACCCCGCTTCCTGCACATGCCCCCGCACAAGTGGGTGTGGCTCCGACCCCAGCACTCCTCTCCGACCATCCTGCACATATTTCACGCCCGTCCAAGGGGGAATCACCACTAAAAAATCATACTCTACTTCCCCGAATTCTCTCCTTTGTCTCCCGCCGGACGAAAAGGGTGCCGCACCCTGGCTAACCCCTATTCACGGCCATGGGTCAGCCAGGAGTTTCCCGCTCGGAGGTCCGCCCTCTACGCACACCGACACAAGAGACCCCACCGCTTGCGCCGTCAAACGAGGCGTACCTCACTCAGACAACACCACGAACGACCAAAGTCCACGGTTTAGCCCTCTTCCGCTCCTCGGACTGATCACAACCCCAACGTCGCCAACCCCACTCCATCCCACCCCTCAACATCTCCTCAACGCCCCAAACCAGTGGCTCAACAGTGCCACCTCTCGCCCCCAGGCTGCAAACGAAGGAATAACCGATCAATGCCAGTGCGCCATTTTCTGTTGATCAAGCTTCCGATCAATGACTTCATTTCATTGAGTATAAAATAAGTTCGAGGTTCTCAAGACATATTTCAAGTTCGATCTCTGGCAGGTTTGGTTGAAGTTGGAAACATGATTTTTAATTTTAGGGTAGTTTCTTTCGAGAACCACTTTTGTGAAAATTGAATTTTTAGGACCAATTTTTTCTTGAAGCATTATATTTCTGGGAAAAATGGAACAAGAGAAGTGTTTTCCGATCTTGTTACTGCAGCAGGGAACGAAGGATTCCAGCTGTCGGCTGCAACCCAGGGTAATTACTGGTAATTCAAGAGGCTGAGTTGGGTGCTTCAGGGGGTGTGTCCGGGAGGGGAGGGGGCTGAGAATAAAGCTCCAGGGGGAGGTAAGGGGGGAGATAAGGGGGGAGGTAAGGGGGTAGGCAAGAGAGGGAGAGAGGGGGCGAGGTGGAAGAAGAAAACTCCTATCTCGGGAGTCATTTGGGATCAGAAGTGCAGCATCCACCCGCGGCGCGGCGCTGTGTCTATTCTGTTAGATGGGAACGGTGAGAGAGAGCGAATGGAAAGCGATTCTCAGAGTTAATTAAATTCCTTTTTTTCCTCCCCTCTCTCTCCCTCGCGGCTTAATTCCCCCCGCGTCCCCCTCTTAGCGCTGCACTCGGCGACAGCGTGGAATATGCCTTGTAGTGAATGGGGTCGGCGACAACGCCATCTGCGGGCGAAAGAAACAAAAGAAGAAGGCGACGCCGACTTTAAGCAACACCCTCTCCCTTCCCTCCTCTTCCCTTCCCTCCTCCCCCTCCCTTCCCTCCTCCCCCCCACCCGACCACCTTACAGAGCGCCTTTTCGTGGAAACTTTTAATGGACTCTCGCCGTTTCCGCTCTTCCGAACTAAATTATGAAGAGAGTGATGTAATTTTGGGGCAGTTCAAAAATTTTAACCAACGCTTGAAACGCTTCTAACCGAGAGAACGCCGTTTCAAGGGTAAGGAGAGGATGGGATTGGGTCCCTTGGACATGGGGTTAACACACGTGCATTTATGCGAGCCCAAGCGTAAATATCCGTGGATGATCGACGGCTCTGGACCCGATTCTAGATCAGTTTGGTCGCGAGCAAATGTGCTCTTCTTACGCATTCAACAAGTAACATATCATCAGTAAAATTAATTGAATTTTAAGTCGCAGGATGGAGGCAGATATTTTTTAGTAATTATGAATTGCTAGATGAAATCTCGAAGGAGCGAGAATGATACCCATTTCGGGTCTTTGTCCAAGCGTTAGTCGTCGTGGTTCGAATCCATTTTTTAATCAATTCCAGATGGGGGAAAATCACACCACTTGGTCGCGCAAAGCAGAATCCCGTCAACCCGAATACGCCCCAGCGCGAAACTAGATTAAAACGAAACTACTGGTTCTGCAGAGTAATATGAAATTCACCGGGGCATCCGGGAATCGACAATTTGAAGCGTACCGACTTAGAAACAGATAAGTAGCACAAAGAGGGTACTCGCATTTAAATGCGGTGGTTAAATAATAACGGAACGCACTTTTGGACGCATTTGGAAGATATTAGGGATAGCCACTTCTCGGCTGTCAATCTTTGGAGAACACTGCCCTGCGTCCTCACTGCCAATGCCGGTCGATTCACTTCCTGTTGGATTAGTAAAGTCACTCATCTGTCGACGGTGAACCACGTTCCTTCGCGGGGCGGAGTCCGTAGTCTTGAGGCCCAGATCACACCCTACGCCACCGCCGTGAACCTTTGCATTCGCCGAGAGCCATCCAACCGAGGCGTCGATCGCTTCGGCCGACTCGAGGTTATCTCGTAGAACTGCGGGAATTTTGTTGAACTAGAAAGGAGGTCGTCTCCAGAAACATTATCTCTTAATCAGCACCCAAATTATACCGAAGATCGTCCAAAAACTAACCAACACTTAAGTTATGACAACAAACCTATTGATAGGGAGGGGAAATGGCAAAAATCACAAACGATGTGCGTCGGATACGGACCCTAGGCACAAAGAGAGAAGGCGGAGCTTGAACCAACCACCAGAAGGTGAATTAACAATCGTAGCGTACAATACCTAGAACAAAAGCCGAAAACAATTACGGAATTAAACATTTTAACATATTGTTAGGCGTAGAAAGCTCTCTGAAAATATAGCAGCTTGTAAGTAATTTCTAATTACTTATTATGTGCGGACAAGAAGGAAATATAAAAACCGAAAAAATTGTAGTATACATCGAATCACATATAAGAAGTTTTAAATGATTTTGCATTAATGATATCGGAATTTCTCGGGGTACAATGGATAAAATTAACCACGCTACAATAATTATTACTTAGAAAACCACAAGTCATGCGAAGCAGTACTCATAATCACCAACACAATCCTCATTGATTCAATAGGTGAATAAATACATCCGAGACCCATTTAAGGGATGAAACTTTTAAAGCCAAAAATATTCAATTGTTTCAGGCTTCACTTCGTGTAAGTATTTAATATCCATACCAAAAAAAGAGAGATTTGTACTTTTCCAAAGATTTTATTGAATGGTACCATTTAATAAAATCTGTGGAAAATTACAAGTATTTATTTTAAGTATGGATAGGAAAAAGTTAAGACCGGTTAAGTACAACTCATGTCTACATGAGGACATCAGTTGGGGACGACCAACGAACACAAACAGAGGTATCAGAAGTAAAGAATAAGAAATTCCTCTAGTTGTAGCTATACTGTTACTTAAAAAAAAGCGGACATGTAATTACTTCATAACAGCAAACAGGATCCCCAGAGAGAGTTGAACCCTCATTGCTAACCTCTTTATAACCTTTCATTGAACCCTCTTTATGGCGCCACTGATGCGCCCCGGAAGCAATACCTAGAAAAGAATATCGACGTAACTGCTAAGGACAAAGCGGTAACCGCAAAATCAAAGTGGGCGTCAAGGAAACATCATTGCAATAAATTCTTGTAGTAGGTGCTTTAAAAATAAGCGATCGTGCATACAGCATATCAACAGTGCCAATGCAGACAGACCCTTAGAAAAGATATTGGGCTGACAGAAGATACAGCAGACAGAAACTTCTTCCCGAAAGGATAGACAATGTGCTGAAGCGATAGGCATTCAATACTTGGTCGAGAGTCATTTAGAGGAATTTTTCCTCAACTCAGTAGACGATACCACATACTTGAATATAGTGAAACAGAGCGCCTCGTGTAATGTAAAGGAATATTACAACAGGAACATACAAAATATTTATCTTCACCCTCCCCCCTCCTCTCCATCACCTTCCCTCGACGTACTTGTGACCAGTGATCTCTTGTCTTTACTATCGGAATTTCCCCCCATCCCCCTGTGCAACCGCTGACCACGTTTTCCCGAATATGGCGGGAAGCCTTGTGTTCCTCCAACATCTTTCTTCACGGACGATGTGGGAAGGCTCAACGCTGCGGGACAACTCCCACCCTACAACCCCCCCCCACCCTCTCGTGATGCTGCAAGTGTATCCATACTCCACCCCTCCCTAAACCCTCGCTAGGGCTTTCCCACAGTTCCCCCCTTGGAACCATAATAGACAATGATCCCAAATCTTTACCCCTTTTCACACCTCTTTGCGCTGCGATACTTTGGGCCCAGTCAACGACCGGGGGAAAACCCAGATCTCATCCCCTTTCTCCACGGCCCTAGAATTATGGCACCGCTCCGAGGGATCAACGAGACACCCACTCCATCCAGCCAAGAGGTTTTCTCCGGACTTGTTTGTGTTCCCCACCCCTTTCTTCTTCCCCGCACCTCGTCACTCACGCGTCCTTCCACCTCCCCTCCCCCTATCCTCCATTTTCCACTACACACCAACCCTCCCTTACTAGCTTCTCAGCATATATACTAGACACTGAGTTATGACTGTCACCAGAAGATGATGTGGTTGCATCGAAACCGGTCGTATTAAAATTTTATTTTGTGGAAAATTGCCAATTTTAATTATTCACGATATTCCACCATATTACGCCTGAAACGTCTCTTTTTATCCCTCCCTTATAGTTACCAAGTGAAACAAACCAAAATGGCGAGGGTAGATTCCTTTACATACTTAGGTGTAACAATTACTCACAATCTGTCCTGGAAAAAACACACACGTGAAATATGCGGTCGTGCCAATAAAAAATTGCGATTTTTGGAAAGAGTGCTAGGTATATGCGACGAAAAAGTGAAAGAACGATGTTTCCTTGCCTTGGTCAGGCCCCAACGAGAGTATGATGCCAGTATATGGGATCCACAAAATACAAATTTGATTTCGGAATTTGATCCTGAGACAAGCTCCGTAACTACTTTGCAAGAAAATTTAGGTTGGGATTATCTTACACAGTGGCGTTTACAATATAGGTTAAACTTATTCAAAATATTAAAATATGGTCCTTTTCTGAAGCATCTCTCTTTCTCTCCTCTCTCGTACACTCCGCGATCACAATAGGCACAGACTTATTTGCCTCGACAACAACGCTCAAAAAAACTGATTACAGTATAAAATAACTCATTGGAGCATGCCAAAATGAACGAATATTCTATTTGACTTAATTTAAATGATAAGTGTAGTGTATTGACAGCCCTTGCAAAGCTCTTCGCGGCGGTTCGCACAAGGTACAACTTCGAAGTTGATTGAGAAAGCGGGAAAATGAGTATTTACTATGCAGGGCACTTCAAAATGAACGCCGGGGTTTTAAAACTTTCTTTTTCGGTGGAGCAATATTAACCCGACCACTGCATTGGCCAGATGACGGGGCTTGTCTCGCATGGCCTCCACGTTCCCCCGATCACTCAAGCCGTGCGAATTTTACCTTTGAAGTTTGACGAGGGATTATGTGTATGCGACTACGCTACCATTGGGTACTATTGGGACTATGCTACTACGTTGAACTACGCGACTTGAGAAACACGACTGAAGCAGTCGCGGCAACAATTACTCCTGATTACACACTAAACAAGGTTGGGAAGTCCTCTCTCATCAACTCGATGTGCGCCGTTTGAGAAATAATGTTCACATTGGATACTTGCAGGAAAAACTGTTTTAGTTGCTCTTTCATTTGATGTATAATTTATAATTTTAAGTTAAATATAAAATGCGCTATGGAGTCTTAAAATCCCGATATTCATTTTGAAACACCCTGTATATCAAATGACTCTCACACAACATTAAATTTGAAATATTTCCCGGAATACTACTTGAAATCACCTTCCACACAAGATGGATCCAGCATCGAAGAACGTCCTCATTGATCATACAAAATGGATTTTCAAATAACTCAACGGAAGGCAAAATAAAACCGGATGCTCCAAGAGGAAGGCCAAAGAGACTGAGGAGGGAACGGGGAAATTGCAAGGCGCCGGGGGGGGGGGGCGCCACCGCCTCGACCACTTCCCGGACTAATGAGCGGACGGATTCGGGGCGTTCCACCCGTACGCCCCTCGGGAGACGCGAGAGGGGTGCGCCAACCAAGAGCTCCTCCCAATCAAAGGGGCCCACGCAATTAAAATCGCCCCCGCCCCCTCTCGCCTGACGAAGGGGAGCTGCGTCGCCCCCGGTTCCGAAGAGGAGCACGAGTGAGTGGAAAGCACAGCCGCCGGCGGGAGTCACGCAAGCAGAACTCACTCGAGAACGAAGAAAGGTGTTCGTGGCGGGAGGGGGGGCGAGGAGAGAGGGAGAGAGCAAAGAGCCGCGCGGAAGGAGTGCTTGAAGAGTCGCTCGCGCGACCGACTCTTCTGTTTGCCCCACTGAACGACAAATTGGAGAGTCCTTGGCCATTGGAGCGAACGGCGAGTGGGCCCTCGGGGGCAGAGAGGAATATATATGAAAGAGAAGAGCCAATCCGGCGAAAGTGGGAGAGTGAGGAGCCCGTCTCACCCGAGAGGGACCGGGGTCCCAGGGGGCACTCGTGCTTTTGGTTGAGTGAGCGATTACGGCGCCCGGAAATCTTCGAAAGCAACCGGACAACACGATCGAGAAACGGCCGCTTCCGGTTTGCCAATGCGATGGCCTTGCATTGGCCGATCGCGATTGCAATTGGTCTGCAAAAGTCAAGTTTTGACGTAACTTTGGGATGGGATCAGCATGAAGGGCAAGGCGGTGTGAAGCAGGAGAGGGAAAGGGGAGCCGAGTCCATTTTCGCATCCGGAACCTGCTCCTCGCAATCAAAACTAAGGCCGAGCTGCGACATAATCGCTTGCTAGAGGAGTCAAGTGACATTCATGGAATAAAAACTGAAATGAGTTCTATACCTTGCACTTATTTAGTCAATCGTGAGAGTAAGTTACTGTGCAAAGGTCTTTTGTCGGGAATCAGGCCGGCGAAACGAAGTCGAGCGTTGGGATCAAAAAATACGTTGGGCAATTAGGGAATTGAACAAAATATAAACTCCATTTTAAACATACCATTTATTCATAGGTTTCTACGAAGTTTATCATAATAGTATAAACAATCCAACTCCTCTAAGCTGCAAGCGAGCTAATTCGGGAATCAATCCAACTTGATAAAATTCCCATTGAGAATCAGCGTATTTTAGGAGAGGCCTAAATCGAGACAACACTTCTCTTTAACCTTTCGGTCACTTTTATTCAATAGTCTTTCAATAAAAACGAATTTCTTTGTAGTTTATCCACACATTCCAAAAATATTTATCAATCAGGTGACGTCGTAAATACGGTTTTAGCTTAGTTATGTTGGTACCCTAAAAGCCACCGCTATAGTGTATGGCAGGGGTTATTACGTACACGCCAAACGTATTTTGACCAGACAAATCTTTCCCTCTAGGTGTGGTCGGAACCGTTATTCTGATCCCTTCTAGTCGGGGGGAAAAATGATATCATAAATTAGTATATATATATATATATATATATTTTTTTAGATATATCATATATATACATAAAACACATTTATGAAAAATTAATGAATGTATTGCAGAAAATAGGAATGGATTGAAGGAACAGGAGACTGATCTGCAACCTTTACGTGTCTCACAGTGCTCAGGTGCAAGTGGGGAACGGAGAGTCCGGATGGGTAGTGTTAGGAAGAGGTGTAAAGCAGGGTTGCCCATTGTCACCGATGCTGTTCAACGTATATGTGGAGGAAATTATTAAAGAGGCATGGGAAGAACTGGAGGTAGAAATGAAAGTCGGAGGGGAATTCGTAAAATCGGTTAGGTTTGCTGATGACCAAGCATTAGTTGCTCAGTCAGCCAAGGGGTTGCAAGCATTGTTGAGTGAATTGGAGGTTTAGTGCGATAGATATTGGATGAGAGTCAATATTAATAAAACAAAGGTTATGCGATTTTCCAGAAAAAAAAGGCTAAGCTAAATATTAAAATAGGCGGGGAAAAAATAGAGCAGGTAGAATAGTTTATACATTTAGGAAGTGTTTTGGAACAACACGGTCAAAGTAGTAGGGAGGTAATGACAAGAGAAATGCTAGGTAAGGAGGCTTTCTCAAGGAGGCGGGAGTAGATGACGGGGATGTTGAGTAGAGATGTTAAGAAAAGACTCGTAAAAACTCTGATATGGAGCGTAGCTATGTACGGTGCGGAAACGCGGTCGCTAAAGCAGGAGGATAGACGTAGCTAGAGACTTTTGAAATGTGGGTGTGGAAAAGAATGGAGAAGGTGAAATGGACCGAAAGGAAAACAAATGAGGAAGTACTAGGGATGGTGGTTGAGGAGGGGGGTTTGTTGGGAGATATCCTATGGAGGCAGGAAAAATGGATGAAAGGCGTATTGAGCGGCAGTGGGATGTTGAAGAAGGTGGTAGAGGGGAGAATGTTGGGCAATCGAGGAAAGGGCAGGAACAGGATAGGAACGTTGGATGGGATGAAGGGAGGAAAGAAATATACAGAGATGAAGAGAGACTAATGTAGAGTAGGTTGCTGGATTGGGTTTTGTTTGGAGTTACAAAATTTTATTTCATAGTTATGTCCATCCAAAAACCTACCTTAACCGGTAGTTTACCTAATTAATATATATATATATATACACACATATATATATATATATATATATATATATATATATATATATTTATATAAAACCATAACCACAGTAATCAACCCGAAGGTCGGTTTAGTAGGTGATGGTAGAGCTCACCCATGTACCAAGCCCGACGGCGTGTGAATATTCACACATCAGGGTAGGTTTCTTATGGTTTCCCAGAAAGATCTGGTACCCGAAAAATCAACTAGCTTGGGTGGAGCTGCAGGTTCCCAAAGTGCCTTGCCCGGGAATCGAACCCGGGACCCTCCGGTCAGAAGTCCAACGCTCTCCCCAGTAGACCACCGCGACCCGCAAAAAAAATATATATACTATATATATTCAAACTTGGGTCCGTGGTTCAAATCCCGGATAAGGAAATATTTTTACTTTCGTGATCTGCTCAAAAACCGCCTTCCCCACATGTCCTGTGTTCGCCTTTTATGTGTTTTCCTATCCCCTTTCCTTATGCCTATTTCTGTTTGAATGAATATTTGTGCGCCGTATGGCGGGATTTTCAAGTTTGAATATGTATATATATATATATATATATATATATATATATATATATATATATATATATAACTCACTAAATAGTTAGAACTCTGTTCCTAATTCCTCTTGAGAAAGGTGGTTGCACCACCGAAAATTCGAGAACTAGTGAGTCCCTCTTTTGTGTGTTTTGGTTTCTGTGTTTGCTGTGACTATTTAGTGAGTTTCATTGTGCACGTTCGTGGCTTTTCCGGGAAAGTGAATATATATATATATATATATATATATATATATATATATATATATATATATATATATATATATATATATATATATATAACTTTTGGACGGCACAATAGAACACAGAATAAAACAGATAACACGTAAAAGGACACTCACACTGTAGAAATCATCTACAGTGTGAGTGTCCTTTTTCGTGTTATCTGTTTTATTTTGTGTTCTATTATGCCGTCCAAAAGTTATATTGCTCTCGTGAGTACTTCCGCATCATCTATATACATATATATATATATATATATATATATATATATATATATATATATAGATGATGCGGAAGTACTCACGAGAGCAATATAACTTTTGGACGGCATAATAGAACATAAAATAAAACAGATAACACGAAAAAGGACACTCACACTGTAGATGATTTCTACAGTGTGAGTGTCCTTTTACGTGTTATCTGTTTATTCTGTGTTCTATTGTGCCGTCCAAAAGTTATATATATATATATATATATATATATATATATATATATATATATATATATATATATATATATATATATATATATATATATATTCACTTTCCCGGAAAAGCCACGAACGTGCACAATGAAACTCACTAAATAGTCACAGCAAACACAGAAACCAAAACACACAAAAGAGGGACTCACTAGTTCTCGAATTTTCGGTGGTATATATATATATATATTTATATAAATATGTGTGTGTGTGTACAGGGCGTTACCGATAGGGTGTGTGGCAGGGGGTGAATACACACTAGAATAATTCTACCCAAACATGACCCTACCGCGGTCGAGTATCTTTATTATGATCCCTTATCGATAGTGTAAAAAATGACATCTCAAATCTATCTGTTCCACACTTAACTTCTCTAATTTTATTGAAATTATTTCTCTTACTTTAGTACAATGGGGGTAATAACACATGTTGAACATCACTGCTAAAGAGACGTCCTTCCAGTCCATACAAGAGATTAAATCTGTAATTTAACCTTCTCTCTGCGAGTGATTCCCATTCTAGCTGCTCTAATATTTTGGATACGGTACTATGTTTACCATGTCAACGTTTTACAAATCTAGCTCCTTTACGCGGTGCGCTATCCAATTCGGCATATAATCCTACTTCGTGAGGATTCCATATACTATCGCCGTCACATCTCGAACAAGCTCCGCGAACATCAGACAACTTACAGCACAACTTGCCAACTGCACCCGTGGACCAGGAAAATACGAATCAATTCGGACAAAGGAACACATACATTGGAGAGACAGGGGACTTATTCGCACCGGATATACGAATGAGACGACAAGGTAACGGATGGAGAATCAACATTGACAGCGAGAGCGAGAGGTGTTAAGCGCCTGTGGATGCCTTCCAACATTTTTGGATGAGGGCGTGAGAAGGGCGACTTGTGAATGGATTGAGCTCAGGAATAAAGTTGGCGGCGAAATAATTAGGCCCTCTATGTTTACAGATGATCAAGTAGTGGTAATTCATACAGCCAAGGGATTGCAATTAATATTGAGTATTTTATCGAAGCAAATATATGGGATCAAGTCTAAAGATGAATAATGTGAAAATAAAATTTTGCAATTTCACGAAAGTTACAGGCGGGATTACAAAGTTTTATTTTGACATTATTCATTATGGGAGAATTCCACAATGCTACTCCTGAAACGATTTATTAGGTATATGAAGTGCATCCAATTAAAAAAACTAAGTAAGGAGATTTTCGGGATATGCAAAGGCTCGGTTAGAGCTTTGGGAAAGGTTAGAGCAGGAGGGAATAAAAAGAGCAGATTTTGTCGCGTTTCTCGTACTTTATTTTGAAAGGAAAAGGGTGTAGGTAGAGGGAAATAACGAGAATAAATGCGTGAAAGAACATTTGGAAAAATAAATGAATCGATGAGAGGTACACTATGTAAAGACGCAAAACAATTCGTCAAAGTTGAATGAGTTTTGGATACATAGAGCGTGGCACTATGTGGTTTCAAAACCTGGTCTCTAAGGGAAAACGATGAGCTTAGAAGAGATGGTTCTGGGATATAAATTGAGTGGTCATTGAGAAAGTAAGTCGTACAACAAAGAGAATTGTAAAGGAAGATTTGAATATGACGGTATTAGAGAGGAGGACTCGTGAAACTCGAATAGGGCAACGATTGGGTAGAGGGAGGATATATCGAGAGGTGTGGAGGGTGTTTGAAACCGTAGTGGAAAGGAGTGTGCAGGAGGGGCAGAAGGAAGGAAATAAAAGGCTTTTCGGGTGGCTTGTGTTGTTTTAAGGTAGACCGTAAAAAAGAGTAAATGTCCACGGCATGGAAGGAGAATTCACGGGGGCACATCCACGCGACGCGCAATGGTCGTTAGGTAACGTCCAAAACCGACTTCTCATTTGATAGATTACCCAAGACGGTGGATTGTGACGAAAGGGCTGGATGGGTCAGGGTTGTGGGGGGGGTGTTGAGGTCATTTTTAGTCAGAAATCAGGTTGGCGCGTAATCCAATTCCAAAATATTTACGAAGACAATATTTTCACCTCCAGGAACATGAGAACGGAAGTCATTCATAACGCTCGACTATAAACGACACCAAACAAACATTTCCTTCATTCTTTCACTTTTACCAGTCGCACTTGAGAGGGAGGCTCTGCTCAAATCCTCCTCCGGGAAGTGTTTAGAGCAGGGTTCTCAGTCCTGCCTTCATTCGCATTGCTTCCACTAATTTCCCCAGCCTACCTCACGGATTCTTAGAAAGCCTCGACAGCAGCGCATGATTGATATTATTATTAGGTATTCCACCGTTTAAGATAGGTTTTTGGATGGACAAAACTATCAAATAAACATTTTGTGACTCCCCACTTAGCAAACTAATCTATATCAGGTCCCTCTTCATCTCGGTGTACTTCTTTCCTCCGTTCATCCCGTCCAACGTCCCTATCCTATTCCTGCCCTTACCTCGCTTGCTCAACATTCTCCCCTGTATTACCTTCTTCAACATTCCACTACAGCTCAATACGCCTTTCATCCATTTTTCCTGCCTCCATAGGATTTCTCTCAACAAACCCCTCTCCTCACCCACCATCTCTAGTACTTCCTCATTTGTTTTTCATTCGGTCCATTTCACCTTCTCCATTCTTCTCCACACCCACATTTCAAAAGCCTCCAATCTACGTCTATCCTCCTGCTTCAGTGACCACGTTTCCGCACCGTACATAGCTACGCTCCATATCAGAGATTTTACGAGTCTTGTGTTAACATCCCCACTCAACGTCCCCGTCATCAACTCCCTCCTCCTTGAGAAAGCCTCCTTGCCTAGCGCAACTCTTCTCCTTACGTCCCTACCACTTTGACCGTATGTCCGAGATATGTAAACTGCTCTGCCTGCTCTATTTTTTCCCCGCCTATTTTAATATTTAGCTTAGTCTTTTTCTTTCTGGGTAATCGCATAACCTTTGTTTTATTAATATTAATTCTCATTCTATATTTATCGCAGTTCACTCAGCAATGCTTGCAACCCCTTGGTCGACCGACAAACCAAAGCCTGGTCATCAGCAAACCTAACCGATTTTACGAATTCCCCTCTGACTTTCATTCCTATTTCCAGTTCTTCCCATGCCTCTTTAATCATTTCCTCCACATATACGTTGAACAGCACCGGTGACAATGGGCAACCGTGCCTTATCTCTCTTCCTAACACTGCCCATCCGGACTCTCCGTTCCCCACTCGCACCTGAGCAGTCTGAGACATGTACAGGTTACGGATCAGTCTCCTGTCTCTCCAATCCATTCCTATTTCGTGCAATACACGCATTAATTTTTCCCAATTCACTCTATCAAACGCTTTTTCGAAATCTACAAAACAGGGAAAAACGTCCTGGTTGTATTCTATATTCCTCTCAATTAGTGATCTCATTACTGCAATGGCATCACGCGTACGTCTTCCCTTCCTAAACCCAAACTGATCATCCCCTAAGTAATCATTTGCCTTACTCTCTATCCTTTTGTTGATGATCCTGAGAATAACTTTAGCTGCGTGGGATATCAAAATTATTGTTCTGTAATCCTCACATGATATAACCTTTTTCTTTTTTGGAATAGGAACTAACACCGATCTCAGAAAATCTTAAAAATAATAATAATAATAATAATGATTGATATACAAATACGTATATTGATTGGCGAGTTGGAACGCGTGTAGCGTAGATAGGGTAGACTGCATATCACTCACGGAGCGCAGGTTAATTACAGACTGAAGATCTTGCATAAATTGGAAGGATGTCTCTTCAGCGAATATTTTAAAAAAATATTATTAACCCCATCGCACTAACGCAAGGAGAGATGATGCCAGTAAAATTCGAGAGATTGAGTTTAGGACGGATAGATTTAGGATGTCTTTTTTCCACAAACAATAAGGGATCAGGATTAAGTTGACCGACCTAGCTAAGAGGGTCAAAATTATTTAGTCATTTTTCCGAAAACGCTTGAGATTTCTTTATTCAGTAGTCATTTGCGTGATGCCACCGGTTGCGGAGTACCCACCCCTTACTAAACACCCTCGCTGTATTTTTTAAGGTGATTTTGAATAATAATAATAATAAAAAGTACGTGCTGTGATTTGATTTTTATGTGCGTAAGGATCATCACCTACCCAAATTTATCGGAAAATTTGCCTAATTTCTGAAGAAACGCTAATCAGTGAAGAATATGGTGAATAGCTTCAAACATGGCACGCACATATGAGCATAGTAAAGAGCGGAGTGTCAGGCCTAGGGCATCCAAACACCGGTGGACCCGTCGTTCGATAAGTGGACCAAGAACTGAGATCTGATCGACGATTTATACTCTGACTTATGAATTTCCTCTTGCTGGATGGACCACTCATCTACACTATTGTTGCGGAAAAGCTCCGTTTTCAGCAAATGTTTGCAGGGCGGGTACCAATAATGCTCACTCACAAAGAGCACAGGGTGTTGAGCGGACGAGGGCATTTGGACCGCTATCAAAAAGGCGGAGACGACTTGATCTTGCACCTAGCGACTATTTCCTCTTCTTGCACCTGAAGCGGTGGCTTGGTGGATAACAATTTGAAGATGACAAAGAATGTATGACCACGGTTGTCAACTGGTTCGGTCCCAAGGCAGCGAACTAGTTTGCTGAGGGATTAAAAAAGTTGGCGTAGAGTCATGAAAAGTGCTTAGAAGCGAACGGCAATTATGTGGAATAGTGAAGTACACTTGTAGGAAACAAAAAGCGGAAGTAAAAAAATCACGAATACATGAATATTTAGATAAATTACAGTTTGGGAATAACGTTTTTAAAAGATATGCACGGAGCTGTAACTAGCAATCATATCAGAAATACGTTAAATAATGGGGTCGAGATGGTGCGGTGAGAGAAGTGGAGAACCCGTGTGCTCTCGGTGGGAAGGACCCGGGTTCAAATCCTGGAGAGAACAAATATTTTTCAGTGGTATCCCGATCCCTGCTTGAGGTGTTTCGTGCACTTTGAGTGAGTCCGACGTCCGTCGGACCCCTTGGCGCCTTTCGTCAAGAGTAGACTAATGCCGACATCGGGTTTCTCTCCAACCTCTCTTTCCCAACCAATCCAAGTGACACAAATGACCTTAGCTATAGGTCGCCACCCATAAAAACTACCACCATGGTTTAAATAATCCCAAATTACCTGAAAGAAGCCGAAAACACCATTAGCCCTATTTATATGTAAAATATATTTTCGGGTTCTAATGAAAATACCAAAATGCCCACAAAATATCTGCTTGGACCTCTTTGACCCAATTAATGACATTATAGCCGACGCTGTAGAAACAGCAAATGCTTTCAACTCATGCTTTACGGACTTTTTTCGGCGAATAGAAAACAAGAAGGAAAACAAGGATTGCCTAAGTAGCTCAGAAACGACAGAGAACTTCATCAGGGTAACAGCACAAAACAGCTCACTTCCCTCGATAAATGGTATTATCGTGGAGGACTAATATTTTGTCAAAACAATAAGTAAGATGAGCAGAAATAAGTCAGTGGGACCGGATAATATATCAATCAACATTCTAAAACTGGGTGACACTCCAATAGCTCTGTACCTGAGGCGGCTATTCAAAGTAACTTTAAATAATGATGCCTGGCCTAATAATTAGAAAAAATCAAACATTACACCAATTATCAAGAAAGGGGATAAAACAATAGCCATGAATTATAGACCGGTAAGCATAACATCAAATGATTGCAAAGTAATGGAAAAAAGAGTCGCTGACTACATTCGGGAATGGCGGACAAGAGAAAGTTGGCTATTCAAACACCAACATGGGTTTAGAACGGGACACTCGTTTGAAAGACAGCTTTTGGGATTAAGCCAATATACAGGAAAACACCCAAAACTGGTAGGACTGATTTTTTTACAAGAATTTTATTGACGATATACTTACATCGACTTAATAATCTTCAAAGTATGCTCCTTGAGCTGCTACACACTTAGTATAACGTTGCTCCCATTCCCCGTACGCCCGCTGGAAATTTTCTTTGGGGATGCCGTTGATGACCCTCGTCGAAGCCTCTTGAACGGTCTTTATCGACTCAAAACGTCGTCCCTTGAGCTGTCTTTTCATCAGGGGGAAGAAGAATAACCGGTGGTGCTAGATCGGTAGATCGGTGCGGCAACGTGGCAACGCCGTATTTGGCCAGGAGCTGTCTGACGACGAGCGCGCCATGGCACGAATTTTCGGCACCATCTTGGCGCACACCTTGCTCATGGCTAAATCCTGTGAAATAAAGCGTTGGACGTTGGATGCAGACAGACCCAACTGGTCTGCAATTTCTTCACTGGTTAAGCGTCGGTCTGTGTTCAGCAGTGTCCTCACTCTGTCCACATTCGTGTCGGTTCTTGCCGTCGACGGCCGTCCGGAGCGATGGTGGTCTTCAACGAGCTCCCTACCGTCTTTAAACAACTTGTACCACTCAAATACTGTGAAACGGCTTAAGGCTGTCCCCATAAGCCTGATTGATCATCTCGAGGGTCTCAGTTGCCGTCTTCCCGAGTTTCGTACAAAACTTCACGGAATAACGTTGCTCTAAATTCAGATTCATTTTGTTTTTCGACGCGGAAAAAAACCTTGCTTCACTAAAAACGGTGTCCTCACTCAACGACAGCCCGCAGATGGCTGAGGTTGGTGTCGTTTTGTTGCTAAGAGCCCCCTCCACCTTACCCTGCCAGGCAGACCCCCCTCCACCGCTCTGTTCACGCCAGAGAAAATCAGTTTTACCACTTTTGGGTGCAACCCTGTATAGGCGACGCAATAGATGAAGGAAAGGATGTTGATGCAGTAATCGTTGATTTTTCGGCAGCCTTCGACCGAGTGAAATGGATAAAAAATTATCTTACAGGCATTATTCAAAAAGTGTAAATAGGGGACGCATTTTCAAAAGAGGCGAACGTTATAGCAGGAGTTCCACAAGGCAATGTTCTAGGGCCATTAATCTTCCTAATATATGTAAACGATCTACCAAACAACTTACATTCCCAACTAAGACTCTTTGCTGATACTTACGTTATATACAGACGCGTAGAGCATGTAAATGACCGCGTAATACTACAAAATGGCATCGATCGCCTTGGTGACTGGGTTACAAATAATAATATGGAAATTAATTTTAGCAAGAGTAAGCACATAAATTTTTCAAATAAAAAGAATGCACAAAAGGATATTTAAACCCCCTTTGAAGAAAGAATTCCATGTAGCAAGCATTGCAAATAGGTAGGCATTTACTTAACTAGGGATCTTGGGTGGGGTTTCCAAGTAGATAATGTGACTCGGAAGGCATTTAAAGTACTTAATTGGGTTAGGCGGAACTTTAAATAAAGTAGCGTAGCTGCAAAAGAAAAAGCATTGATTAGCCCTATCCTAGAACATTTGTCCATAGTACGGGATCCATAGGAGGTGGAACATGTTAAAAAGATAGAAAAAGTTCAAAGAAAGGCTACCAGATATGCACTAGGAAGGTACAAAAGAACAGAGAGTCCCACGGAAATGCTGGATGTACTGAAATGGGAGAGTTTGAAAAATAGAAGAAAAAGGAGTTGGTTAGGCGCGATGTACTATAGAATTGTAAAAAAATGATGCATGAGAAAATTTATGGAAAGAGATAGAAAAACCAAACATTAAAAGAAAAAACGACCACAGTCTTAAAATAAAAATAAGAGCGCAAAACACAAACAAGAAAAAATACTTCTTTTTAAAAAGAACTAATGGGAAGAGTTGACCCCAGCCGTACTCTTATAAGTGAGCAGTGGACAGGAAGGGGAGTTAGAAAGGTTATAAGTTAGCGGAATAATTATAATAAAAAATATACTAAAACTAAATTTATTAACTAGATACCGCAAACGGTCAAAACAACCGCGTGTCTAATGATTAAATAACAAGTTGTTCTAATAAATGAATAATGAATTCCTATCCACTGCCCACGGACCTAATAAGAGTACGGCTGGGGTCAACTCTTCCCATTATTTCATACGGCCGTAGTTACCGTTCGCCTCATACATTAAAAAGAACTATTGTTGACTGGAACCAGCTGCCTGGAGGTTTGTTTGAGCCCTTTCCATTTCCAATTTTAGAAGTTTTAGGAATGAGTGTAAAGCAGTCACTGGTTGATAAACGTCATTGATCAGTGATTATTATGCGATTGTACTTATTAAAATATTGTTTGAATGTGATGTGGGCGGAGTGAGGATTTGTATTGCGAAAGTGAATGATGTGTTAACGGTGCGTGATTTTGAACGGTATGTGAAATTGAAGAATGGGTGATCATAGACGGAGTGGGGCGATGGATGGTGTGTAGTATGGTGTGAACCGAATCTTTGTGTGATGGCAAAAGTGATAATCTAAGAGTGACATTGTATATAACAGCATTTATTGTCACATCTGCTCTTTCTGTATGTATGTGCTTTGTAAGAGTGACAGTGATCAGACTGGTCCGTTGCCACCTGGACAAATGCCTAATGACCACGTGCTTTATATAAAAATAATCCCTTTTACTATTAAAACGCATGCTCTGTCTGTCTAGAAATCTTGTAGGTCCGAAATTAACGGCCCAATGTGTTGTGCCCTCCACCCGCAGCCATGAAAACTGTACAACTATACAAATGTATTACATGCCATGCAGGAAGTGGCGCATGCGCCGAGTAGCAGTGGCTCCGACGCGCCTTCGACGCATGCGCCTGCATGCACGATAATGGGAACGTGACACAGTCCTGGGGGCTAAACACAACTAAGCATCGACGAAAGCCTTCCCCCAACTTCTCCCGTCCTCCTCAGCTCACCCGTGGCCAGTGCACACCCAGGTTTGTTCGTCATGGTTTCATGCTGATTAAAAGCATTTCTGCGTCGTCCCACGGGAAAGGCGAAAGCACGATAGCCGATAAAAGACTGCGCCATGAGACACAGCGCTCGAAGAAGCGAGACTCCAAGAAGAGAGTATTCCTTCTTCTCCTTTCCGATCTCGTCCTAGTGCCGTTGGGTTCTGTTCTACCAGTAAAAGACACCGCCCCTAGCTATTCCTAGTGAGACGCAATTGAGAGCACAATGCCGTGCATCAATCGTTTAATTAAGGTATTCTCTGATTTAAGTTTCTGTCGTTTCGTTTCGTATTTTTTGGCGCCGAGGTGCGTGAAAGTGCACGCAAGTGAACAAACGCGCGAAGGTTTTCCGATGCGCCGGTCGCCGCCCCAATGACCGGCCTTCCACTTATTTCCGGCATAAACCCCAGAGACCAACGTCTCACGCGTGGAGGAAGTGGAGCCCTCAATCACTCCCGGTCTCCACTGTGCTTTCGCCGCACCCACCCATCACCGCATCCACCCATCGCCAACCCACCCATCGCCAACCCACCCATCGCCAACCCACCCATCGCCGCGCCCTTCCATCGCCGCTGACAGCCAACCGATCTGAGGACGCCGAAAACTTGAATGGATTATAAGCACGATTCGCTCCTCTCAAGGGGTAATCTGGTAATTTAGCCCGGGAGTCGATTTCTTTCCTAATTTCCCCGGGACACTTCATGAAAATGTAATCTCCGCCCTGTAGTCCCCAACGAATGGCGTTGCTTAAATAAAACATTAGGTCTGTGTTAAGGTAAATTAAATTTCGGGATGTTGATTGCATCGAGCTTGCATGCTTTTTCACGTCGACGGGGCGCGTCCGCCCTTAATCCTGGCCTCGGCGGCGGCGCCCTCGTCAGATACTTAATGAAATCCGCGGGAAGTGAATGATTAAATGCAAGAGGGGCGGCCACTGAGCGGCCCGCCGGCGCCGCCCTCTTTCCCTCTGCGCTCCCCGGGGAGAATTACCACCAGACATTATATCACGCAGGCACTCATTAAGATCGGCGGTTTTTAGATTACAGTGCGAGTGAACACCGTGCACTATTAATTACGCGCAAGACTCGGAGTAAACAATTACCCAGAGGAAGATTTAGGAGGTCCTTCCGTATTCATTCATATAATTCAACCTGAGAATTAAACAAGAGGGCCTTTCCCCGAGGATATCAGGAGGCAGCATCCTCCTCTCCACCGCGAAGCATTTACTTCAAGGCTATGCAAAGCTATTCTTGATTAAGGAAATACGGACCACTACGGCTGTCGTTGGAAGACGTAGAAATATGATATTTTCAAATAAGTATTCAGTGATAAATGTAATCAAAGAGTAATGCTAAGTCTTGGCACTGTCATTGGTTTGCTTCCATAATTTCCACAATGAATTCAGAAGTGAACGATGCGATGCATACGATAAACCGTGTCAATGCGACATGAAAGAGTTTTCAAAGTACGTGCTAAAGTAAATTAAATAGCTGATCATAAGAAAAATATGTGAATTGAGATTGTTTTACGGACACCCGCACGCATACTTGGAGTGCGCTGAACACATCTCGAAGGAAAAAACGAGATATTTTAGACATCAATTTTGAAGTACACATATTATTAACGACGCACGTTAATACATTCATAATCTTCAAAAGTTCGCAATTATTTATTGTGGCCGAAAGCCACTGCCACATTCCTCGGCACCATTTGCATTTGGTTTCAATTGGCAAGTGGTGTTACGACGCATTTCCGCGACCCCTAGGCGCAGGGGGAGAGGGCAGGACAGAGATGCCAAAGACGCGGGCGATAGGGAAATCCCGGCCCTGCCCCCTCGCCACGTCCTCCCCAATCCCTCGTGCCCACGCCCCAAATGTCCCAATACACTGGGTAAGATTTCACTTTCCCAATTAACCATCATCAAATGAATTTTTTGTCCCATCCTCGTCCATCACTTTTAGGTAAGCAGTATGGCTACTAATCGATCGATATTTGTGTATCTCTCCCGCCAATAACCACCGGAGGAAGCGAGCGCCGTCAGCATTCGAGGAAAAAACCAACACGCGAATCTGACAAGTAATTCTGAAATCACATTTTTTATAGAATAATTAATAGTCACATATATTTGTCGATTATTACATTACACTGGGTTTTTACGTTTCTGATCCATATACGAGGTGTGTTCAAAAATTAACGGGAATATTTTCATTTCGCGGGCTTGGAGAGTCCGACGGTGAAACCTTTTTTTATTATTTTGGTATACATATGCCCATGAAGTATGATAAAACTTTCAGCTGTTTTCATTGTGGACTTTGTCTGCGACAGCCACTAAGGAAAGACGTGTTTTATGAGCTTGGAGATTTTCGTTTGTTAACAGAAATGGATCAAATAATGTGTATCAAATTTAGCGTAAAAATTAAATAAAGTGTAACAAAGTATGTGAAATCTTAACAAAGGCCGTGAGAGTTTGCTATGAGTAAATCAAGAGTTTACTACGAGTGGTATAAGCGTTTCGAAGAAGGCCGTGAAGACCTTGAAGATGACGAACGCCCTGGACGCCCCAGCATATTAACAGTCGATGAAAACGTCGAAAAAGTGAAATAAATGGTTATGAACGATCGCCGAATCACAATAAGAGCAGTCACTGATTATGTTAGCATATCGATTGGACCATGACATGACAATTTTTCCAATTTTTGGGTATGAAACGCGTGGCAGCAAAATTCTTTCACACATCATTGCTCGTTTGTGAATTTTGGGCCAAAAACAATAATTTAACGATTCCCCAGCCTCCATATTTGCCAGATATGGCTCCGTGTGACTTTTTCCTATTTCCAAAAATTAAGAGAACCATGAAGGGCAGTCATTTTACAGCCGTAGATGAAATTAAAAGCGCAGCGCTGAAAGAACTAAAGGCTATCTCAAAGATTGAGTTCGAGAAATGTTTCGGGGATTGGAAGAAGCGCTGACAAAAATGCATAATTTCCAATGGGGACTACTTTGAAGGTGACAACATCACTGTATAAGAATAAATAAATATTATTGTCCGAAAAATTAAAATTCCCGTTATTTTTTAACACACCTCGTATATGTACATACAAATATAATCGAAAGGTTTATTCCGATACCTGCTTATTGCAAAAATTTTGCATACCCAGAGTAATAAAATATATCGTAATACGAAATCCCGCCATACGGCGAACAAATACTCATTCGCACATAGATATGGATATAAGGAAAGGGGATAAGAAAACACAGGACAGGTGGGGAAGGCGGCTTTGAGCGGATCACATACGTAAAAATAATGTAATAAAGAGCATCATAAAGGTTTCATGGCACGCATAGCCAGGAGAAGAGACGAGCCACATTGGCCAAATACATATTCAAACACGAAATCCCGCCATACGGCGAACAAATATTCATTCATATAGAAATACAGATAAGGAAATGGGAAAGGAACATACATAAAGAACGAGCACAAGAGGGGTGGGTGTGGCTCGTCTCTTCCTCTGGCTATGCGTGCCATGAAACGCACCGTTCCTATCCTTAATGATGTTGTATGCTTGCTAACCTACTGTCCATTCTCCTCGTGTGTTTGTCTATTTCTCCTTTGGTGGGTGTAACAGCTCCCTAACGCCATCTCCTGGGCATGAATCGGAGCTCTTTGGCGCTTTATAAGATCGCAGATTTCAACGTAAAGTACCGTTTCTTGATAGCTCAAGTGGTTAGAGCATCCTCCCGGCAAGTGGAGGGATCCGGTGTTCAAGGAAAATATATTTACATTTGTGATCTGCTCAAATCCGCCTTCTCCACCTCTCTTATGTTCGTCCTTCATGTGTGTTACATGTTACATATGTTATATACATTAATATACATTCAAAAACGAAATCCCGCCACACGGCGAACAAATATTCATTCACATAAAAATAGAGATAAGGAAATGGGAAAGGAACACACATAAAGGACAACAACAAGAGTGGTGGGGATATCTATATATAAACACACACACACACACACATACATATATATATATATATATATATATATATATATATATATATATATATATATATATATATATATATATATATCTTATCAGTCATATATTATCTTCCGAAGAAGACGGAGTACGAGTCCGTCGAAATTATCAAGATATATTTGAGAGTGTTCTTTTTATGTGTTCTCGTGCTGTGTTACTGTCTAAGTTATATATATATATATATATATATACACATATATAACTTTTGGACGGCACAATATAACACAGAATAAAACCGATAACACGTAAAAGGACACTCACACTGTAGATGATTTGAGCTTTCGGCCTACTCCGAGGCCTTCTTCAGAACAGACTCTATATATAAAAGGTAAGGTAATCTACAGGTTAAGATAGGTATTTTTGGGTGGACAAAACTATTAAATAAAAATTTTGCGACCCCTAACAAAACCCAATCCAGCAACCTCCTCTACATCAGTTCTCTCTTCATCCCTGGGCACTTCCTTCTTCCCTTCGTCCCGTCCAACATCCTTATCCAGACCCTGTCCTTTCCTCGTTTGCTTAACATTCTCCCTCTATTACTGTCTTCAACGCACTGCCGATCCATACGGCCTTCATCTATTTTTCCTGCCTCCATAGGATTTCTCCCAAAAAACCCCTCTCCTAACCCACCATTCCTAGTACTTCCTCATTTGTTTCCCTTTCGGTCCATTTCATCTTCTTCATTTTTCTCCACACCCACATATGAAAAGCCTCCAATCTCTGTCTTTCCTCCTGCTCCAATGACCACGTTTCCCCGCCGTACATAGGTACGCTCCATATCAGAGTTTTACGAGTCTTCTTCTAACCTCCCTACTCAACGTCCCCGTCTTTAACTCACTCCTCCTCCTTGTGAAAACCTCTTTTCCCAAAGCAATTCTTCTCCTTACGTCCCTACTACTTTCACCGTTTTGGTCCAATACACTTCCGAGATACCTAAACTGTTCTACCTGCTCTAGTTTTTGTCCTCTTATTTTAACGTTAACACTAGCCTTTTGCTTTCCTTCATTGATCGTTTCTCATCTAACATCTATTGCACTGAAACTCCAATTCACTCAGCAATTCTTGCAACCCCTTGACTGACTGACAAACTAAAGCTTGGCCATCAGCAAACCTAACTGATTTTACGAATACCCCGCCAAATTTCATTTCTACCTCCAGTTCTTCCAATGCCTCTTTAATCATTTCGTCTGCATATACATTGAACACCACCGGTGACAATGGGCAACCCTGCCTTACACCGCTTCCTAACACTGCCCATCCGGACTCTCTGTTCACCACTCGCACCTGAGCAGTCTGAGACATGTGCAGATTGCGGATTAGTCTTCTGTCCCTCCAATCTATTCCTATTTTCTGCAATATACTCGTTAGTTATTCCCAATTCACTTTTTCAAACGCTTTTTCGAAATCTACGAAACAGTCAAAAACCTCCTGATTGTGTTCTCTATTCCTCTCGATTGGAGTATTGCCAGTGCAGTAGTGATCTCACTACTGCAATGGCATCACGCGTACCTCTTCCCTTCCTAAACCCAGACTGATCATCCCCTAAGTTATCATTTGCCTTACTCTCTATCCTTTTGTTGATTACCCTGAGAATAACTTCAGCTGCGTGGGATATCAAACTTATTGTTCTGTAATCCTCACACGATGTAGCTTTTTTTTCGGAATAGGAACTAACACTGATCTCATAAAATCTTCCGGCCAGATGCCTTCCTCATAGATACTACGATTCAGTCCATATAAAGTCTTCTTCCCACAATGACTTAAACATTTCAGTAGTTCCCCATGAATGTCGTCTACCCCCACGACATTATTTGGTTTCATCTCTTTTAATGCTCTTTTTATCTCTTCGTCGAGTATGTCTGATCCTTATCTATCTTCCTCTACGTCATATTCCTTTTCTATGTCTAACCTTGTTTGCCTAAGATCTTTACCGTATAGTGTTTCTATATATTCCTTCCATCTCTCTTGGATCTTTTTCGTGTCGCCTATTTTCTTACCCCACTTATCTTGGAGTGTTAGCACAGATCTTCCGTCCCTTCTTACTTTCCGATAGTAACTTAACCTTGCTGTATAGCGCACCATTTTCGTCATTCCTCTGTAAACCTGAAGTATCCGGACATTGCGTTTTCCACTATGCTTCTTTTCTTTTATTTGTGGCCCGTGTCATTATATGGTTTAACTCTTTGTACTTTATTTTGCCGAACTCTGTGTTTACATTCCTCCATTTTCTTCTTTTATCCTTCTTTGTAACCATCTAATCCGTGATCCAAGCCTTCCTTGTCCTCTTCCCGTTAACTGTTCCTATAGTGTCTTTCGCGTCACAGAAATTGGAGTTGGGTCCGGTAGATTTCCGATCTATCTCCTTGCTCGACGCCTTTGGCAAGATATTCGAGCGATTGCTGCCATGGCCGTTGACTGTCTTCGTCCGGGAGAATGACATCCTTTCGGAGTAGCAGTTTGGCTTCCACGCACAGAATTCCATCAGTTGGTGAAAATGATGGATTTCATCACGGACATCTTCGGCGACGGTGTTTTTTCGGCGTCAGCAATGTGTTCAATCGCGTCTGGTATCCGGTTCTCCTGTTTAATACGGTGCGACTCCACTTCCCACCTTGGGCAATCAGAATGGTTCAATTTGAGAGACAGGAAATTCGTGGGATAGTGGCTCGGTCGAACTTGGGGGTGCGTCGGATCTCCGCCGGCGTGCCTCGGAGGTCCGTCCATGGGCCACTCCTTCATAACATCTATTCCCACCACATTCCAACTCGTCGAGGGAACCTTGAGATCCTGTGTCTTTATGCCGACGATACGTTCTTCCTGTGCCGCTCCCGGCGGAAGGTGACCGCGGTGCATGGACTGCAGGGCGCCGCGCCATGAAGGAGCCACTAGAATGGTACCGCCGATGGCGTTATGTGGTTAGTGAACAAAAGACGAAGGCGATCATTTTCCACCCAATAGGTGGGCCGCCAGGAGTGAACCTATCGGTAAATGGAGTTATCTTACCGTGGGAAACTAAAGTTCTCTACCTTGGAAAGCTGATGGACCGGAAACTCCTTTGGAATGCCCAAGCGCTTCGGGTTCGTAAAAAGGCATACGCGGCGCTTAATCGGAGCCGGCCGATTATTCCCCGCCAGTTCTCAGTATAGACACGAAGTGTAGACTGTACCAAGCGTACGTGCTGCCAGTCATCACGTACGTTGCACCGGTATGGTCAGAAGTGTCGTGGACGAGTCTTTCTCCAATCCAAGTGGAAAGTCGCTTCCGAAATGCATGAAGACGGGAAGCTGGAACCTCTTGACGTTCTTCTGCCCAGAATCTCTGGACATTTCTTCGAGAAAGCGGCAGGGACAGAGGCGTACCTCATTCGTCGGGTCGCTGACATCAAGGTCCCGCCATGAGACCGCTATGTGCGCCCTATGGCCTGCCTTGACACCGAAGAATCCCTTACGGCGAAAAAGAGGCAAGGCTGCCCTAAACGGGAAGAATATAAACGTCTGACGACGTTGAAGAATTCTTCTCACCTTAGAAGCCTTGGCGGCTGGAAAGACACAGTTCGAGGGCAACACAAACCCTAAAGCAGACAACACGCGGGATATTGAGAGGGTAAACTACATTGATGGAGGAACATGAGGAGTAGGGAATTGGTGGGAGAGAGTTAAAAAGCGGGTGGTGGAGGGATGGGATTCTGGTCCTGAAAATAGGACATGCTTTGCATCTAGGTGTATTCCTGGGCCTGGGAGTGGTTTTGGGCCGGGATTTAAGAAGTGGATTGGTAGATTTTAGAAGATGTAATAGATTGGCGGGGCGTTTGAAAGTGACAGAGGGACATCTGGGAAAAATCTTGGAAAAAGGTTGGCGGTGGAATTATAGTTTTTGAGGATACGGTAGAGGTCTTTTAGGATCAATCGCAGAGATTCCAAGCCAGGGAAGTATGCGGTGCAAATTGAAAGAGGGTGGATACTCGCGGTGAAGGAAGGTTTGGTAAGCATGTCTTCGGATTTATTTGTTTAGGAGGGATTCAGGATAACCTCATCTGAGGAGGGAATGGTGTAGAACTGAGAGGAAAATACCAAAGGAGTCAGGAAATAAGGAATGGAGCGTTTCGTGTGACATGGGTGGATACTATTATAATGTAAGTATTGTTGTTTGTTGGTCGGTTTCACTTGCCAAGAAATGTGGAATTTTTTGTCCATTTAAGATATGCTTACATCTAGGAAGGTGATTTTGGGAGGAGGAAACGGTAGAATTGAAGAAAACTTAGGATAGAGCTTTGAGGTCGGAAATGAACGTTTTCAGGGAATCAGTACCATGTGGCCAAAGAAGGAAAATATCATCAATATATCTGAGCCACAAGAGAAATTTCAGGGGTTGTCTAACCAGGAATTTTTTCTCTGCGAGCCCAAGAAAGAGGTTTGCACAGGAAAGGCTGAACAAGCTTTCCATGTCACAACCCTTGATCTGTAGGAAGAATTAATCGTTAAAGGTGAAGGAATTACGGGTGAGGATGGAATCATAAATAGTAATTAGATCGATATGGTGATAGTATTGTGTGTCATTATTGCACCGATTGAGCGAAGAAATCTAGAAATAACAACCTCATTGGGCAAGGTAAAACATTATCTTCAACCAAGGCAATACACGAGTGCACAGCTGCCTAGAATGGATCGCGAAAATTATAGAATTGAAGTTCGAATAACTAAGACATGCATCCAATTCATTGATCTGCACCCAGTTTTTCTTCCCAAACAAAAAAAATAGCTCGGCGGAAAACAATCCAAGTCCAGCGAGGTGGACAACGCCAACACAGCTGACTACATATTTTGAGGATCTTTCGAAATCCTACTTATTGGACGGCTTAAAAAAGCTGCAAAAGATTTATGTGAATGATGATCTTATAGAAGAAGGGAAATATTCTCGAGGGGCGAGGGGAAATTGGCAAGAGGTGTGGTGCGTGTAAGTATACTAGACGTCATTTACAGCGCGGGAATGTCTGTATTCATTGGTCAAGTGCAACATGCAGCTCTCCACTTCAAGATACCGGCGGCTCATTTTATGGGGAAGTGCGTTTGAGCAGACGATGAGGGAACTGACCTATCTCCCCTCCCCTCTCTCAGATCGCTGCCCTCCCCTCCAGGCGACAAATATCGCAAATTACATATGTCATCCGAGATAAACAATAGAGTTGCTCACCTGCGATCGAAAAGTTTAAGAAAATCGGTTCAGTTTATCTCGAAAAACTAGGATGAAATACATAGTTTTTCGTGATATTCATATTTTTTAACATCCTGGTTAACAAAGAGTTTACCGTAGGTATAAAGAGAAATATATTATAATATGTTCTTTAAACGAAAAACGTTTAACGGGATCTTTGAGACTTTGCCGTAGATAATGTGATTTTAGACAAGGCCTTATTGTGTGAAGCCATAGCATAAGTAAATTTTCCCCAAACAATGTTTCTCGTTTTGATTCCAATTCTAGAGTAAAGCACCTGTACAACTAGACACTGAACTATTACTTCAATGAGCCTTTCTTCCTATGAGCCCCTCTGCTTATCATTATCATCCGAGACTCACTCACCTGGGCAGTGAGTGCCCACAGATTGTGCGACCGGATTATCCCGGACGGAAGGAAGCTCACGCCAGGGACAATCAATTTATCAATCAATCAATCGCTCCTCGACCGACCGAGGACCGGCTGGAGAAGAAAAGCGCGCACTCCAGTCGACGCTCGGAAGCGGGCTCGCCTGGACGCGCCGAACCACATCATGCCCGCCAGCTGAAAGCGAATTCGTGCCTCTCCATCCGAGATGAATGTTCTCCTTCCGGTCCCCGGTTTGCGATCACACCAATATCGACTTTCGAGCCGCGTGCACGCACTCTTCGGGTGTGGCACACTCGGACCTTTTCGGCGTGAAATGGCTCGCCTCTCCCGCCCGCTTCGAGTCTTGGCAGTCGACGGCGCAACTACGACTCCCCACGAGTGGATTCAGATCGGAAGAAATCGTTCCGACATGGCCACGCGAGTGAGCGTGAACACTTGAAATACATCTTGCACATGGATTAGGTCACACACAACAGGAGCAATGGATCAGTAACTAAGGTGAATTGAAGGTTAATACGTTGAATTAAATTGAAGTGAAGCTACCACGAAGGTCGAGGCTCCAATACACGGGCACGCAAGCACAGAGTGAGGTTTGTGGGACGTAAGAGCAGCCACCAAGGTGTGTCTAACGAAGTGGTGATGAGAAAGGAAAAAGAGAGCTACACAAGTCTACCAATTATCGGATCGAAAGGTAGATTTATAATGGCGATGACGGGGTCAAACTCGAGAGTACATCATTTTGCGTCGTCGGCGGTGCCCGCGCATGCATAAGTACAGCGGCGTCACGTTTCTGAACGTCACGCATTTCTGAAATAAATTTTCAATTGACATCGGGGTGTAGAATCGGTGGACGCTTATCCTGGTGATTTCTTTGTGATATAGTCGTAAATAATGTGTTAAATGAGTATAATGCCTCATGATCCCTTCAATGCACTGACGGAAATGTTTCAGAGCAGTGATCGCAAACTTGTAAATATGTTCTTTCCAATCGCTTATTTTAAATATGCCGCTTTCAAGTCCCTTGCAGGCACACTACTGCGATAATTACGAAACGATACAAATAATAGTAATTAGCGGAAAAAAATCAATTGGATATGAAATAGACACACTCTGCGCATAAACAGTTGACTCCAACATCATTACTACATTTACCAATTCGCCAGCGATGTAGCAAAGTAGCACCTCCACTTAACCGGAATGAAATATTCCTTCCGGTAAGAAACCTGAATTCGATGTTAATGACACTGCCTAATGAGGTAAACACTTGACCAATTAAGAAGTCTACCGTCGATCACTAAATCGATGCACTAAACGGACTGAACAAGAGAACACATTTAATCAGTGCGCCATCATTGCAAATACGCGGAGTGCATCTCAAAATAATGAATCTTCTGAGGAGCCAGTTTAATAATTTCGGCAATCGACCCCCGGGTCAGGCACAGGGGTTGCCGAGAGCACAAAACCCTTAGGGTTAATGATGAGCGCTCCGCTTGAGCAAGTGGAGAGTGGCGTCAGGACATCGGGTATAATGACAGAGATGACAAGGCGTAAACGCGAGAGGCTGTTTTATTAAATTGGGTTTTCTCACTGCGTGCGTCGGTGGCATTATGTGCGAGAACACGAACCTTGGAGATATTTCCCTAAAATATTGTGATTAATTCGACGCCAGCCCACGTGAACCAAGCTCGGAAATTTATCTCAGGGATAACTCTTGCGGATATCTCTTCCAAGTAATAACAGCATGCTTTGTTTTAAGTTCGTTCGTTAGTATGCTTTGTTTTTGAGTCTTGCTTGGCTCTTCACAGCATTGCTTTGGATCTGGACCAGCGACCCTTTGGTGGAACTATACTCTTCTTGTGTTCTCTCACCGACTGCATCACTCACCGCAGTGTTCTTTGGCACAGTCAGCAGACGCGCGTGTGCCACGTGTTGATGTGCAGTGGGACCAAAAGGCCCCTCTTCGAAGAACCCCCACAATGTTTCACATTTTTAAATGTGCGCATTACAGCCAGAATCACCTTGTTGCCGTGTGATGATTCAGTATGTATCCAGAAGTCTTAAAAATGAAAGCCTCATTCCTGAGAAGCATCCTGTGACATATTTGTTTCACGCACCCGTTTGTATACCAAAAAACACGTATTTTACGACTGCCACCATAGAGCGATGGATGGCGAGATTGCCAGTAATTCTCTTCTGCTTCCTTCTCGATCGCGTCAAAAAGTCAACAAAGATCGGCGAATGTGTGGGACATTAACGAAGGATGTCCACTCCGACGAAGAGGCCTCTCCGGGGCGGACAAGAATCGGGGGGATAGGGAAGGGGGTTGCCGCCAGGGCGAGGGGACGACAGGAAGGATTTACAACATCGTCCCAGTGGAAACTCAGGGAAACTCCCCTCCCCCTTGAGAGAAGGGAGGCAGCGTGAAGAAGGTGCGGTCATCAAGAGCGGGGAAAAAGTTGGGAGAAGGTTGGACGGATGTATGGATGGACGGGGGTGGGGCCTCTTAAAGGGTGGCGACGACGGGCGGCCTTGCAAATCCCAACGGCAAGCAGAGCAGCAGCGAGGGAGGGAGAAGTTGGCAGGAGTCAAGTTGCCACTCTCACGATGCTTCTTCGAAGGCGCCCATTCAATTTGACGACTAACATGAAATCACCGACTGAATCCTTTGTAGACCATCTTCCTAAAAGTAAAAACTGTGAATATCCCGCTTTTCCGGAAAAGAAAAGAACCGAAAACACCCTATGACATTTGGGTAAGTCAGTGGCAGTCCAAAATTTATGACAGTAGAAAGACCAAAAACCCTTAATTTTTAACTATGAATAATTTTTGCTGACGAAATGACAAAATAGTATTTTGTTAAACTCATATGAAAATACATAATGTAGTAGGCCCTCGACAATTATTTAAATAACGTTTTACTACAATAAAACGTCCTGTTCCCAATACCTTTTACAAACTGTAAGCTTTATTTATATTTAGAAGATAAAAACAGAATATTCACCCGAGAATAGACGAAACAGGAATCCCTACCTCAAAAAGCGCTTTCATTTCGACGGGCAGAAAGAGAAGTGGCTTTGACTTGAGACGACGTCAAGGTTTCTCCTTTAATATGGCGCCATCACCTGATGTACACGACTCAATCTTACAAGTTTCCCGTAAATCAGCTGACACTCAATGCCTGCTTGAGTTTGAGTTAATTACCAAGCAGTTAGCAGTTGCTTATATTTACCCCGGCGCTCACAATCTCAGCTTCGGCAGGCTTTCATATCTAATAACAAAACTAATTCTGCCACTTCCTGCGACAATCGGCAAAAAGACTTTTCTCCCAACAACCCGAGGGGTACTTGATATCCCCGGGTCGTTTAAACTACATCATTGTTCTCAACATGCAACAAAACTTAATGATATGCTTGCTTCCTTGTGAAAATGGGGTGGAAGGAATGAAGAGGTGATTAGAGGTCCTGATGCCCACGTTGCTCCGCGCCAGCACAAGTTGCAAGTTTCGAAGGATCAATGTCTCACACCCAACCTAATTCCTTCAACCCTCCGCCGACTCCTCCAATCCCTGCAAACCCCTCACATCACCATGCTCAAGTTAACTTCAATTCTTCCAACCCTTGTGAGTACCCTTTCTCCGCGGGAACGATTGGGGTCCACGAGTTGGAAATGCATGCTCGGCTGAACTTAATAGCCAATTTCAAGATGCATGCTAGTTGTATATTTTATATTATACATCAATTTTATTGTTTTCATGTAAAACTTAAAATTCATTTTATCAGATTGGCTATGAAATGTACTTTTAATTAACGTGCACCAAAAAATGTTCATATTCATAAAACATTCCTATTTTAACACCTGTTAATAGTATTACCTACTCAAGTATGTAGTTCCAAATTTAATAAATGAATCCTTATTAAGAGCAACAACAACATATTCAATATATCATTAGTAATTACTTAGTGGAAGAGCATCATAATTATAGAAAATATCACTAAGCGTCATTCTAATGGAATTTTTTCCAAGTGTTATGACACTTTAATAAAATATACACAAGGCCGCTACGGAATGGAAGGTCTCCGAGGGTTAATCACACGGAAAACGCGGGTACTATCGCAGTATGAGAATGAATCATCTCCATCCACACCATGAATTTCCAAAAAGAGAGGCAGTGACAATGTGATCACATTATTTTGAGCTACTGCCGATACGGTCAGGAAAGGAATACTTGAATGATAACTAGAGCAACATCGTAAAACATATTTCCTTCCGTTGTTGCTCATCAAACCCATACTGCAATGCACTACTCTCCCATTGTTCTAGGAATCCGTAGTTACACGCAATGCTGATTTTTGCAACTTATATCCTAGTTAAGAAAAATATCCATAATCATGAGATTAAGGAACATTCTTATGAAGGTCCACGCAATTGATTAAAATCACAAGAAAAAGTAAGTATAAATAAGAATTATATTTTAAATAACCGGCCTTCCAAAATTATTTTGAAAGTTTGAAAATAGTAGCTCAAGTGTTGAGCTATCAAAGTATCACGAAATATTTAAAAAAAAATACCGTCTTCTTGCACCAGGAAATGATGCCTACACGACAAGCGGCTGTTGCGAAGATACAATTGGACTCTCCATTAGTTTTCGACGACTGGTTCACGAATTACGGACTCGATTCGCGAATTAATTAACTTAAACACGCGTCGCTTGCAGGCAAGAATCGAATGAGCACAGTGGTTGGGGAAGGCTAGAGGGCGGATTGCTTACCTAGCCTGTGGCCTGCCGCGCACGGAGCTGCTGCATGCGTCGGGATCCAAATGGGAAAGGGGAAGGAGGGAGGGAATGAAAGTGTGGGAGCGAGAACGGCGAAATTAAGGACGGACGGGCTGTGGCCTCATCTTCCCTCGCGCCAGCGGAGGCGGAAAGGGGGAGAGAGGGGAAGAGGGACTCGTTTGCGCTCGAGCGCGGATTCCACAAGGCAGCGTCCTGGGGCCGGCGAAGTTTATAATGGTCCCGCGGAGAGAGTGTGAGTCGGGGTTTGGAGGGGTGGTGGGGGGGGGCGCCGCCTCCCGTGGGAGGAGAATGCAAATACCGAGTGCGTAGCGTGGACTAAATGATACAGTGTCGCCTGGCAACATCGCAGGCAGCGGGACTAACTGGAAAATGCCGATATTAAATCTCCAAGCAGGGCGGTTTATTATGCACGAAGCCATGAGAGAGCACAGCCATTTATTTCTTCCGAAACACGGAAACGACTTAGTAGCAGCCAGCCGTTGCCACTAGGTGGCAAGATACCCCTTCCGTACCAGTTGTCAAAAGCGATGATTAATAGGCCTTCGTATGCCATTTCGCATTTTCTTCGCTGTCCGACTGGCGAGGCTTTGCCCCGGTTGGCTGCCATTACTCGAGCCAATTGGAAGGACAACAACGATCACCGTGCGTGGGCTTCAATGACTGTAGCCTAATGACGTCACCCAGAAGCGATCCTTATCTTGGTATTTCACTATATATCGTATTAAAGCTTTAGTGTACTTTTGATTATTTTTGCATCTGCCATTTCATTATTAATGAAAAAAATCGAAGAAGGAGAATTTTAAATTTCATGATGACTTAGAAAATTGTTCTCAATTCAGGTAAAAAAATTATTTTATGTGTAAAATATATATTGTGCGATAATTTACTTGCATTTGCTCTTCAAATTTAGAGTGACCCATGATCTTTAATTACCACGAGGGACACCGTGCAGCACACATCAGCACACAAAGATGTTAACATTGGAAGAAGTGATATTATGAAATGAATTAGGAGAAAAATTATTCTCAAAACTGGTTCCGAAGACCATTGATTATTAAACGACCGAATAATGGAACCACACTCCCCAGCATCCAGCAGCTCTTCGAATAACGTCACATCACTAATGCCCATCAATTGCTCTGCCGTTGGACACGTAGACCAAGGCCAAGGAGATTGGGAGGGGGCGCAAATATGGCGAGCACTCATCAAAAACCATTCGTTACATTCGAGTTGGCGGAGGTCTGAAACTAATCAGCGAGTGTGATCTTTGAAAACCCGGTGGCTGTCCCCGACTCGAGACGTCGAACGAAGGCTTTCATTGTCTAAACTACACTCCGAAATCATAATTTGGTACAATTGGACGATCACCGCATTTTAAACGAATCTGCTCTTCACAAAACATAGTCTCGCCGTGTTTCATTCAAATGGGGTTCCAAAAGCGAGTATCTGTTACATGGGAAATGTTTGAGAAAATTCATCAAGCCATAGAACTACTATATTTACTGTGATAACCCGAGTAGCTGTAAGCTTTCAGAGTATACGCTGAAATGTCAATAACGATTATTTAACGATAATAACGTCCAACACTCAAAGGTATTCCTGCGTGATGGTATTTATGAGTGAAGTTCACTGGCTGTGGTAGATCCGGTATTTTTGCTTAAAGTTTTGTGAAGTTGCGACTAGTAAACCCGCTAGACCCTCGGGACCAACCGCACTGACCCATCAACAACGAGTTGAACACGGCCGCATAATAGAACGACGAATCAGCTCACAGTCACGAAGCGAAAGAGGGATTCGTGCCTCGCGGGAACTCCCGCACACCACCTGCGAAAGAAAGTCAGCGACAGGCGCGTGTCTTCGCCCAGTTGCCTTTTCGGGTGCGGCGCCCGGAGAAGAATTTCCGCCGCTCCCTCCCCCTCAGCACCCGGTTGACGGTTCCGACTCCATAGTGCCTCAGGGCAGCCGCACCAGAGCGACCTCACCCTGAACATACCCTCGAAGGCCAATGCCTCCCGCCAAAAAGGTGGGCGCGGGTGACACGAGGCAATCAGGTGCCTCCGGGCGCTTTCCACCCTCAATGTAAACGTCACGGTCATGGAAGCGAGCACCAACTTCTGGCTGAACTTTATGGCGCTGAAGAATTCTCTATCTAGCGATTACTTCAGTCCGTCCGTGCATTGGAATAGAGTGGCGTTTGGCCCAAAAATGCAGAACTGTATTTTCGGCAGCTTCCTAAACTTGAACTCTCCCATCGAACAGTAGCAAACAATCATTGCTCATGACGTCACAAGTGTCCCTTGATCGTGCCGTCCCCCCTGCAGACCTGACGTCGTTGGACTACTTGACACCATCGCAATCTGATACCGCTCAATCGGCACTGATAAGAATGGCATCGCCTGCAAGCACTCTCACCACCTTGCTGCCACCAATTCCGTACACCACCGCATGTTCAACCTTCTCCTTCCTTTTATCTATTTCGACTGCACACATCTTCCACCACTTAACGTCGTAGAATGGACTGCTTCATATGCATTATAAATGCATGATAAATCCTCTTACTAATGATCACGAATGTTCCACTTGATGTCAGTAGTACATCTTCACTGCAGCCATAAGCTAACCCTCTCATTCCTACGTTTGGCTGGACTTTCTCGCAAAGGGCGGGAGTCCACCTCCCCACTAGTCCCAGCAAGACTTTCCTGAAGATTTTTACAAATTCGGCTTGCTTATTTCCGCCTCGGGCCACCGCCTTTTTTCGCATTTCAATGGTGATGCTCCCACACTCAAACCAAGGAATGTTCTCTTCGACTCTGGAATAAGTGTGAGAAGACATTCTGAGACGATTCAGGGAAACGCCTGAACAGATGGCGGACAGCCACTCTGCACGTCAAGGGACACACAAAGGCGTGGAGGATAGAAGGGAGTGGGCCAGGTAGGGGGCGTAGGATGGGACCCCTCTCCCCCGACTTAATCGCCCCCCCCCCACCGAATTGGATAACAACTGCCATCCCGACGACGCATCCCACGGATTTCTCACGGGGGCTCAGGAAGTTTCCAGGAAAAAGGGTCGATCCTTTTTTTCCTCTATCCCTCTCGCCCCGAATGTCTCGACGGCGGCTGAATCAAACGTTGACAAATGACGCCCGAGGAGCGGCGTACAAAAAAAGCAAAAAGGGAAACAATTTTTGGAATCCCAAATAAAGAACGGATGAGGGACCCCGAAGAGCGTGCGGGAAGGGGGTAGGGGGAGTGCGGGAAGGGGGTGGCGGCAGGGGTTGCGGGGCACTCTGCGGGAGGGGGGATTGACGGTTTGAGGAGATTTCGAGTGAGTCGAAAATGGTTTGGGGTTGAGAGGATCGATTTGTGGCGCGAGAGCGAAAATGGGCCGCTAACGAGGGGACGGGAAGTGAGAATTCTGGGGCGGACATCCGTCGCGGAGGCGTCCCCCACCGAAGACGGGTGGCCATCACGTTGACCCTCGCGGCCGGCCGCCGCCGCTGACGCACCTCCAGCGACGACTAAAGAAAAACGCCAGCCTTTTATGCATATAAGCGCACGGAGTATGTCACGTGTGTAATTTTCGATATCGCAATTTTGAAATGCAAAACTAATGTTTGCGCACCGAAACGTTGGAACAAGGCCAGCGGAAACGGTATAAATTATTCAGTAATTGACGGTTTGATTGTCAGCGCATTTACATTATGCATACTGAACCGAAAGCGATAGATCGAGATGCTATCAGTTAAGCAAACAAGATAAATTTGGTATATCTTCATAAATTATTCACTTTCACAACTTGTTATGCTTTTCCAGTGGTCGTGGTTGGCCCTTATGAACCCGATGCCTTTGCTAAACTAGCAATCTCTATTTACTCTAAAGATTCAAAAAGAGGAATACCTTTTGAAAAACTACACCACCGCTATTATTATTTGGAAACTACTACAGAGAGATATTATTTTATTCCACGACATGTCTCCCGTACTCATTTATTTATACTGTAAAATACGTCATAATAAATATTTTTCGTGAGCTAATAGAATTTCTGAAATTGCTCACGGCACGCGGGCATCTCACGAGCAAATGAATGGATTTGAAATGAATGAAAGTGTTCAGGTGCATAGTTCCGTTAATTATCGCAAAGTTATTTTATTTTATTCCCAATAAACTATAAAATAACAACACCAACATCCAATAGCCGTTTCATATAACCAATAATCAATAAGAGACAATTACGGTCATAATGAATCCCTTTAGCAATGCTGATTCAATAATGCAGGACACCGAAGCATGTCCCTAAGCGTTAAACAAAGGGAAGTTTGGACGAATTTATCTCGCAATTAAAAAGGAAAAATATTTCCTCTGAGCAACTGAATTTGTTAGACCACTGCCATCAGGCACTTCGACCTCAAATTAGCAAGAAGAAGTAAACTACTAATAAAGGGGTTCTATCGCCAAGCTCTACTAACCGCAGTGCTTAATGATTTATTAAGTTACTTTAATCAATACAAAAGCAATACATAACGTCTTCAAAAATCAAGAAGGAAAATTCGTATATTACACTCAGAGCGACACAATATGGCGAAGGTGAAAACAAAAGAAAGTGAGGGCTCCTTTAGGCCACCTTTATAAAATCGAGTGAACAGAAAAACTGGTCAAAATTTGAAATCCATAGACTCCGAGACCATTTACATATTAAATCACTGTCCTCACTTTCATCCATTAAACGGTTGAAACGATCAAGTCTTGCGAGAGTTAAGCTACGGGAACGCCCCTAAAAATGACCTATGACCTAGAAAATCCTGGGGTTGAACTAAAGCAACACATGAAATTACACAAAATCGCCGATTATCATACCAATGCCAGCAAACAGTCCAAGTGCCATGGCCCCGGGGGCTGAATGCAACGCCCTTTTTGAATCCGTTGACGTGCAAAACATTTATTTTTGCCAAGACAATTTTTGAAATTTCCCTAGCTCTCGAAAGCTGCACTCGACTCGGGGACCCCCGCTGGGTGTGATTTCCCCGCCCATCTTGGCGCGCGTGAGATTTGTGAATAAGGATTGAGGCCAAAGCGAAGGGAGTCAATATTTAATGAGCATGCATCCTGTTTCATTATCGCCGCAAAATAATTGATTATGAATGTGAAGCAGGTACGAAAATGGAAGGCAGACTTAATTACTCGTATTTCAAGCCTGTCTTGCCTTTGCCTTAATACCTTTAATACTGGTACCAATGCAGATCAACTGGGTCCTTGGAGAACAGCCAGTGGGAAAAACATTATTGGTTCTAAAATTCCTTTATTGCCCACGATTGGATCTCGAAAGCACGCATGTTTCTTCTCTCCCTTCCGGTCCGCTGACTAAACGTGCAAAAAGCACGAGTGACGTTGCACATCCAAGTATAGCAAAACAAGCAAATGTGGGAACTGTAGCAAATTGCTGTAGACGTTCCCAGTGGGAGCAGTTTCAACAGTTATGCCATAGTTCCACAACGCGGCATCATCAATCGGACGCACCTCGTATTCGGCAGCATACCAAGCAAGGTGGGCGGATCGATTAGCATGACGCTGAAATTCCGACGAGGCGACGAAACTTCGGCGGAGGGAGTTGGTAGGAGCGAGCGGTGGGAGAGGGGTTGATTCGGGGGATGAAGGAGTCCGTCACGAAGACATAAGGCGCTTCCCAACGGAGAGGTTTTCCTCGTCACAACTGGTACGGGCCCTGCAGTAGCTACCACAATCATGTATGCCAAAAGCATTTCAATCATCCAAAGACGGCCATCTTAGAATAACAGACATCATGATCTGCAATCATTACATTATAATTAAAGAAACTTTTTTCAAAAAGAACCAGAAAAGAAGAGAGTGGCATCCAAGTCTCGAAGTTCTCAGCCGGAGCCGATTCCGACTGCGCGAGCGGTCGCGGCGTGGCTCGGGGACGAGCGGTGCAGCGCTAAATGAAACTTCGGCGCTCTGCCGTAGTGGTGCTCAGGCAAACGTCGGACTAATTAGGTCACTCTTCTTTCATCATTCCGAATCGATGAATCAATGTTAATCTTCTCTCAACCGCCCGCGCTGGCACTTTCTCATTTCGGTCTGAGCTCTGGCGTGAAACAAAGAACGCAACACCCTCATGAAGAGACACCGTCAAATATTCAATACATCGGACCCGGAACTTATATGGTGCCCAAGCAAGTATCGCATAGACAGAGAAATAATCTTCTGAAGGAAATCCATTGAAAAAACTGCAAAAATACTAAAAAAGGAATTACGAGGCCTGTTAAAAAACTTCCCGAACTTTACTTCCTGCAAAAAAATACTACAATAAACAAATTATTGGTCAGGATCCTCCAATCTACTTCTTCAACGTAGGCACTCGGTATTTCTGGTTTTTGAAACAGGCCTGGGACGCTTTTTCCGAAATGCTTATTAGCTTCTTCGTCGAATTTTTCTCCATCTCTGGAATAGTGGCAACTCCTTTGAGCGGGGTTTTTAGTTTTGGAAAAATCACATGCGGACAGATCTAATGAGTAGGGTGGGTGGGAGGAGAAGCACGGCGACCTTGTTTTTGGCTCAAAACTCACGAGTTCTGAGAGACGAATGAGCCGGCACGTTGTCGTGGTGAAGAAAAACTCCCAGTTCTAGTCGTTTTTGTCTTATTCTCTCTCTCTTAGGCGTTTCCAAACCCCCAGGTAGTCCTCCGAGTTGACTCTCTGGTCTTTAGGTAGGTATTCATGGAAAACTTTGCATGGAAAAAAACAGTCATCATCCATCACCTTGACACTCGAGTAAACTTGTCGAACGTATTAGGGGTGGGGGAGATGTTTCACAAACCCATTATGAGTATTGCACTTTTGTTTCCATATCGTGTGTCATATGCCAATGAATCATCACCTGTTATGATCCTGGAGAAGAAGGTTTCATCCTCTTCAGCTCGATCAAACAGTTCCCGACAGGCTTGAACTCGACCAGGCGAGGCACGAATTTGGCGGCGACTCGATGCATCCTCAATTGGTCAGTCAGGATTTTATTGCACGAACCAATCGAGATGCCGCACTCTTCCGCAAGTTTCCCGACAGTCGTTTTGCGCGAACGAGATCGTTCACTCTCTCGATGTGGAGGTAATCAGTTGATTTTGATGGTTTTCTGGCACGCTCACCATGACTGCTCTGGTAATCAACTCAAAAGTTTCCATGAAGAATTTGTAGAGTTTCACGCAGAGTTTCACAGGACAACGCTGATACTCCTTCAAAGAGCTCATTTCCGCGGGTCCGATTTATCGCCGCACTCCACAAACTCCCTTTATATTAATGGCCGTAACTAATCAACAAAACAAGATGCCAACAAAGCGGTCGAAGGCGGTTATTCTGGAAGTTTCCGCAAACACATTTCCTCCAAGCGGATTAAAAAATAGCCAACTGGAGGTGCGCTATTAAAAAAGTTCAGAAAACCTTTGAGCAGACCTAGAGTCAGTAAAGTAAGTGTCGTGAATTGACAAGGGCACACATCGAATTCTCGAGAACGTAGCAGTTCATAGAAGAGGCAAGGATCAGAAATTACTGAATTATCTTAGCAAGAACGGGGTCAAAGTTGCATAGGGGTCGAAGAAAAATACGAGGGGACTACTGCAGTTACGAAAAGACCATGTGGTAGTGCGACATTTTACGAGGACTTTTCAGTAAAGGGAGATCGTAAATTTTATTCCCAGCATAATATATTATGTTATTTTATTCCTAGCATAATGTTATCCTCTTTTACTAGCCTGATGTATAACATATACACGAAACAAGTTTCGTTGAACTGACTGCTATATATCGTGAGCGGCAGCCGTCAAAATTTGATAATCGTGGATTCACCGCGAGCAAAAACGTCTCAGACGTGTGCGTGGCACACAATGAAGTTCTCAACATTTATGATAGTTCCCTTAATGAAATTCGACGATCGTCTCTAACGACGGCAAAAACGGTGTTAATATTTACTTCCGTAATAGCAGTGACCACAGCTTTGGATCGACCTTACTCGGAAATTGAATGGCTTCCCTTCTTTCAATCAACTTCTATCATAACAAGCCATGCGTTTTGACAACCCATCCTTACTCAACGTCCCCGTAATCAATCCCCTTCTCTTTGTGAAGGCTACCTTCCCTAACGATATTCTGCCTCTAGTGCCCCTACTACTTTGACCATCTTGCTCCTAAACGCTTCCGAGAAAAACCACCGTTTCTCCTGCTCTCGTTTTTGCCACGAAAACTTCATAATTTTGCTTTTGTTTATATTGAGCTTCATCATATACTTATCAAATCAGTTTTATAATGCTCTTAACGACTGTAAACCTTTAGCAGTTTAGCTTCATGATCCACATTATTAACTGGTTTCCCAATCCAATTCTATCCCTTCCGAAGAGGGTAAGTATATACACAACAAATGTTTTGTGCGTCAGCTAAGCTCAAATATTAAAAGAATTTTTAAAAAACCCAACAGCATTATTAGCGAATTCACCTTCAGAGAGCTACACCTACAAGTGTGAAGCTTTATTCATGTCCACGGTCCATAATCAATTCGAAATTAAATAAATCGGTGGGTTGGTTGCCATATGGATAATACTCCTCTCGAAGCTGAACACTTTCGCACTGTGAAAGTGTTCGCAATCGGTGTGCATAACACCGGGTGACTCCGCTCTGGTCACTGATGTGGCAATGACTGCTGTTTGCAATTTTACCTCCGAGTGCTACACCGCTCCCTCGAACGGAGATGCATATTGGCAGTCTTGACCGAAGACTGCGTGCCGTGGACCTTGTGATGCAAGAACTTACATTATTTACTCAATGCCAAGTGAGACGGCGTTGGCGTAAACAATGGGGCACGCGACCCCCCGAGGTTAGAAGGTCGCCAGGGAGGAATGGCCTCGAGGCAATGTAGACAATGGCGGCGGTGGGGGGGAGCGGGAGGGAGGATTAATTTCTAACTCTTGGCCCCTCTCAATCCGCCGGCGCCCCATCAATCATTGTCCCCCTCCCCGGCCGCCTGCATCCCTCTAAAATAGCTGGTTGCCCCACCCCATTCTATTCTCGCCGCCGCCCCCGGAATCCGAGAGGCTCGTGACGCCACCGTCATCTAGCCAGGGCCTGGACCCCTCTCCCCACCCGCGCGCAATTAATCTATCAGGAGTTCGTATTCTTGGGAGGGTTTGTCGCGTCCTCCCATTGTCGGAAATCGATCGATCAAAATCCTGATCTTCGTCGGGACACTAACTACGCATCATTCCCCCTTACACCTGCCTGAACAAGGCTCCACCCCCCACGGTCTGTGAAAGGGGGCGTCGCCTCACACGGGAGTGAGTGTTCACCGGGACGGGAATCCGGGGGCCATTCTTTGTGGAATGGAGAAAAATGGGGCGCTCTCTCGTTGAATGGGGCGATTAAATGAAAGCGCGTCATGAGAAAGAGACGAGACGGTTATTTATAACGGCTGAGCGCCAGCAACCCCCGCCTCCAGAACACCTCCTTTTCCTCTGAGTGGCCAAGGATCGTCGGTAGCGGGGGCAATTTGTCACCCTGTTAATTTCATAATTTGACAGCATTTTAACCGCTTAATACCCCTAGGGTAAATTGTATCGAAGAATGAATATTCACCGTCGTCGGTTTGACGCGAGGATGTAGCCTCGAAGAAAGATTCCTTGCCTCCCAAAATGAATGGTTAAAGCTTCCTCTCCCTCGATGGAGACATATCACATCGAAGATTACAAGCCGGCTAATCACTCTCGAGCACAAAAGGGGTTGTTGATTGATCGTCCGTTTGGAAACTATAGAGTTTTTGCTTCCTTGGGACGATAAATGCAGTTCAATCAATGCTTCACCCTTCTTAAAAATAGACTTTTATAACAATGAAAACGATCATAAAGGTGAGGAACAATTGACTAATTACAAAATATAAAATTCAATTATTTTGAAGACTGCCGAAGACAAAGTTTTAATGCATGGAGTTAAAAATATCTCTAACATAAACTTTGAAAATAATGTAATTCTGTAGTCAATATTAATAGTTTCATTGTAAACTTGCATAAACTATAGGATTTTCTTCCTTGTGACAAATTGTTCAACAGCCAATAACTCCACATTCTCTATTTTTTGCATAAGAGATGAGTGAAAACAAGTTAAAATTATTGCACGAAAAAATTCCGACTGATCAACTCTTCTCCGGTGCGATTACTACGGATTGATTCATGAAGATGACGATGGCATTCTTATTTCATTGATGAGTCAATTACATTTTTATATATGAATAGAAATTCACTTAAAATTGCTGAGAAAATCAACGCCCAAGAGAAATCGAGGGAAATAGAGGATGCCCTTAAATGATGCGAGGCTTGTGGGGGGAGGAGCAAAGTGCACAATTTTATGACGTTAGGTTGAGAGAGCTAGTAAGGGGAGATCAGGAGTCTTATTTAACGTATATCACGGCATTTTAATGAAGAAAACGTTAAAATTATCGCTTCAGAATTATTTAATTATTTCTCCACCTGTCAAATGTCTTTTCATTCTGGTTTCATATTATTGCATGGATTATTAAACCAATCAAACAAAATAGCACCTTGTCATTCATGGTGGAACACCTTTTTTATCCAAATAAGTAATCGATGTCATCACCAAATAACGGTGGTGAAGAACAGTTTCTTCAGAGCTGAATGAACTCTTCGTTAGAAAAGCGTGCCCGCATGACACATTTATGATACCGATGGTAATTACGTAAGATGGGTGGAGGCGATGGTCATATCTTAAGGGTCCTCTCCAAGGAGGGAAGAGACAAGCTGTAAATGACACCTCACACGTAATTTGAGAATGACCCCATAAGTTAAGAATTTTTGCTTCCAAAGAGCAGGTGCTTGATTCACTCGGAAAAGATACCCCAGATAGCATGTCAAGTCACCGAGGCATAAGGGAAAATATGTGCGTGAAATAATGGAGAGAATGATAATGAAAAAAAGGCGATTTTATCACACAGGGTCGCATTTAAAATTATTCTATCTATTATAGAAGTTCAACGGATAGAAGAGAGGTGAACTGCGGGTGCTCTAGGAATCCGAAAGAGCGCAGGTCACCGTCTACGACGACCTAAGTAAGGGCAGTTTAAGAAGCAAGGCGGCTGGCGAGGCTGGGACGAGCGAGCGATGGAGATGATCTCGGGTGGGTGAAGGTGACCCCAGATGGCAAGAGTACTCCGAGGGCCCGAGGGAAGAATATACTCCGTTCAAGCGAGCTTCTTTCTGCGAAGCGGAGGATAAATAAAATTCCGCCCACATGAGTGTGAAAATGAAGACCCAGGAAGAAGAAATGATTGCAAAGGAGATGGGAATGTGAGTGCCGGGGGATCCGGCGAGGGGCGAGCGCGGGTAGAAGTGGGCGGGGGTGGAGGCGAACTACTTTATAAGGGGGGTGAGGGGGGCCGCTTCAAATACACTCTCATCCTCTCAAATATACATGCCTACCTATTTGTAAACACACCGACGAGGAAATTAGACGGTGTGGAATGGGATACAAATATTATTTCAAATTAACTACAGCACTTTTTAAATAAAATTGGCAATTTTCCACAAAAAAAAATAAAAAAATTATTAATACGACCGGTTTCGATGCAACTAAATCAACATCTGGTAACAGTCATATTCTCGTTGTCTGCTATATATACTGGAACGCAAGAAAGGGGGGGGTAGTGGAAAAAGGGGGGGGGGGGAAGAGATGGTAGGGAGAAGGAAAGTGGGCAACGTGGGTGTCAATGGGGGTGGAGAAAGGTTTCTGGTGAGGAGAAAGGGTGAAAAATTAACCCCGTCCGGGAGACCTCACAGCTGGCTGGAAGGGTTGTCTCATTGAGGGTGGACACTCAGTGCAGCGCCAAACTCCTAAGACCGTGGAGAAAGGGGGACCGGGGTTCCCCCTCCCCCGGCCGCGAAGATATCCATGCACAAAGAAGTGTTCGAAAAGGAGTAAAGGTTGAGGTCACTGTCTATATGGTTCCAATGGGGGGGGCGCAGGGAGGCTTGAAGGAGAGCCCTAGCGAGGGATTCAGGGTTGGGGGGGAGGAAGGAAGGGGGAGAAAGGAGTGGGGACACAAAGCTTCACGCCTTCTTCGGGGTAACATGGTCAGAGGGTGCACCGGGGGGACCCCATACATTGCAATAACCAAAGTGGTGTATACGAAATTCAGTGTGAGTGTGGTACTACGTACATTGGCCAGACAGGCAGGAGTTTTTCGACTCACATCAGCGAACATAGGAAAGGTTTCATCACAGGTCTCACCAATTCTGTTTTTGCCAAACACCTTCTCGATTTCAAACATTTTTGTAATTTCAATTTTAAAGGGCTTCACAACCTGACCAAAGGCAAGAAATTAGACGCCATGGAACAGCTGGAAATTCTAAATCGGAAGGACTTGGACCTCATCAACGAAGTCCAATTCTCATCTTCACCCTCCCCCCTCCTCTCCATCGCCTTCCCTCGACGCACGTGTGACCAGTGATCTCCTCTCCTTAAATCTCGGAATTTCCCCCCCCCCATTCCCCCCCGGTGCACCCTCTGACCATGTTGCCCCGAAGAAGGCGTGAAACTTTGTGTCCCCACTCCTTGCTCCCCCTTCCTTCCTCCCACCCCAACCCTGAATCCCTCGCTAGGGCTCTCCTTCACGCCTCCCTGCGCCCCCCCCCATTGGAACCATATAGACAGTGACCTCAACCTTTACTCCTCTTCGCACACTTCTTTGTGCATGGATATCTTCGCGGCCGGGGGAGGGGGAACCCCGGTCCCCCTTTCTCCACGGTCCTAGGAGTTTGGCGCTGCACTGAGTGTCCACCCTCAGTGAGACAACCCTTCCAGCCAGCTGTGAGATCTCCCGGACGGGGGTAATTTTTCACCCTTTCTCCTCACCAGAAACCTTTCTCCACCCCCATTGACACCCACGTTGCCCACTTTCCTTCTCCCTTCCATCTCTTTTTCCCCCCCTTTTTCCACTACCCCCCCTTTCTTGCGTTCCAGTATATATAGCAGACAACGAGAATATGACTGTTACCAGATGATGATGTAGTTGCATCGAAACCGGTGGTATTAATAAATTTTTTATTTTTTTGTGGAAAATTGCCAATTTTATTTAATCATGTTATTCCACCATATCACGCCTGAAACGTCTCTTTTTATTAACTACAACACGATAAAAACAAATATTCACTGAAGAGCAACGAGGAAAATTGACGTGTGGAAAAGATAGAGAATTACCTAATTAACTGCTTATCCACGAGGTATTACATGATCCTTAAGAAGGTGGAAAAGAACTGGAATTAATACTAGAAATGTTGAAAGTAGGAATTCATACAAGTCACAGACCGCTAAAAGTCGCAGATTGATATGCACGACGGAGAAAGCTGTTAAGAAGAGCCATGGATCTCACGGAAACAAAGATCAAAGAGAAGGAATTATAAAAACGGAAGAGGCGAAGCAGCATATTTGGCATCAAAGAATAATTAGCGATAGCGTAATAAGAAGAAAAGGTACGTGACCAGAACGGGCGCCCGTGGTGGGGCGGGAGGTCGGATGGATCACCTGCTGCGCGGACATATTTCCGGAGTCCCGGTGACGGGCCACCACATCACCTCTTGCGCCGGTGAGAGAACTCGGGGAATGGCCCGAGTGCGAAAGGCCGACGTCGCTTCCCCCGGCGATATCATTCCGTGCACCAATTTGATCCCACAGACTGGATTCAAACGAAAAAATAGGGTCAGATGCGGCCACCACCCATGCCTCAACAAATGGTCGAGCAAGATTGCGGGGACAAGCACCACCCCTCAGGTGGGTACCTCCTTCGACGTGACCATCGATCATCTAAGGCATCCTGAGGCGTTTTCACATTAGGGGAGCGGGGATGAGAAATAATCCACTTGCCAAAGTAATAACCCACCTGCAAGTGTGGGGCAAGGGATTAAGGGGTCGGGGGACACCGCTCTAGCCTCTTTCCATATCCACTCGGGAAGAAAAAACACCGCGCGCACGCCTCCCTCCCGATCGGAAATCCCTATTCCGTCCGTCCAAGGCGTCGCCATTGAAGGGCATTAGTGTCCGCCCGTCTCTGTCAGGGCCGGCCATTCACCAAACTCGCGGGACAGATGGGGGGCGAAGGATGCGGCGCTACTAATCTGGGGGCGAGCACTTTGCTTTTCTCGGAAACCGCCGTGCCACTGGCGATTTCATTTTTCGAAAAAGTCAAATCGGATTCGCGGAGACCCGCCTGGGGGCGAATCTTGGGGGCGCGAAAGGGCAAGGGAGACGACAGAGCCCCAGGGGGGAGAACCCCCAGTCGAGGCGCGGGAGCACTCTGCCAGCCGCGATTATATTATGTTCTGGGTTATTTGAACAATTTGATCCATCTAGTTTTTTTCAATCAATCATTCCTTAATTGATAATATATGCGAACGGTGACAATTTAACTATTTTTTCTCTTTTTATTCATTTATTTCCTGAATTTTTTCCTTCGCTTCCCTGATTCCTGAGAAAGTTATCTGATAAAATGTTAACACCAATCTACACAATAACGCACGAACTAATACTTTGACCGCAAAATATGTTCCGCTGCCTTGAACTCAATTGGGGCTCGTGCAATCACGATTCATTAAAATAAATTCCAGAGAGGCGTACAATGCTCGTATGGAAGATAGCGTCTTTGAGTGGTGAACGCCCGCAAAATGAGGAATGCATGCTGTCTTGGGAGTGCCGCTACCCCTTCCCAGGACACTCTTCCCTAGTCTGCGAATGTGCTTGGCAATAATCACGACTGGCGAATAATGACGACTGGCAATAACAGGTCCCATGACGGCATTTGGAAAGCCAAATGGGGCCAGCACAGTGGATCCAAGGGGTGGCTCGTACACAAACCGCCGAGGGCCCAGCTCTCGACGAATGGTGGCGCTTTCCAGAAGTGTTCCGCGCCGAACAATAGCTCCATCTCCATTGTTCGGAAGTAGCCGCACTGTGATTAAGCCCTCCTTTCCATTTTTTACCAACTTTTATGAGACTTAACACACGGCTATGAACCGATTAAAATACTAATGACAAATTTTCATGAAAAAAATTAGGAATAACTCATCAAATGTTCATCAAACAAATCAGAGTTTGTTCCGTGAAACGTGAAAACAAAAGAAATGTGAAAACTAGCGCCAGATACGGTGCGCCAATAGCAGTTTAGCATGTTCAAGAAACCATTTCTGAGAAAAGAGAAGTAGTTTTGACCAAACAAGACACGAAGGATACACACAGCGAAAATTAAGTGCTTTCATTGGAGATGGAGCATCCTGAATGGGGGAGAAGAATTTATATGATAGTATTATTTCAGGCGCAAGATATAGAAAATATACTTTGGCCGATGTTTCTCTTCATAATCTCAGCTTTGAAAAATGCTTGGTATTCCATCCATGACATAAAGGGGTCGGAGAGGAGGGGATATCAGGCATTTTTAATGCTGCAATAAGGAGGAGAAACGTTTGTTACACGCCCGTAATGGCACCATCACTTTCATTCTCAAAATCGTCGGAATCAGGAATATTCCCTTCGCATTTCCGAAAGGAGCCGATGCTGCCGCGAACGGACTTGCAACGAAAACAATTGGGATTGGGAAATAAATTGGGATTTGTGAAAAGAGTGCTAAGTAAATGCAACGAAAAAGTGAAGCAACGATGTTTCCTTGCCTTGGTCAGGCCCCACCTAGAGTATGCTGCCAGTATATGAGATTCTCAAAATATAAATTGGATTTCGGAATTAGATCGAGTTCAGCGGAGGGGGGCGAGATTTGTCAAACATTGTTATGACCAACAAAGCAGCGTATCCACTTTGCAAGAAACTTTAAGTTGGGATTCTCTTATGCAGCGGCATTCATAATATAGATCAAACTTCTTAAAAACATTTAAAGATGGACCCTTTTCCGATGACATCAAGGATATAATACGAACCCCAACGTATTACGGTCGGAGGAATCACGAATATAAGATTAGAGCGATGTCATTTTTTCAAAATAATGAAGCCTTGTAGTCGAAATCCCCAAGGTGTCAGTTCAGCACAATAAGTATTTACGTACAGGTTAGGGATTGCACGTGGATATACGAGTATACTCGTATATACGAGTATACACGAGTATTTTCGCGTGCTTGGAGGGTCCGATTGTCAAACCTTTTTTTTATTATGTTGGCATACTTGCTCCTGAAGTATAATAAAACTTTCAGCTGTTTTCATTGTGGACTTCGCCTATGACAGCCACTAAGATTAGACGTGTTTTATGAGCTCGGCTGATGGGATGCTAGAACGGAAACTCTGTAACACTGGTTGAAGGGGGTGTTGTGGTGAGAGGCATATTTTGGGATGGGAAGACCCGCGGACGGGGAAGAGGGATTACATGTGGCGCGATGATTGTTTATCCTGAGGTTCAGGGGTGTGGAGCATTGGCCTATGTAAAATGCCGGGCAGAGTGTGCATGTCAGAAGATAGACTACATTCTGAGATGTAAATGAGGAGTGGGGAAAGGGCGGGAGAGAGTTAAAAAGTGGGATGGAGAAGGGTGGAGTGGTGAAAATAGGACAAATCTTGCTCGCAGGCGGTGTGATTCTGGGGGTGGAAGGGGATTAGGAAAGAGGCTTGGTGGATTTAAGGAGCTCTGATAGGTTGGCGGGCCATTTGAAGGTAACATAGAGGCATTTGGGAAGAAGGTTGGACGAAACGTGATTTTTGACGATAGGGTAAAGATTTTTGAGGATGAATTTGAGGGACTGAATGCCTCATATAATCCCTCTTCCCCGTCCGCGGGTCTTCCCATTCCAAAACATGCCTCCCTCCACAACACCTCCTTCAACCAGTGATACAGTTCTTCCGTTCTAGCATCCCTTCCCCCATCCGATAACCCTATAAAATTAAAAACGATGCAAATGGCATTTATATGGCTGTACAAAGCCTATCAACAACCGCGGCCCAATGTCGTTCACTAATTGTGGAGGGTTGAAGTGGATAGGTGTGGATTTGTTTCATGCGGGATAGTCGAATATTTCGTTCATCCGCATATATATTGTCATTCTTGGCCAGAGTTTTGACTGGTCTGGTCCTGATGATGACTTTGTGTGTTGACACCTGGGTCGTGAATGTTGTGATGTCTGTGGATGAATTGGTTGTTTTCTGTGTCGCTTGGAACTATTTCCACATTCTCCCTCTCATTCCTATCCCATCTCCGCTCCCCTCTGGCTTCCCTTCTCCCTTCCCCTTCTTTCACCCCTCCCCCACCTCCTGTTCTCACCTTTCCTGTCCCTACTCCATTTCCCCCTCCACAACCCCTTTTTTCACCCCTCCCCCAAGACATGTTCTCCCCTCCCCTCGTCCCCTTCTACCCCTAACAAACAAACCGTTCGCCAGTAAGTCTTAACTAATCTTCCGAGGAAGACGGAGTACAATTCCGTCGAAATTATCAATAAATAACGTGTCAGTGTTCCATTTATATGCTCTCATGTTGTATGTTTCTGTTAAAGTTTTTATTTAACACTTCCGTGTTACTTCGAAGAAAGAATCTATATATATATATATATATATATATATATATATATATATATATATATGTACACACACATAGAAATAGGTATAAGGAAAGGGAATGGGAAAACACATAAAAGGCGAACACAGGACATGTGGGGAAGGCGGTTTTTGAGCAGATCACGAAAGTAAAAATATTTCCTTAGCCGGGATTTGAACACCGGGCTTCCACTTGCCGGGCGGACGTGCTGCCAACTACACCACCAAGAACTTAATTTACTTTGAGATCTGCCATGTTTTTAAGACGCCCAAGTGCTCCGAATAATTAGCCAAAGGAAGGCTCTAGGGAGCTGTTCCACAAAACAAAGGAGAAATAGACAATACACTCAAGAAGAGGGGACACTTGGTTAGGAAGCATATAGAATCATACATAATAGGAACAGTACGTTTCGTGGCACGCATAGCCAGAAGAAGAGATGAGCCACATTGGCCAGATACACATTCAAACACGAAGTCCCGCCATACGGCGCACAAATATTCATTCAAACATAAAAATAGGTATAAGGAAAGGGAATAGGAAAACACATAAAAGGCGAACACAGGCCATGTGGGGAAGGCGGTTTTTGAGCAGATCATGAAAGTAAAAATATTTCCTTAGCCGGGATTTGAACACCGGACCTTCCAATTGCCGGGTGGACGTGCTACCAACTACACTACTTTAGGTATTTTCCTAGCCCCTTTCCTTATACCTATTTCTATATGTATATGTTTGAATGAATATTTGTGCGCCGTATGGCGGGACTTCGTATTTGAATAATATATATATATATATATATGAACACAATTCATAGAATGTAAGCACAGAGTTAGGCAAAATGAAGGACAAAGAGTTAAACAATAAATTGAGAAGGGATATAAATAAATCAAAAGAAAAATGGTGGAAAACGCAATGCAACGATATGGAAAGTGTACAGAGAGAGGGTGAAAGGTGCGCTATACAGCAAGGTTAAGTTGTTATCGCGAAGTAAGAAGGCAAGGTCTGTGCTAACAGTTAAAGAAAAGTGGGGTAAGATAATAGTTGAACCAGAAAAAATCCAAGAGATATGGCCGGAATATATGGAAAAACGATATGGTAAAGACATTAGGCCGACAAGGTTAGACATAGAAAAGGAAGATGACGTAGAAGAAGATAGCTTAGGTCCAGGCATACTCCATGATGACATAGAAAGGGCATTACAGGAGATGAAAGAAAATAAGGCCGTGCGGGATGACAACATTCCTGTGGAACTATTGAAGAGTTTAGGAAAATGTGGGAAGAAGGCCATATATGGACTGATTCGAAGTATCTATGAGGACGGAATCTGGCCGGAAGATTTTGTGAGATCGGTGATAGTTCCTATTCCAAAAAAGGCAAAGGCTATATCATGTGCGGATTAGAGGACAATAAGTTTGATATCCCACGCAGCTTAAGATATTCTCAGGATCATCAACTAAAGGATAGAGTAAGGCAAATAAGTAAACAATATACTTGGATGATGATTAGGGGATGATCATTTTGGGTTTAGGAAGGGAAAGAAGATGTACGCGTGATGCCATTACAGTAATGAGATCACTAATCGAGAGGAATATAGAATACAATTAGGACGAATTTGCCTGTTTCATAGATTTCGAAAATGGGTTCAATAGAGTAAACTGCGAAAAACAAATGCATTTATTGCAGAAAATCGGAATAGATTGGATCGACAGGAGACTGACCCGCAATTGTACGTGGCTCAGACTGCTCAAGTGCGAGTGGGCAACGGAGAGTCCGGATGGGCAGTGTTAGGAAGTGGTGTAAGGCAGGGTTGCCCAATATCACCGGTGCTGTTCAACGTATATGTGGAGGACATGATTAAAGAGTCATGGGAAGAATTGGAGGTATGAGTGAAAGTCGGAGGGGAATTCGTGATATCGGTTAGGTTTATTGATGACCAAGCATTGCTGAGTGAATTGGAGGTTCAGGGCGATAGGGATATGGGAAGATAATCAATATTAAGAAAAGAAAGGTTATACGATTTTCTAGAAAGAAAAAGGCTAAGCTAAATATTAAAATAGGAGGGGAAAAATAGAGCAGGTGGAACAGTTTATGTATCCTGGGAGTGTTTTGGACCAACAAGGTCAATGTAGTAGGGACGTAAGGACAAGGAATGCACTGGGCAAGGAGGCTTTCTCAAGGAGGGACTTGATGACGGGGACTTTGAGTAGGGAGGTTAAGACAAGACTGGTTAAAACTCTGATATGGAGCGTACGGCGCGGAAACGTGGCCGCTGAAGCTGCAGGATAGACGTAAATTAGAGGCTTTTGAAATGTGGGTGTGGAGAAGAATAGAGAGGGTGAAATGGACCGAAAGGAAAACAAATGAGGAAGTACTCGAGATGGTGGGTGAGGAGAGGGGTTTGTTGTGAGAAATCCTATGGAAGCAGGAAAAATGGATGAAAGGCGTATTGAGCGGTAGTGGAATGTTGAAGAAGGTAACAGAAAGGAGAATGTTGGGCAAGCGAGGAAAGGGCAGGAACAGGATGTTGGACGGGATGAAGGGAGGAAAGAAGAACATAGAGATGAAGAGGGACCTGATTTAGATAAGGTTGATGGATTGGGTTTCTTTTGGTGTTACAAAATGTTTATTTGATATTGTGTTCATCCACAAACCTACCGTAATCATTAGATTACCTAATAATAATAATACATATATAAATTTCAAGAAACGCGAGAGATGCCGCAACAGTAACTTTAACTGAGTCATCCGCTATGTGTGCATTATAATGCAACAATTTCAGAGAGTAAAAATCATTCGCCTTGACCGGGATCCCGGGATTTGTGACAGGGTATTCCTTGAATGAAATTCGAGAAATTGTCATTCAAATAATTACTCAAAATCAATTTTTGCAAAAATTCAAAAATTTCATCGAACTAGGAATGAATTGAATCAAATATTCACGCAGTGGTCTTATTAACAGCATCTGAAAGTTGCATCTCGTGTGTAGTATTGGCTAAATGTTTTCACCGTCCACTTCGGTCGCTTGATAAGTAATAAAAGTGCCAGGAATAAAAGAGAGGGCGCAATGAATGACGACCCTTAATCACGTCTAATCCGGTCAAAAACAAAAGAAACTGAAAGCATTTAGAATCGGTCTCACGTGGACAAGGGACAGTAATGCTCTGCGACGCAGGGTGGTGGTCGCACTGTACGAGGCGCATTATTTCCGAGGTTACGGAAATAGGAAGGATCTGCACGGAGTAATGGGCAACTTGAATTGGAACTGATCTGGATGGATATGTCTTCCACCCCAACATTAATTTCGATTACCTTGTCAAAACGAGGGCCCCCATACGCTCTGTTTTCTCTTAATGTAAATGAAGTTTAGTCGCCCCCCTCCCTATGCCACCAATTCGGCAAATAAAAGGGAAACGAGGAATCTCCAAGCGGACTCCTCGCCCCAAGTAAATTCGAACCCGTTCCGACATTTCCACGAGGGATTTGCGGGGGCAGGCCGACGAAGGCACCCGCCTCGCGATTCCACCCCCAAGAATCTAATCTCGAAAGCCCCAATCTTTGAGTTCGCCTACGAGGAAATCCTTCGGAAGCCATTACGACGCCCGGATGCGTGGGATTAAGCGCGAGTGGGGGCGAGGGTAGCGCCGGGGAAGGACACCTCGGGGATTGACTCCGGGACGGTCTGCCCCCGGCGCGCCGCCTCCGTTGCTGGTGCCGACGAACGGTGCACCACGACGCACCGATGTGCCACACCACTCGATGAGGTGCGTGGATGTCACCCGCCAATTAACAGTATGGAGGCACGCAACCATTTCAAGCTCCTCCCAATTAGAAAGAATTTAAAAACGGGTCATTTGGTTAACGATTTATTGCTAGAATACCTCTCCCCAATCCTCGAAGTATCCCTTTCCTTCACGGAAAGACACAAAAACCGCCCCAACCCCACTGTGAACCCACCAATCCCTGACGCTTAACACCCCTCTCCTCCTTCCCCCCCCTCTCTCACCCAACCCCCTCTCCTATATTAATGCTATATAAATGGACCGCAACTTGTTCAATTTGTGCCTGATGATGACGCCTAAGCGTTGAAACTAGTTATACGAGAATAAAAAAGCAGTGGAAATATACATTGTGTCCTTCATTTAATGAACGGAGAGCATCTTCGTCGGGCGCACGAACCACATGCGCGCACACACCCCACGACGTGCACTCGGACAGCAGTTCGTTCGTGCATCTACAAACATCCCCGAGAGCCACCGCAAGGGTGTGTAGCGGGGGTTGTCAGGACACCGGTATGGACCCAATGATTGATATATCAATAGGGACTTTGATCGTTGGAATTCAAGACCGAGCTGACGCATGCTTTTCACAGATTTCAGCCCATGCCTGGCAGTAAAGCTGGATAGTTCAAGATTTTATGAACTATTTGCATGAGAAATTTGTTCTCGGAAATGAAAAGGGAAATGAATATGAAAACATAGACCTGAAGAGCAAAATCTTCCAAAATAGAAATGCTGCGATTTAAAACTAGTGCGTTTATCCGTAGCGTCCGAGTGTGTCGCGGGTGTTTCTCGCTGGGGTCGTTAGGCGGCTCTTCTAAGTGAAGCGTAAGTGAAGGTAGAAGTCTAAGTGAAGGTATGTTTTTTTGAATATATTTAGTATAACCTATTGCTTTTATCCGATTGTAAAAATCAATAAACTGATATTAAATTATTTCTTCATTCAGCCAAAGATTAATGCTAAACGTAGCATTTACATAATATAAAAATAACGTATGAAGCCCTCCATTGAATTGGCATCACGATTTCCGCTCCGGAAAACGTTTCCAAACTTGTGCATGTTATTTCAAAAATACACGGCATAGAAAGGCTTGTTTTTAATATAATAATCAAGACAGAGAAACAGAGCATTTGAATTAGGGTGCCTCAACCGACAAATATGATAGCGAAATGATGTACGGACGCCAAATCAGGTAGCAGGCATTTCGGATTAGGTTACTTTGAATAGTTTTTGAACACGTAATATTACAAATTATTGACATTTGTCATTTATATATATATATATATATATATATACAAATATATATTGTATAAGAATTAAAAGACGATTTTCAAGTCATATTTTCCCTAACTAACATCAATTTTAGGCTAGATATCATTCCCGGCGCATTCAACAGATCATATATTTTACAGTTTCCGTCTGCTAGAGGACCAGGGAGGGATTTGAAAAGCAGCTGGGAGGCCAGGAGGAATAGGGGAAAGTAATTGGGGAAGTAATTACCCCATCCTAGGGGATGGGGTAATTACTTCCCCAACCCGGATATGCCAACTTTGGATTGTTGTGTCTGGGAACATCAACTTTAATCATTATAATGGAAAATCCCTGAAACCACATGTCAAAGAATAATAAAGGTACATTTTCCCAGAGTAAAAACTGACAGCTATGTACTCGTAAGTAACTATACATCCAAATAAGAATTTTCAGATACGATATTGCAATCATCTACATCTACATAAATACCCTGCGAGCCACCAAAAAGATGTGTGGCAGGGGGTGTAGCACCATGAGGGAAAAGTAAGGGTTGAGGGGGTTGGGGGTTAGGTGAGGAAAGGTGGGGGGAACCTGTTAGAAAACAATATATTTTACATACATACATATATATATTTATATATACATATATATACATACATACACATACATACACACACATACACATAGGTATACATATCCTCGCGCAGTCCCTAACCTGTACGTTAATACTTATTGTAATGAACTAAGTCCTCGGGAATTTCGGCTACAAGCATTCTGGTCCCTTATCGTTCTTGGAAAAAATGACATTTTAAACCTGTCAGTCTTGCAGTCTATCCTTCTACTCTTATATTCGTGATCCCTTCGACCGTAATACGTTGGAGTTCGTATTATATCCTTGATGTCATCGGAAAAGGGCCCATTTTTAAATGTTTTTAATAAGTTTAATCTATATTGGAAATGCCGCTGTGTAAGAGAATCCCAACCTAAATTGTCTAGCAAAGTGGATACGCTGCTGCGTTGGTCATAACAATGTTTGACAAATCTAGCCCTCCTCCGCAGAACTCGATCTAATTCCGAAATCAAATTTATATTTTGAGGATCCCATATGCTGGCAGCATACTCTAGGTGGGGCCTGACCAAGGCAAGGAATCATCGTTCTTTCACTTTTTCATGGCATTTACCTAGAACTCTTTTAACAAATCCCAATGTTTTATTAGCACGACCGCATATTTCTCGTATGTGTTTTCCCCAGGACAGATCGTGAGTAATTGTTACACCCAAGTATTTAAAGGAATCTACCCTCGCGATTTTGGTTTGTTTCACTTTGTAACTATAAGGGAGGGAATTACCCTTTCCCCAAAAATGTATTACTACGCATTTTTAAAAATTTAATTCCAATTGTCATGTATCGCACCAATTTTGAATTGCATCTAGGCCGTTGGCTAACACGACTCTGTCTTTGTGACTTCGAATGTCCCCATAAATTACTGCATCATCGGCGAAAAGACGGAGCTTGCTAGTAACTACTGTACTGAGGTCATTTAGGTAAAAAAGGAAAAGAAGGGGACCTATGACACTTCCTTGTGGTACCCCCGATGTGACCATGACAGTATCGGATGATACACCGTCCAGGACGACTGTTTAGACACGATCACTTAAAAAATGTTTAAGCCTGTTAATAATACTCTCATGTATTCCATAAGTTTTCAATTTCGCGAGTAATTTGCAATAAGGGACTTTATCGAAAGCTTTCTTAAAATCTAGGAATATCGTATCAACTGGAATATTACTTGCACCGGAGTTCAATATATCATGTACAAAAAGTGCGAGTTGAGTTTCGCAGGATCTACCCTTACAGACGCCGTGTTAGCTATTAATTAATAAATCTTGGCTATCTAGGTGCCTCATCATGGAACTAACAATGATGTGTTCAAGAATCTTACAGGAAATGGAAGTCAGCGATATTGGGCTATAATTACTGGGGTCCTCCCTGTCTCCGTTTTTAAATATGGGTGTTACCGAAGTTACCTTCCAGCCGTTTGGCACGCTTTCTTCTGCTAATGATTTCTTAAATATTATATCAAGATAAGGGGCAATTTCAGCCGACAGTTCTTTATACACGCGCGCCGGTATCTCATCAGGTCCTGGAGATTTGTTGGGGTCTATGTTTTTAAGGAGTAATTCTATTCCGCGGGTGGAAATATTCATTGCTTCCATTTACTGCTGAAATGTTTTCGTAAGGTTCTCGGGTGTATTTTGTGAGGATATGTTGAAAACACTCTGGAAGAATGAGTTGAATATGTTGGCTTTATCTAAACTACTCGTTACTTTATCCCCCTTTTCGGTATTCAATGAGTTTACGGTGGTCTTTTTTCCCTGCACTTCCCTGACATAGGACCAAAACATCTTTGGGTTATCGTTCAAATGTTCGCCTAATTTTTTCCTTTTGAATTCCGCTAGCGCCTTCCGGAAGGCCTTCTTGGCAGTGGATCTAGATGCTCTGTAGTTCTGTATGGTTTCGTTGATTTTATAAGGGGAGGAATCTTTAACTACGTTTTTCATTTTGGCATGGCACACCCTTTGCCGCCTAAGAGATTTCCGTACTTCAGAGTTGTACCATCGGGGTTCCTTGGTCACTATTAACTATTAAGTCATTCTTTCATTTCTCTATGTATATTACATGTAAAAATATATATGTGTGTGTGTATACATATATATATACATATACACACACACATATATATATATATATATATAACCATAAACACAGTACTCAACCCGAAGGTCGGTTTAGTAGGTGTGATGGTAGAGCTCGCCCATGTACCAAGCCCGACGGCGTGTGAATAATCACACATCAGGGTAGGTGGGCCAGTTACTTTCCCTGTGCCGGTTATGGTTTCCCAGGAAGATCTGGTACCCGAAAAATCAACTAGCTTGGGTGGAGCTGCAGGTGCCCAGAGTGCCTTGCCCGGGAATCGAACCCGGGACCCTCCGGTCACTAGTCCAACGCTCTACCCACTAGACTACCGCGACCCGCATATATATATATATATATATATATATATATATATATATATATATATATGCGGGTCGCGGTGGTCTAGTGGGTAGAGCGTTGGACTATATATATATAGAATAAAACAGATAACACGAGGACACTCACACTGTAGATGATTTAAGCTTTCGGCCTACTACGAGGCCTTCTTCAGGTCAGACTGACCTGAAGAAGGCCTCGGAGTAGGCCGAAAGCTTAAATCATCTACAGTGTGAGTGTCCTTTTACGTGTTATCTGTTTTATTCTGTGTTCTATTGTGCCGTCCAAAAGTTATATTGCTCTCGTGAGTACTTCCGCATCATCGATATATATATATATATATATATATATATATATATATATATATATATATATATATATATATATATATATATATATATATATATATACATAGATGATTTCTTCGAAGTAACACGTAAGTGTTGAATAAAAAACTTAGACAGTAACACACAGCACGAGAACACATAAAAAGAACACTCACAATAATATCTTGATAATATCGACAGACTCGAGCTCCGTCTTCTTCGGAAGATAAGATATGACTGAGTATATTATTATTAGGTAATCTACCGTTTAAGGTAGGTTTTTGGATGTACACAACTATCAAATAAAAATTTTGTGACTCCCCATCTATCCAACTAATCTATATCAGGTCCCTCTTCACCTCGGTGTACTTCTTTCCTCCTTTAATCATTTCCACTACATATACGTTGAACAGTACCGGTGACAATGGGCAACCCTGCCTTACACCTCTTCCTAACACTGCCCATCCGGACTCTCCGTTCCCCACTCGCACCTGAGCAGTCTGAGACATGTACAGGTTGCGGATTAGTCTCCTGTCCCTCCAATCCATTCCTATTTTCTGCAATACACGCATTGATTTTTCCCAATTCACTCTATCAAAAGCTTTTTCGAAATCTACAAAACAGGCAAAAACGTCCTGATTGTATTCTATATTCCTCTCGACTAGTGATCTCATTACTGCAATGGCATCACGCGTACCTCTTCCTTTCCTGAACCCAAACTGATCATCCCCTAAGTAATCATTTGCCTTACTCTCTATCCTTTTGTTGATGATCCTGAGAATAACTTTAGCTGCGTGGGATATCAAACTTATTGTTCTGTAATCCTCACATGATATAGACTTTGCCTTTTTTATAGGCTAGGAATAGGCACTAACACCGATCTCACAAAATCTTCCGGCCAGATTCCTTCCTCATAGATACTACGAATCAGCCCATATATGGCCTTCTTCCCACCTTTCCCTAACCATTTCAACATTTCTACAGGAATATTGTCCACCCCCACAGCCTTATTTGCTTTCATCTCCTTTAATGCCCTTTCTATTTCATCGTCGAGTATGCCTGGACCTAAGCTATCTTCTTCTACGTCATGTTCCTTTTCTATGTCTAACCTTGTCGGCCTAAGTTCTTTACCATACAGTGTTTCTCTATATTCCTTCCATCTCTCTTGGATTTTTCCTGGTTCAACTATTATCTTACCCCATTTATCTTTAACTGTTAGCACAGATCTTGCCTTCTTACTTCCCGATAATAACTTAACCTTGCTGTATAGAGCACCAATTTCACCCTTCTTCTGTAAACTTTCCATATCCTCGCATTGCGTTTTCCACCATTCTTCTTTTGCTTTATTTGTGGCCCTTCTCAGTTTATTGTTTAACTCTTTGTACTTCATTTTGCCTAACTCTGTGTTTACATTTTTCCATCTTCTTCTCTCATCCATCTTTGCAATCATCTCATCCGTTACCCATGGTTTCCTTATATATATATATATATTATATATATATATATATATATATCCTCCGTCATGGGCAGTGTTAGGAAGAGGGGTAAGGCAGGGTTGGCCATTGTCACCAGTGCTGTTCAACGTATATGTGGAGTAAATGATTAAAGAGGCATGGGAAGAACTGGAGGTAGGAATGAAAGTCGGAGGGGAATTCGTAAAATCGGTTAGGTTTGCTGATGACCAAGCATTAGTTGCTCAGTCAGCCAAGGGGTTGCAAGCATTGTTGAGTGAATTGGAGGTTCAGTGCGATAAATATTGGATGAGAATCAATATTAGTAAAACAAAGGTTATGCGATTTTCCAGAAAGAAAAAGGCTAAGCTAAATATTAAAATAGGCGGGGAAAAAATAGAGCAGTTAGAACAGTTTACATATCTCGGAAGTGTTTTGGACCAATACGGTCAAAGTGGTAGGGACGTAAAGCGAAGAATTGCGCTAGGCAAGGAGGCTTACACAAGGAGGAGGGAGTTGATGACGGGGACGCTGTGTATGGAGTTTAAGAAAGACTCGTAAAAACAGTGAAATGGAACGTAGCTATGTACAGCGCGGAAACGTGGTCACTGGAGCAGGAGGATAGACGTAGATTGGAGGCTTTTGAAATGTGGGTGTGGAGAAGAATGGAGAAGGTGAAATGGACCGAAAAGGAAAAAAAATGAGGCAGTAGGTACTAGGGATGGTGGGTGAGGAGAGGGGTTTGTTCGGAGATATCCTATGGTGGCAGGAAAAATGAATGAAAGGCGTATTGAGCGGTAGTGGAATGTTGAAGAAGGTAATAGAGGGGAGACTGTTGGGCAAGCGAGGAAAGGGCAGGAACAGGATAGGGATGTTGGACGGGATGAAGGGAGGAAGGAAGTACACCGAGATGAAGAGGGACCTGATATAGATTAGTTTGCTAGGTGGGGAGTCACAAAATGTTGACTTGATAGTTGTGTCCATCCAAAAACCTACCTTAACCGGTAGATTACCTAATAATAATAATATATATATGTATATATATATAAAGCAAAAGGGAACGTACTACGGCCGAATGAATGCAATAAATACAAATTACCCAAAGCCGTACTCTTGGGGGCACTAGTTAGGGGACACGGGGGAGGGTGCAAAGAATAAGGATAACAAAACTGCACACACTCTCTCACTCCGGTATTTGCAGTGCAAATTGACCGTTGCAAGTCACAAACACACACGCAGTCAGGGTTAACGGGGGAAAAACCCCTCGCCAGGGACCACACACTCAGACAAGGCAAACAAAACCACACGCACTCCTTCACTCCGGTATATGCAGTACAAATTGACCGTCGCAAGTCGCAAACACACACGCATTCAGGGTTTACGGGGAATTTAACCCAACGGCAGGGACCCTTCACTCAGACAGACGTAAAAATAGAAATAGTAAAGGAACGGCACGCACTCCCTCACTTCGGTATATGCATTGCAAATTGACCGTCGCAAGTCTCAAACACACACGCACTCAGGGTTTACGGGGCTTTAACCCAGCGTCAGGGACCCTTCACACAGACTAGGAATACGGAAAGGGAAGTACACTGTGATGCAGTGTGCGTGGGGAAAAAATAGTGCCGAAAAACCTGACACCAGGTGTTTCGCCTGCCAAGCAGGTCTCTTCAGAGAAGAATAATGAAAAATCGTCGGAGCCGAGATATAAGTAACGATGAGTAGGGGGGGGGGGAAACCGGGGAGGAGAGAGGGAAGGGAAGGGTTGGTGATATAATTGGGAAAGAATGGGAAGGGGGATACAATGTATGGGTGCAAGGTTAGATACAATGTATGGGTGATTTGAGGCTCGGGGCGGGGGTTAGGGGGAAATTGAGTGGGTTAGACTGGGCCGTTTATGACCGTAGGTTAAGGGAAGGTCATGACTCAGGAAGGGAAAGGGAAAAAAGAGACGAAGATATCGGACCGTTGTCACTGTTTATGAGTTTTCCTTCCGATTTTTGTATGTAAAGACTTTCATAACAGTCGAGTAAATGATTGGGCACATGTTTTATTAGCTGTAGGTCTTCAATTGTGATGTTGTGTGAGTTATCGTGCATGTGTTGGGCGACTGACGATTTGTTAATGTTTCCCAGCCTGTAACAAGCAGTGTGTTCTTTGAAGCGATAGTATTTTAACATTCTTTGATAGTGCACTAATTTCACCCTTCCACTGCACAATTTCTACATCCTCAAACTTGTCTTCCACTACGCTTCTTTTGCTTTATTTGTTACACGTCTCAATTTATTACTTAACTCTTTGTACCTGCTTCCGCCTAACTCTGTGTTTACATTCTAATCATCTCATTTATTTTACACGATTTCCTGGTCCTTTTCCGAATAACGGTTCCTATTAAATGTGTTGTCTCAGGCGTAACTTTATGGAATTTGCATGACATATTGACATAAAATACTTGACTTTGTAATTACGCACAATTTATTTTAAAAAACACGACCCAGGTTTCGACGTTAAACGTCATCATCACCTGATGATGACGTTAAATGTGTGGAATTAAAAGTATAGTATTTCATTTCAACGGTTCCGATAGTTTATTTTGTGGCTTTCGATAACCCTTTTTTGACTTATTTCCCTTTTTCCTCGATAGTATTCAGCTGTTTACCCTCATTCATGATTTTTGTTAAAGCCTGCTGATACTCTTTCCTTGTCAATCCAGTAAATGCTCCTATATTCCATTTTTTAACCACCTCCTCCAATTTATCTTTTTGAAACGGACGCTAAAATCCAAGAGCACTAAATTGTTATCAGAGTCCGCATTCGCTCCCGGGAAGCGAATTTTTCAGGCTGTTCATATACCTGCTCCTAACTATAACATAATCAAAGTGTTACCTTTTTGTGTCCCCTGGCATTTTTCAATCATCCCTCGGCTTTTGTGAGATCTAAACCAAGTGTTCCTTCTTCCCTGCAGAACTTAATTCCTCTGTACTCGCGATCATTCCTCGTACCTAACCCATAGTCCCCCAACTCAACACCAACTCTTCCTTTGCCTACCGTCGGATTCCAATCCCCCATCACTAATAAGTGTTTCCCTGCAGGAACACACACGATTATATCCTCTAACTCATCGTATATCCTATCGAATTTTCTTCCTTATGGTTGCTCGGTGGCATGTATACCTCAACAATGACCATGTTCGGCGGTTCTGCTTCAATCTCTACTAGTAATAATCTATCCTTTGCTTTCTCTATGTTGACTACGCTTCTTCCTACCTCTTTTTTTAATATTACAGCAACCCTTCGTTAGTTCTCGTCCTCGCCGCTGTATACTATTCTATAATTACCACTCCCGTATTCCCCATTATCCTTCTATCTCACCTCACATAGACCTAAAACATCTGCATTACCTCTTTCCATCTTTCGCTAAATATTCTCTAATTTTCCTGTCCTCACCATTGTCCTAACATTCTATGTCCCTATTCTAACTATTTTCGTTTTTTTCTTCTACGTCTTCCGTCCTGCTGCTGTCGGTTTTCCCCTGCAAGGGTTTCGTGAGATGATCACCGCGGAAGTCTTGCCTCCCCCGCTACCGGACACACGGCCGCATGGGCCGAGTACCGCAGTTGCTAGGACTTATATTCTCTATTGTGTCCATCAGCAATCTTGGGAATGGTAGTCGAGTTGGTTTCCCGTTGCCTTCCTTAGTATTGTTATTAAAGTGACACCATCAGTCAATGGCCGCCCCATTGGGATCAGACGCCTTGTTCGTTTCAAAAGGTTTGTGTTTGTGTGAGTGCGTGCTCGCATGGGTGTTCATACGTGAGTGTTCGTGCCTGCGCTACTTTTAGTTTAATAAAACAGGGTGGTGCCCACCGAAGCATGTGCAGGCCACCCCAATTCGCCGCCGTACGCCCATGGACCTTCGCCTTCTCGTCCTTCTACCTTCACTCATGGGCGAGAGAGGGTCTGTCCAAAATGGATACTTCATTGTTTTAATCCGATCTAGCATTTCCGCTGCACCGCTAAATCGGAACGGGTTGTGTCCATTCGTCATCCTCCGGGGTGTCCCAGCAGGCAGAGGCGAGGAGGGGAAGGGGGAGGGGTCAGGGGTGTTTCTAAAATCGGAAGGAAACACCCGCGGTCAATCGCCAATTAAAATGCAAACGAGCCTGAACCGAACACGCGTCGCAAAATTTCGCTGGCTCGCCACGAACACACGGTAATTCGCATAGAGAGGCTGGAAGGGTTTGGGGTCCGCCCGCGCTGATTTCCGCAGCTCCACAAATTAACTTTCCACCCAGCCGCTGGTTTTGATACGATGGAAATGACCCGCGGGACAAAAAGGGGGCAACGGTGACAATTTGCCTTCCACAAATTGGAGTCGGAAGGTTAGGTATTGCATTTCCTGACCGACCCCTGACCATCCCCCCCGCGGGACCACCCATATTCTGTAGCCGCATGTAAAGGTGAGTCGCTCTCGGACGATACACGTTATAGGCGACACCCGTCGCCTGGAGGGGAGTAGGACAGCAATCCGGATGAGAGTGGAGAGAAAGGAGGGAATCCAGTTACCTCCAATTCAACAGCAAGGAGAGAACCTTGTTTCCCTCCCTACATCAATTGCTAACACGGGTGTGCACGCCCTCTTGAGAGAGGTAGCAATGTCTTACACTTAAGGATCACCCATTCGAGCATCGGGAAACATTTGGTCGGATATCTATGCAAGCTCATGCCGCTATATCCTCCGCCCCCTCCTGAACTCGTGTTCCCTCCTTTCTTGCGTGGCGTCATTGGCCAGATTACCGCAAACGAACTTGAAAACCTTTCTTTTCATAAATAGGGTCATCAATATTCGGGACGTGAAATCCACAGTAAAAGTGAGTAAAATATTTCATGCATTTAAGCAAGGCAACTGAAATCGATGACAGGAATGTCACACGTCAGCCGATCGATGTTTGCCACGGCCTGTGGCGTACACAAAGCCATCCTTCACAGCGGGGGAGAAAATCTCAACCCGTTTGTAATTTATACAGTGTTCCACCTCCGTAATCTCCAGCAACTCCAGCCATTTCCGATATATAATGAGTAAAACGGAGAGATCTCTTTCGGCTGAGGTCAAAAAACCCGTAATGGCAATCTGGCATAGAATCAAAGGGAATCAAAACATGCAGTGACCCACCTAATCCGCTTATTATTTAATCTGAATTATTTAACGTACTGACCCAAATGGCAACCTGGGATTCTGAAAACATCAGATAATGAGAAACGAGGGATATTAAACTTAACATAAATTAATTCGCCCCAACCGATGAATTAAACTGCAGCATGCGATACATAATACCTAATTAGAAGAGTTTTCACTTCAATGACGATCTAACCGAGGATACCATCAGAAATTAAATGAAGTCATTTTACTCATCAACTTAATACACAAACGAACGATATCTGATCACTTGAGGTGGACTACCAATCGAGAGGATATTCGCGAACAATCTCTCATGCTCAGACACCTTCTGTTGACAAGAGAGTAAGCCTAGTGATCATTCCACGACAATGAAGTCAGCCTCACTGAAAAGAGAGTCGAGTAAAAATATTGTAATGCGACGAAACGAGTGTGCAATTTATAGTAGTACAGTGAAACATTTTGGTTGTACATAACCAATTGGAAGGGGTAACAAAGTAGTTTCCTAATAATCAAGACTAACGCATCAAGAGCCTAAGTCGAACACTTTCCGGAAAAACAAACGGTTTTACGAAATAACTATTGTTATTTTTCGGTAGTCTACCGTTCAAAAAAGTATTTGAATGAACAAATACTGACAAGCGTACATTCATAAACTCAGCCTTACAACCCACATTACAAAAAACTGTTATTTCATTCTGATGCATACCTTCCTCCCCTCATTACGTCCAATATTCCTTTTTCCCCTACTTCCTTTGTCTACAATTATCTTTTCCATCACAGTTTTAACATTCCATTGCCAATCAAAATATTCTGCTCTTGCCTCATTTAGATTTCTCCCAAATATCCCCCCCCCCGGGGGCATGCCTCCTCCTTGTTATTTGTCCATTCTCCTTTCATTTTACTTTGGCTCTTCTACCCTTCTTCACACCCATATCTTCTCCAACTTAACGCGCATCACAATAGTAATTTCCATTTTATAACGGAAAGAACAGGCGTAAACCATGAACATTTAAGTTGCATAAATTTAACTGTCTGCTTTCAAGTATATTATTACTTCACTCAAACACTTCGACTAAATCAGTAAAAAGGTGAACCAACAAGAAAATGTCAGCTTCAACGAATGTCAACATTTTCGAAATACACTGGATAAATCAGGTGTTCTTATCATGTTTAGTTACCGTTTTTAAGGATAATAAATAATTAGATAAGTAATTCATTGTTTGAACTACTGACCTTCAATTCTACGAGGAGTATTCTTAAAGTAAGTACCGTTTGCTTATATTTAAATATTGGCGCTTCCGAACACAGTTTTGCTCCTGCAGCGCCATCTACTGATTCATTGAGAAGCTATAGCAGCATTTGTTTTGTTTCAGAAGTCGTTTGCTTGTCCGTGCATGCAAACAACAATGTCCGCGACAATCGTTGATCCCGCCAGCTGTGAAGTGCGTTCTGTCATACGATTCTTGTATGCAAAAGGATTGTCGGCTGCTGAAATTCATCGGGAATTATGCCTAGTTTATAAACCTATAGTTATGAGTGAAGGAAAGGTTAGACAATGGTGCTGTGATTTTAAAAATGGACGAACAAATGTCAATGACGAAGAGCGAAGTGGTAGGCCCAGTATTCTGACCGATGAAATTGTTTCGCAAGTGGAACAAAAACTGCGATGTGATCGTCGATTGACAATTAATGGCCTGGCTGAACAATTTCCTCAACTTGGACGCACTACAGTCTACAATATTGTTACGGAAAACCTCGGATACCACACACTGCGTGCAAGGTGGGTACCGAAAATGCTCACCGACCACCACAAAGAACAAAGAATGTCCAGTGGACGAGAGTTTTTGGGTCGTTGGGAACTCTTTAAACCACCCACCGTACAGTCCTGACCTTACACCCAGCGACTACTTCCTCTTCTTGCACTTGAAACAGTGGTTCGGTGGACAACGTTTCGAAACCGAAGAGGAACTCAAGAATGGCGTTGTCGATTGGTTCAACCCTCAGGCGGCGAGTTTCTATGCAGAGGGGTTAAAGAAGCTGGTGCAGCGGTACGAAAAATGCTTAGAAGTGAACGGCGATTATGTAGATAAGTGAAGTAGGTTTGTAGCTAACTAAAAGGGCCAATAAAATGTGTTTCATAAGAGTATATTTTTTCCTGTGACCAAACGGGCCTTACTCTATGAACACGCCTCGTATATCTTGACTTAAAATACTGAATTGAATGAATTGATTTTCGGCTTCCCACCCAGGGAGTCCAGATTCGAATCCTCGATGCGGCAGTTATTTTTCAGTGGGATCCCGTTCCGTACTCGAGGTGCTTTGTGGAGAGCACTTTGATTGAGTACGCCATACGTCGGATGGGACTTTGAACTGCGCGTGACCCCTTGGTGCCTTTCGTTAAGAGTAGGTAAATGCCCACGCCGGGTTTCTCTCCACCCTTCCTTCCCATCCTACCCTTCCTTCCCACCCTTCTCCATCCTTCCTTCCCTAATGGCGCACATGGCCACAGCTCTCATCTCTCCCCTAAAAACTGCCGCCACGACTCATTCTGAATATGGAAACATAGGGAAAGAAATCGTTTTGACTGACGACCTGAGATTCTTTCGAGAAAAAACACTTTAAGGCAGAGTTATATGGAGAAGGGCAAGGTGTAAATGGACTGTCGAGGGAAAACGAGAGGACAATAGGAAAGACCCGACAAAGTGGGGCGAGAATTCGAGAGCGGCACCGAAAGAAGGGCGGAGACGAATGTCACGGCACGAGTCAGAAGAGGACAAGAAGGCTACACTGGCAGCTTCTGCCGCCATCGGATAGCGGGAGAGGCTGCAGCGGGGAAGAAGACTGCCGCGAGGTTCCGAGTGGGAGGGCTGATGACTTGGCTAAAATATTGTCCGGAGTGGCATTGGAAGAGAGTATGCTCTGAACAGCGGAGGAGAAAGGTGCCTTGGACATGGGAATAATTTTTGTTTAAACTAACTTGAGGTTTGTGTACAGTCTTCTTCGTTCCTGAATTCGACAGAGCTAACCGTTGAGGAACTCGGTGTCGCCCCTCCCTTCAAAAGGGAAGGACACGAAGGGATGACGTTAAAGGCATGGGTTTGAGCGTTCGATTACGGTGACGTGAAGGACAAGAGGGCCCATCAAGCGTCCACCGAATTAAAAATAGAGTGTTTTCAAGAGATTTCGCAGCTACACTTCTCTTGAGTGCTTGGCATTTTTAACGGCATTTACGAGATTTTACTTTGCACCGGAAAAGGTCCCGGAGTTGCCATGGTCAAGCGAGTTTGCCCAGCTTCGATGAAAAACATTCGGGAATTTTTTGTTCAATACAGAATTGTTGCATCTGTAATCCGTCTGTGTGCACGGCGAAGGAAGCAGGGCGGGGCGACAAATGCGGCTCAACGCAAAATTATTATCCACCTGTGAACGTTTACTCTTCGTGGTTGAACGACTAAATTCCCAAACGGATTCGCTCCCTTGCACGAAGATACTATAAAATCTTTAATTCACGACAATTCTCGAGAGACAAATAATTTACTGTACCTCAATACATTTTATTCCAGAATAAATTAAAATTGCAGTGTGTAACAGAAAAATTCCACTGGGGCACACCAGGGATTATCAGGACGACGAGGAAGCTTGGGGAGGCGGCAGATTGGCCGATGGCATCGGCACGATGCGATGGTGGTTTCATATGAGATTAGCTTTTTAACTAAATTAGAGGGTTCTCGTACAAATTGAAAATTGCTACCATTTATCTTTAACATAAATAAGAGAGCTTTAAGTCAAATTTATTGTAAATTTGGAACGAGGAGTAAAAATCCAGAGATAATGTTATTCATTTTCAATAAAGGCATTCCACATATTTAAGGGTAGTGTTTGGACGATCCCTAAAGACTTGTTAATACTGCTAAGTATAGAGAAAGCGTCCTCTCTTTTTTGCCCTCAAATATTTCTTTCTTCATTTCTTCGTAATTTTCGTCAATCTAATGCAATCAACAAAACCTTTTCTCTTCCCTCGTCTACCTCACTTGCCAAACAGTCCCTCTTCCGCCACGACCTTCAAAATACTTCTACCTTACTCAAAATTGCCTCCTTTCCAGTGGTCCTCCTCTCAACAGTTCCTCATTTCCCCTGCCATTTTCGGATTGCTTCAGACAACTTCCACCCTTCGACCGCCATATGTAATACCACTGCCTCAGCCTTTCGCTCTGTTCGACTTATTTTCCCCATTGTTCACCACACCCGCATTTCAACAGCCCCCCTATCCATGATCTTACACTTGCCTCGAAGACCAAGTCTCACGTCCATAAAGCAATACTCTCCGTGTATTTGCAAATAAGAGTATATTCTTCACATATTTACTATTGTAACCGTGAAAAATTCTCTACTCACAAATGTCTCTTTTGCTAAGTCAATTCTTATTCTAATATACCCGCTACTAGTCCGTTAAATAATGTTTAAATAGACGAACTGCTTAAACTGCTCTGATTTAGTTCTTCCTACTATTCATGTTCAACTTAGCTTTCCTAGACCTTGAGAATATTATCACTTATGTTTTAATATACCATACCACTCGCATTGTTACTTTGGAGCATTCAACCACTTGGCCGTCTGGCTATGCACTATTGCTTGATCATCTGCAAACCTAACGGAATCAATTATTTGCTTCACTTCCAGCTCAACCCCTTCCCTCGTCACCCCGAGCACTACCTCAGCACACTCGATGAGCACCAGTCCCGCATCCCTCCACTCCGTCTACTCCCATGGCCCGAAATATCCCCATCAACGACATCATGCCTTCCCATCAACCACCGAAATAAGTCTCGATTGGGTGCGTCCGACTGCGCCATTTCTCTCATCACTGCAGTGACGACACGAGTCCCTTTCTAAGCCCAAACTTATCAGGTCATAGGTTTGCGCTATTTAGTATCCATCTAGTGCCGGCTCTCTGAACTACCTGAGCTGCATGTAGAGATAAATTTTATCTTAGCTGCAGAGAATATCTTTCCTCTATTTTCTCTTAACTCTTCAGTAACTCCCCATTCCTGGACCCAACCTATCCTCATCTACATCGCATTCCAGTTTCATTTTTGAGCTGGCAGGCCAACTATCTTTACCATACATATCTCTACTTCCCTGTCTACGATTTTTTGGTGAGTCTAGTTTTTCCCTTGCTACATGATGACATTCTCTTATCTTCTTATACATTACTTCTGATTTTCCTTGTGCCCCAAATTTCTCCGCATCCTCGCGCAGCTCCAAATTTCCTTGTCTCCATTAGAATCTCGCCGGAGAATATTGTTTATTTCTCTGTACAATTTCTCCACATGTTTCCGTTCTTCCATTTTTGGAATACCAGGAACTCCTAGAAAAATAGTAAACTTCTTACTCCAGTACCTACAAGTATACGACAGCCATTCAATAATTAAAGAGAAATATAGCTACAGGGTGCGTTCCAAAAGTGATGCAATTTAATTTCCCGCACCGCTCCTATTGATTGAAATGGGATTGGATATCTTGGAGTAAGTGGAGGGACGCTTAGCTTTGCCGCAAAATCGGCCCTAGTGCTCTACAAGATGCGGAAGCGGCAGGACGTCAGTTGATGTGAACCTCTACTCGCCGACCGTGTCACGAATGACCAAACTAGCGGAAATTTCAAGTGAACTTATTTCAAGTGCAAAGTATGGAAAATGATTATTTGGACAATATGATGAAACCTGGGTTTTTGAATACGACCCAGAAACTAAACGCCAAAGCTCTTAGTGGCACACCGACCAGTCCCCAAAATCCAAAAAGCCAAGAATAGGCAAATCAAAAGTGAAAACAATGCTCATTGCCTTTTTCGGCAGTAAAGAAGTAATCAATAAGGAGTTTGCTGCTCAAAGATAGACAGTTTACACTGCCTATTACGTTTATATGCTGGAAAGTCTCCGAAAAAGGGCCATCAGGACGAGTAAAGACATCTCCGCCACCTGGCAACTCCATCACGACTACGCGCATTGCCACAACGCGCTACGAGTTCGCGAGTTTCTGTTCAAACACCAGGTGCCAACGCTGCCCCCCCCCCCTATACTCCTGAATTCGCCCCAGCTGGCTTCTTTTTGCTCCCTCGTATTGAGGCAGCCCTGAAAGGAACCCGTTTTTCGTCCACAGAAGAGATCGAATCAACCGTGATGAAGATCTTGCGAGAGGTCCCCGGAGAGGCCTTCCAGGGCGCGTACCGTCATGGCAGAGTCACTGGCAGAAATATGTAGAGGTCCAAGGAACAGTACTTTGAAGAATGTCAAGTCTTTGTGCCAATCTGTTAAATTAATTACTTTTAAAAATGACATTACTTTCGGGACGCACCCAGTATAACGCAAAAACAGTTCATCGGAATTTCAACATTTTAGTTATTTTTCAACTTAATCGCCCCAAACCATTAATGTACTTGTCCCATCTTTCTTGTAGCTTCCAAATTCCTTTAGTAAAGAATTCTTTCGGTTGCCCCCGAAGCCACTTTTGCTCCACTTCCTTGATTTTCTCGTTGCTGGCACGTTTCTTGTTCCCAGGCAAGGCATTCTTGAGTGATCCAAATAGGTATAAATCAGACGTTGAAGAGTCTGGACTGTTCACAGGATTTTATGAGACCTCTCAACCCAATTTCCTAAATATATGACGGGATAACTTGTTCATATGTCACTATTCCTTAAAAAAAAGTGTCTCCTTCAATCAAACTTCAAGACCTTAAATCTTCGCTAATGGAAAATCTCGATTCTTTATGAGTGTCAGTTAGCTGCCTGGGAATCCATCTCGCACGCGTTTTTCTGTATTTAAATGGGTTAAATCAGGCCAACAAACAAACCGGCCATTACACAGTCTCGACATCATCAGCCCTGAGGATGGAATTCGATTCATTTTCTGAATAGTTGGCCTTATCGATGTTTTTTCGGAATAGTTGGCCCGGTGGAAAACCCGAGTAGCCTTTTCCACAACAAATCGCTGGGAAAACACAATATCATACGTGATAAAGATTCATTGAATAGTTTTAAAATGAAAGCATCTGTCTTTTACGTATTGAATGATCCTCTTTATTTTTGAATATTTTATATTGAGGAGCTGCTGCAGGCCATGATTTGCCAAATATCTCAGGACTTTCGTACTTAATATCGAAAAATTGTTTTTTCTCGTATTTCGTGCAAATATTTCAAAAAGATATCCGAACGTAAAAAAATAATTAAAGAAAGCACAGACGCACACATTATTTAGGGAGTGAATGTCATGAAAAATCTCTGGTCATATTTTAATATATAAGTCATATTGTGTTGTGATGATTAGCACCTTCTTTTTCGCGTCAGCTTCCACTCCATGATAGACCCGTTCAGGTTGCTTTTAGTTTCCCTCTACGAACTTCATTCCCACTCGCTTATCTTCCGTTTTCGCCACCATTTTATTTGTCAAAAATCCCCAAACCACTAACAAGCCTCAATTAAATACCATTATAATGTAAAGGTTTAGCATGTTTCCACAAAATATGCCAAACGAGGGCTATACTATTCTTACTTCAACACGGCTTCCTTCAAAAATATCACCCGTGGTAATATTTAACTTAAATGTCATTCTCATTCAAATGCATAGTCAAAGTTAACTCTACAAATTGAGAATGCACTGAAACAACTGAGGAAAATGGTAAGTTACTCTGGCAGAGGAATCCTCGGGGATATGTACAGTCGCGGGAAACACCACGGTGCACAAATAAATGGGTTCGCATACCTGTCTCGGCTTATGAATTTTGCACTATGAGGTGTGGATTCCCTCCTATCATGTTCACCGCCGCACCATTGACTATTGATTGGCTAGGCCATCTCGAGGGAGGGGGTATGGGGAGGAGGGGGAAGGAGTGGAGGGGGGAGGGGTACAGGTGAATGGGGACGGGTTGGGGACGATCGGGGGGACGACACGCTCAGGGAATCGGGCTTTAAGGCCTGCGAAACAATTTGCATCTTTTATGGCTCTCGTTAAAGTCATTAAGACTTAACTCGAAGTGTCGAAAAGGGGAGGTTAAGGCAATGCAGAGGCTTTAGAGACGACATTCGAACAGAATGAAAGATTTTCGAAGAAACCAGGGAAGTAATGTCACCAAAATAAAAGAAGACAGCAGAAAAAAGGCATGTCAATGAAGGAAAATAAAAATGGGAGAATGGAGAAGCTCACACGGTAAGAACTCTTAGACAACATAGAAGTATAAAATAAGAAAAAAAACTCAGGCAAGATAAAATGATTGGGCGAAAATATTGAAACAAAAGTATCAATGCATCAGGTGAAATAAGTGTTTTAGCTGTCGCCACTGAAATGTAACATTGATCATGAAAGAGATAAGAGAGCCGTTTATCGACACGCTCTGATTCGAAAGTTTTCACCCGGGCATTTGGAGTTTTAGTGTTCAATGTAACACTGTCACCCATTCGAACTCGGAGTCAAAACATAGGAGTGAACACCGGTACACTTGCACTCATTGCCCAGAGCAGTTTACGAACATATTGATCTCGTGAGTGTACCTGCGCATGGCGGATCTTCCTCAGGACAAAAAATAGTACATCAATTAAATTTCACTAGTTATTTTCAAGCTGACTTCAAAACGTAGTCACCTATTACGTTAGTTGCGTTCCACTCGATCCCAAGCCCCAGAGGTCCATTTCGTGTCCTGCACGAGTACTCCTACTGGAACGGGTGGAATATCTCCCTCTTTGCATGGCCACAACATCCCCCTTCCAACCAACCCCCTCCTTCCAAATCAACTTCAGGCATCCCTCCTCACACACCCTTCCCACTTCTTCCAAGACCGAATTTCAGAACCGAGTTCTGCCTCCGCTACTCCCGAGTCTTCCCTAATCCTTCCCCCGTGACTCTCCCTCGGGGATCCGGTCGTAAGATCTCCTCCCATCCTCTAGAAACCTCTACCAGCCCAGCGAACATTTTCTACTAATACCTCTGCCAAAATACCCGCTTTCATTAAGACCACCAATGCTCAAATATTTGAATTGCCAACTCCTCATTTTCCCATTGATACTTGTTACGTTTGCTTTAGTCTTCGCTCCTCGTGAGAAGGCTTCCTTGACATAATTACTTACAGCAAGTAGGGCGGAGGAGCAGGAAGGATCAACAAATGAACTCCCGAATGAAAGAAGAATGAAAAAGTGGGGCAAGGAGCGAGCACACGCGAACAGCGAACGACGCCGTGACTGTCCCCGGACGACTCCTCCAGGAGCTTCCCACCGGTGAGCCGGAGAGTACTCTGCTCTGTATTTATGCGTCCCAATATTCGCTAAAATCGCCGCCGGACGACCGAGGGGATCATTTCACGTGCTTCATGTTTCATGTCTAACTCAAATGTTCCTAAAACCTGCAGCCGCCACATGCTACGAGCCACCGACTGAAACACGGAGCATCCTTGAATGTCCAGCGTACGCATAACAAATTTGTCTCGTGGGTAACCATATACTAGGATACGCGAATATAAGCCATCGGGATAATTTGCGATTGTCCCTACTTATGAGAAAGGAGCCGCCCCATTGCGCATTGAGTACACGAGAATAAGTATTTCTGTAGTCCGAAAGCTGATTTCGCTCGTGGTGTGCATATTTCTCTTGGATTTAAAAAATGAGTGGTATATGAAATTACAGACAAACCGTGACTGAACTTTTCTCGCACGGCACGCACTGTAGATTCACACCGAAATAATTTAAGTATTACATAAAAGGCATATGGAGCAGAGTCCACCCGTGATTGTGATGAAAGGACATTATTAACGGTACAACTAAATCCATGCACCGGTGGCAACATAGCTCTTAAATGTCCCACCAGCGGCACTCCAGAGAAGTAACATTTCAACACTAACGCACAGAAAAAAAGGAAGAGGATCGGAACAGGAGACATTTAGAGTCTTCAAGTGCAACCTTTGATGATTTATGTTTCTCTTGGTCTTCAAATATGCACAAGGGAAGTATTCGTCGCACATCCCCCCTTGACTTTTTCCCAACTCCTCTCCGGAGTCACACTCACAACTTACTTCCCCGCCATTATTTCGTTTAAACCAAGAATGTTTCATGTTCCAACAAAGACTGATAAATGGCGATATACGTTTAATGTATTTCTATCTTCTACAGTCTTAATTCGATGGCCATCACCGTTCCGGCAATTCCCTCTTAACCACCGCTCAGGACGGTGGTTAAGAGGGAATTGCCAGACGCTATAGCGTGTATGCTTGGTGCTATTCACAGAATTCTCCTTACAAGGAATTTGTACGTAAAAGGGAGTATATAGTAATGGTGAAATGAGGAGTTGAAGCTGGAGAATATGAGGTAGTGTAAAGAGAGGAAATGAAGATGGAAATCAAAACTTCCGCACGAATGTAAAATTCCCGAAAGTTGCTCAGAAAAAATTCCATCTTTGCGTCTTTGATTTTACCGGGCATATTTAAATTCCCTCACATTTCCCTGCGGGTCTGGGGGTTCCACGAACCGTGGTTGTCCCGGCTCTGCTCACGCAAATACTCCAAACGACGACGGGACCTCTCTCCCAGATCGAAAAAACACGTGCTTCCATAAATTGCCGCTCACTTTGAATCTCCCCACCAATGCGACGCGCGAAGATTTTCGGCTCTCGTCAGGTGATCGGAGTGTCCATTTGGGGACGCCAATATTTCTCGGGCGGACCCAAATTACTCTCCCGACGCGACGTTGGAATTACCAAATTACCCTCCCCACATAGTTGTTGGAAAGGGTGACCCTTCCTTTGTTTCGGTTTACTTTATTTCATTTTGACTATTAAATAAATTGAAATAAAATGAAATAACTGAGATAATTAAAAACAAATATTTAATAAAGTTAAATAAATCCATTTGATAAATGATCGTTTATGAGTTCTTTTTATTTCCAGAATGCCGTCCGTTCAAACAGGCTCTTTCTCTTACATACTTTGTTACCCAAACATTCTTCCTAGCTTTGCGATATTATCCCACCCACCCAGCATACCACTCTCACTCATTTTCACTTTCTGTCGCCTGCGTATCTCAGACAGTAAATATCTTCAATTGTCCACTACGTAATTCACCTTCCAATCTGCCCAAGTTCTCCCCTTTTTGTCAAAGTAAACAAATGGAGAACAATGATCAGGAATATGTCAACGAAGGGTGTAAGAAAATGAACATCGATGGGAAAGAAAGAAGGGCTATTACGCACAGCCAGGGACCGGATAGATTCTAGGACTCGAGACAACTTTATCGAAATGACTGAGAGCACCAATGCGACAAGGGTGCAACCGGAACTGCTCATATTAAGAAGCGACGCGGCCTGCAAGTACACTGGCGTTCCATGACAGCATCCACGCCAGCGGCTGCACGCCATGGAGCTCGCCGCCCATCGCGCGTCCGCGGATCTGCTGCAATCGGCATTACCTGTTCTCCAGTGTATGGAAGTTTTCCGCCTCGAGGAGTACCACGTAGTGATGTGCCTTACCTGACGAGAGAGAAAAGAAAACCCATGAGCGGTGCAAGGAACAAGAGCTTCTCCGGGAAAGGTTCTGATTACTAAAACACTCCGGTTTAAAAATTCTAAACACATCTCCATTGCAAATGTTCAGTTAATATTTTCTTAAAATAAAAATGAAATATCAGGCTGGCCAGACTGAAATTAAGTTGGAAAAGTAGTCAGAGTTAGGCGGATAGAATTCAACTTTGCACCAAATTCAGCGATTTGTGAAATTGCGTCCGATTTTTTCAAATTGTTATATTGTTCAAAGATGAGATAAGAAATAAAAATATAGCACATGGATAAGATGGAAGCACCCTCTCCCTCATACCCTAGAGTATGATGACCGGGGTGTATTGGATGGAAGATTCGTAGCGGGATGCCAGTTGCCGTGAAATTTATTTGCTCTCGTTTAGTTACATGTGCTTTGAACTGTCCCAAATGTATGATGTTCAAGTATAGGGAAAATCAAGCTCGGGACACCAGCTTTCTTCGTCAAGCATGTCCAGTTTTCTTTTAGGACCGTTTGGAATACGCTACCCGGAAGGCGCGACGCGTTCGGGCGTCGCGTGCTCCTCGCACGAGTGGGCGTGCACCCTGGCAGCAGCAGCGAAATGCGCAAGGTATGCATCAAACACGAAAATATAGCCAAAATCCCTCTTCACATCCCCGCATAAGAATACAAGGGAACAGCGTAGCAAAGCGAGGAAGTGGGAACACGTCACACGGCGCATGCAAACGAAGATATGCCTTCCACTGTCGCTGGCAATTAAATTCATAGTTGACATTATTAAACTAAAAGTATGAACTAAACAAAATTTTAAACTTATTTTAAAATACTGTAAATATTGGTACATCCGTCCTATTTAATAAGGTCAAAAGTAGAGATTAAAATGACAATTTATACAAAATCCTCCTACGTTATGAAAATCCATTAATTCACTAGGCCGTTGAGGCCGAGACTTAACAAATTTCCATTGTGATGACAGGAAAGTAACATAAATTGTGTATTTGACATAAAATATATTAGTGAATCAACCATTTTCCCGACGCCGTGAGAACCATCATGACGGTTATGCAGCGTGGTGAAACTATTTGATCGATAACTTCATTTTCTGTGGTACACATATTGTGTGTTACTTTACCATTAAATCTACCCATGAATATACCACAGACTAGAATTCTATTTGAACACGACCACTTTTCGTGATTTAAGAATTGCAGTAAATACATCATTTGTTAAACGTAGGTCGATTTTTTAAAAATAAAATGTTTATGCTACTTTATAATTCGTCGGTTATTTGGAGCAAGGACACGTGGGTATCCTTCCATGACCGACGGGCCATAGCTGCGGCAAATGCAGTCAGTGGAGGTCAGAACTGTACGTTTCCGCGCTACCGCTCGCAATGCCCCTCAACAACAACTAGCAAACCAGTGCAAATGGCCGTCAATTGGCGTGGAACAAAGGCCGACTGCGAAGAATACGCACTGCGCTTGGAAACCCTCCCGGGCCTCTTTCCGCGTCACTCTCACCAAGGGCGTGGGCAAAGGGACGCACTTGCACGCAATGACACTCGTCGGGGGGGGGGGGCGTCATGTTTTCCACGCTGAGGTCGCATGTGTCGAGTTGTAAATGGAGCACACCTTCAACACTTTCAAATGTAACACCATTACGACACGCAAAATGTTCGCTTAATATAAAACACAATTACAGTTGGCAATTGCGAAAGCTTCTTTGATTGTTAGATGAAAAATACTACACTAGTATGGTAAGATATATCTGTCCGAGTATTTAATAACTACCATCTCTTAAAATATTAAAAATCTAGATCGATTTTGGAAACATACGAGGCGTGTTCATAGAGTAAGGCCCGTTTGGTCACAGGAAAAAATATACTCTTATGAAACACATTTTATTGGCACTTTTAGTTAGCTACAAACCTACTTCACTTATCTACATAATCGCCGTTCACTTCTAAGCATTTTTCGTACCGCTGCACCAGCTTCTTTAACCCCTCTGCATAGAAACTCGCCGCCTGAGGGTTGAACCAATCGACAACGCCATTCTTGAGTTCCTCTTCGGTTTCGAAACGTTGTCCACCGAACCACTGTTTCAAGTGCAAGAAGAGGAAGTAGTCGCTGGGTGTAAGGTCAGGACTGTACGGTGGGTGGTTTAATGAGTTCCCAATGACCCAAAAACTCTCGTCCACTGGACATTCTTTGCTCTTTGTGGTGGTCGGTGAGCATTTTCGCTACCCACCTTGCACGCAATGTGTGGTATCCGAGGTTTTCCGTAACAATATTGTAGACTGTAGTGCGTCCAAGTTGAGGAAATTGTTCAGCCAGGCCATTAATTGTCAATCGACGATCACATCGCAGTTTTTGTTCCACTGGCGAAACAATTTCATCGGTCAGAATACTGGGCCTACCACTTCGCTCTTCGTCATGGACATTTGTTCGTCCATTTTTAAAATCACAGCACCATTGTCTAACCTTTCTTTCACTCATAACTGTAGGTCCACAAACTAGGCATAATTCCCGATGAATTTTAGCAGCCGACAATCCTTTTGCATACAAGAATCGTATGACAGAACGCACTTCACAGCTGGCGGGATCAACGATTGTCGCGGACATTGTTGTTTGCATGCACGGACAAGCAAACGACTTCTGAAACAAAACAAATACTGCTATAGCTTCTCAATGAATCAGTAGCTGCAGGAGCAAAACTGTGTTCCGAAGCGCCAATATTTAAATATAAGCAAACGGTACTTACTTTAAGAATACGCCTCGTATATTCCAAAAATATCTTTAAACGCAGAAAGCATTGACCTTCAAAGGGATTTGACGCAATCCACTTTGTGTGAAGCCATTTTCAAAAATACTTCATTTGCCTTCTGCTTTTCTGGTAACTCTCACGAATTCGACTACCAGTTATCTTACTTCCACACTAGTGCACAATATATCCAATATTGGAGCATTTGACTTCCCGCTTATTAATACCCAATTTCATATTTCATCACCTTATTCCAATTGAAAAACGTCCTCAGATTACCCCCGTCCCTGCATCTTACCCGGAACTCGTTGGCGAAGCAAAAATTCTGCATTGTGTTGCTATTGTTCTTGCAGTGTGATCAAAAACTTCATCCACTGTCTCCCGTTGCATAACTTTAAAATTACGGGGTAAAATATTCCGCAAGCATTGGTCTTCCTTCTCTATTTTCTGTCCGTACGGATGTGAATGGCTCCACGCTCATTGCATATGGTCAGTCTTTAGAATGTACTCCATTCGGTTAGTTAGTTTCGTTGGGGAGGCGACCGACAGCTAAGGTCATTTGCGCGATTAAGGATGGGTGGGAAAGGAAGGGAAGAGAAACCCGGCGTCGGTATTAGCCTACTCTTGCCGAAAGGCGCCAAGCGGTCCTTAGTTCAACATTCCATCCGATGGATGGCGTACTCACTCAAAGTGCAAATTCAACATGATCATTTAGCCATATAAATATAGATTTTCGTCATCATGGGTATGGCTTTCCCCTTCGAAGCATGACGGAGAAAGGCTGCCAACCTCGAATATTTGACAATTATTGCAGAACGAGCTGCGTGTTCTACATAAAACCCTGTCACCTCCGCAACGACTCAATTTAAAATAATTAATCTGTACACAAATAGAAACAAAGATCCAGAATAAAATTTGGATCGTTCTGCGAACATTATTAAAAAGACGTGAGGTTACACTGCAGATTAAACCACAGCACGAATACAAACCCCTAATTCCACAGTAATTCTGGGGACCACCAGGATATAAAGAGTGGCGTGATTCACAGGTTCAAGAGTCTTTGGTTGCCTGTATACGACGATGGTCCCAGAAGTACCCGACCCAACAAAGAAAAAACAAATATTTCGGAAAGGAATGTATTTATTTTGCAACATAATAATCTCCTTCAGCTCTCTATAGTTCTCCCAGCGATGTTCAATAAGTTGGATACTCTTTTTATAATATGAACTGTCTTGCTCCTCAAAATAATCATTAACTGCCAACATCACTGCCATTTTTTCAGTTTGCGAACAGACAATAATCCGAGGGAGCTAAATCTGACGAATAGGGTGCATGAAGTAGCAATTCAATATTTAATTCATGAATTTTGGCCATTGCAATAACGGATTTATGAGCTGGTGCATTGTCTTGATGAAACAACACTTCCTTCTTAACCGAATACGGCCGCTTTTGCTTGATTTCTTCGCCCAAACGTTGCAATAAGTTTGTTTAATACTCGTCGTTGATAGTTTTTCCTTTTTCAAGATAGTCAATGAAAGTTATCTCACGCGCATCCCAAAAAAACTGACGCCATGATCTTACCTACAGATGAAATTGTCACCGCCTTCGTTGGAGCCGGTTCTCCCCTTTGAATCCTTTGTTTTGATTGTTCTTTTGTCTCAGGTGGGAAGTAATGGACCCATGTTTCATCCATGGTTATGAAACGGCGCAAAAATTCCGCTTTTTAGCTATGAAACTTCGCTAAGCACTCAATTGAAACATCTTCACGACACTGGCTATGTTCGAGTGTGAACAAACGCGGCACCCATCTTCCACACACCTTCCTCATGTCCAAATTTTCAGTTAACATGCCATGTACCGCACATTTTGAAATGCCTACTATGTCTCCTAGCTCGCGCACTTTCAGTCTCTGGTTATTCAGTATCACTTCGATAATTTTCTCCACCTTTTCTGGAGTAGTCACTTCATTTGGTCGACAAATGCGATGCTCGTCTTGACAGCTCGTACAGACTCGTTTAACTCTGCTACCCAATATTTGACTGCTGTAAACGAAGAAGCAGACTCGCATAGACACACTCGTATGCCAGGCTTGATTTCCCCTCACCGCACGCCAGCTTGGTACAGGTTGTGCGATTTTTCGGGTCTAGCTAGAAAACCGCAAGCGAAGTGAGCCACTAAAACACGGAAGGAACTACCCTCTCTTAATACCCTGATGACTAGATTTTACTTATCATTCATCTTGTTTCGGCGCGAGCTCCACCCTTAGCGATCAAAGGCAGACGGCGGATTTTTAATATATGGTCTTTTTTTACCTCGACTGCGGGTGAAATAATACTGTTGAAATTACTCTAATAATCAGCCATTTAAATATATAACCACTGCAGGTGACTTTCTAATTCGGCCCGATAATTTCAGAGCGTACATCATCTAGTGGGCGTTCCCCTTTCTCTCTCGTTTTGACATATCCTCAGGAAGCTTGCTTTAACAAAATCCTTTCTTAAAAACTGCGATATAAAGTACATCTATATTCTAGAATTGATAAAATAAAGATAAGTCCCCACGCCTTCACTTGCCCTCCAAGTCGATGAGTTAAGTCCCCATTAAAGTCAGAGAGAGGGCTGGGAAGGAATGCGCGGGTAATAAAACGCAGCGGTCTACTGGGGGGTCGATAGGGGGGAGGGCCGTACCGTCGAGAGACACACGTCCATTATCTCCTTCGAGGGGGGGGGAGAGTGGGCGTCGATGACCCTTTGACGAAGATGGGATCATTCAAACAGACGTCCAGATCGGATGGCGGCGCGGGGCCAGGGCGAGGAGCGGCTGCGGCGGGGAAGTGCCGGCGGGCGAGACCGAGAGGGGAAACGTGATTTTCGGCGAGGGCGTCGTGCATTGACGGTGCTTGGGCGCCCTGCCCCCGCTATATGCGGCGGCTTCGAGAAGCGGATCCCCACCCCCGCGATCCACACCGGGTGCCAGGCAAGTAAGTGTCAGCCGAAGTCAGGAAGTAAACGCGGACGGGCCCTTCCGGACTCAACCCGTTCACAAGCGAGTTCAACTAGTTCTTATACATAAAAAGTATACCTGTGGAGTGGAACTGTAATTTGAACGTAAATATCCTTCTGCCTGCGGTCATCAACCACTTCTCTCTACTACGCAACTGTTCCATTATTTAAGATATATTTTATGAGCATTCATGATATGCTTCATCTACATCTACTTAATACCCCGCAAATCACGACAAGGTGGGGGGTGTTAGGACATCACCCGTAATCAAGAAAAAAACCGCATGCAAAAGGCACAAATTCATACAATCCGCAAATAAAACATGGTATATCGTACATCCATACACAAACCCTTACACCCCACCCACATCCACCAACTATTATACACATGCACCTACAAGTATACCTGATATATTTTCAATGTTCAATTTTGTTCCGACTTGTACATGTTTTTCATATTTTTCAAGTGATTTTGGTTTCTTACTATTATGATTTCTGATTTTTCTGGGAAAGAATGAATATATGAATCTATCTGTATTGAAATATACCTCCATTATTTTACCTTTGTGGTCTGATCTACCTAAATAGTGTGGGGTCATTATAATTCCTTTAGTGCCATCGTTAAACTCCTTTGTTCTGCATCTTTCTAAAAGTCTGTCTCGCTTTTTGCCTTCGTATTTCAAGTGGCTCCCAGCTTAAAACCCCTAACTGACCTGTCACATTTTGTTATTATTACAATTTTTAACGAATCTGGCGGGTTTTCTCTGGACTTTGTCGAATTCTTTTTCGAAATTTTCTCTCAAGGATCCCAAATACTTGCGACATGTATAACTAGAGCAAAATAACACCTCTCTTTATCTTTCTCATTACATTTCCACACCACTTGTTTAATAAAGCGGAGTTTCTTTAAAGCTTTCATTTCACAAGAAAAACGTTTTCACCTCGATGCAACCTCGTCTAGAGGTCTATCAATCGAGTTCAATTATTTACCGTCTACTCGTAAATAGTTGAGTGGTAACCGTAACCCTTTGATTGCAAGAATCTAGCGCAAGGATGCACGAGCCAGTAATGCTGATTCACTGGAGCGTGGATCACCCATCGCCGATGTAAACGACACAGAGATATATTTCAAAGCAGGAAAACACAATTCTGTAGCAGACTGCAGGCCATTTGGCGCTACTCTGAGAGGCAAAAGTCGTATCTTTTGCAAAACTAAATAAGAAAAAGTACATCTTTCAACATTGGGACTTATATTAGTACAATCAGTTAAAAAATAAGTTCACTTAATTCAGTATGGAAGCCTTAACCAAATCACAGAAAATATTTGTAAATTATATTACACAAACAATTGCTAGACACGCCATATATAATTACAAATGATCTCACGCAAATGGGAAACATCTTACAGAAGTATGAAAAATATTAATTACTTTATCAGTCGCGTTCAAGTCCTTAAACTTCCAAAATTTTGTGACACTCTACGAGTACTTAAACCGAAGAGTTGAAACTTCTCGCACTCCTCCAAATAGTACCCCTGAAAATGTGTGCATTTATGGCAAGGTCAAAGGCTTGAGTACACGTCCGCCAAGAATGCTCCTGCAGGGATCCCCATAGCCCACTGCCGAAACCTGCTGAGCCGTGGTCAAACCGGTTTCCTGCAGCAAGGAGCAAACTCTTCATCGCTGATTGCAGGAATCTGGGTGTGACGCTCAGGCTCGGGTGGAATCCAGCAAATGTGTCGCTCTGGGAGATGGCTGGGATCGCTCCGCTGGAGGAGACGCTGTGCGAACGATCCCTCTCCTTCCAGAAGCGTGCGGCATCTTCATCCTTCGGGGAAATCCGCGGCATCTCCGGGGTCGTGGTTTTCCCGTGGGATAAACATCCTCGTCCTCGCGCCGGCTCCGGACACGCAGAGGACCAGCCGCCGTCGAAACGACGTAAGCTCGTCGGCAGTTTCGGAGCAATTTATCTCCGAAATGGTACGACAGGGCGGACGTCTTTCCGGCGACATTTCCCCGAGTGAAACATACCTCTAAGTCAGACTCTCCTGACTTATCAGCACTCTCATCCCTACTGCACCAAAAGCTCATAATAGGTGGCGACTTGAATGCCAAGCATGTTGCCTGGGGTTGCAAAATCACCACCACACGAGGGCGTGCCCTTCGTAAGCTTCTATTCACCAAAAATCTTGCTATTCACTCGCCACCTTTCCCAACCGACTTTCATCACCACCCCCACTACTCCGATATTCTGGATGTAGTTCTGTCATCCGCAAATATATCATTTCAAATCATTAACCTCGACAACTCTGCCTCCGGCCACTGCCCCATATTTTACTGCGTTCCTACCCTTTCCTACCTACAACAAGAACCCATAAGAAGAATTAACTGGCAACCTTTTAAAGAAAACTGCTCGGCCATCAATCTCGTTGCTCCTATCACTAATACTCCAGACAACATAGAAAAAGCATCTCAAGATTTCACAAGAACCCTAACCAACGTCATCCATCGTTCCTACTACCCTCCTTCTCCGGTCTCCATCGCAGGTCCCACGCTACCTCCGGATATTCTGCGCCTAATTTCGCTCAGAAACAAGGCCAGAACCCTATGGCAACGCACTCATCTCCGCCAAGATAAAAACCACTTCTGTGCACTCCGAAACCTGGTAATATGCCAAATTAGAACATATAGAGAAAAAACTTGGCATGACAAAATAAGCTCACTCTCACATGAGGACCACTCGGTATGGATCCTAGCCCGCAGCCTACGCAGGAGAAAGCTACCCACTCCGCCAATACTACATAATGGGAGAGCACTATGCGATGACAGCGACAAAACAAATGCCTTTGCCGACTCCCTTGAATGCATTTTTAAAAACGATAAAACGATATTGTTGGACTCAGAAGCCTAGAACAGCGTTTATAACCTTTCCCTTTGCCCCATCCCCCGAAATCTCCTACAACCACCTTAAAAGCCTTCCTAAATCTTTCATCCAACACCTACTTTCCATCCTTAACGCCTGCCGTACCCAATCGTACTTCCCAAAGACGTAGAAAACGGCCAAAATTATCTCCAAAACCCGATAAAAACCCTTCTGATATCCTGAACTACAGACCCATTAGCCTGCTTCCCTGCATGGGCAAACTCATAGAAAAATGTATTTAAACAGGCTGCAAGAAGAAATCTCGGCCTTAGACCTGATCAGCAAACTGGTTTCCGTCGTCACCATTCCACGACCCAGCAAATTACGAGAATGGTTGAACAGATCACTTTCGGCTTCAACATTCACAAGCACACCCAAGTAGCCTTTCTTGATCTCCAAAGAGCCTTTGACAAGGTCTTGTACGCTGGCCTGATACATAAACTGCTGAAAACCGACATATCAATATACCTAACTAAGATCACTCTTTTCTTTCTAACCGCAAGTTCTTTGTAGCCGTTAACAATGCCAGATCAACTACCCGATCCATCACAGCAGGCGTCCCTCAAGGAGTCATTCTATCACCCGTTCTTTTTAACTTCTTTATTAACGATCTCCCCTCACACCCAAAAACTGAAAGCTACCTCTATGCGGATGACACTGCTATAGCGTCAACTTCTTTCGACCCAAATCATGCTGCAGAAAATATCCAAGAACACTTAGACGGCATAGAAGACTGGATGACCGACTGGAAACGTACCTGAAACCCAACAAAGTGCGTCAACGTGAATTACGCCAGAAAATGGAAGAAACCTAACAACACCCCCATTTACTACGGCAAGAAAAAGATCCCCCAGACATCACCGGCCAAATTTCTTGGTGTACAACTGGACAAGAAACTCACTTGGCAAGCACACACCCAATATGCACTTAACAAGGCCAACGCGGCCTTTTTCTCAATCTATCCCCTAATATAGCGCACGAGTCCCCTCCGTCTTCTTACTAAGGTACTTCTGTTCAAATCCATGATACGACCTATCCTAACCTACGGTTATCCAGCCGGAGGATCAGTAGCTGCAAAAAACCTGAACAAACTGACACGCTTTCAAAATAAAATTTTGCGAACTCTTACTAACGCCCCTTGGTTCGTCCGAAACTAACACTTTCACAAGGACATCAAAATACCGGACCGACCAACCTATCTAAGAGCCCTGTCATTTCAGCAAGCAATAGGAAATACTGGAAACCCTCTCATAGAACCTTTTATAACCTTCTGGAAAACTGAGAACCTCTTTAGAACCTTCTGATAATCCCCATTTCAAATACAAACGCGCAAAAACAAGTCTAAATGAATCCTAATAATCACCAAATATAAAATTGACATCAGCTGCACTTACATATACTCGCTGGCTTAATTTCGCCCTTGAGCCACTTATATCACACAACCGTTTATCAGCATAGCTGGGTATCGGTATAAAATGCGCCTAACGGCGCAGTACTTAAGCATCAGTCAGTCAGTCCAAGTGAAACATCGCTGAGGAGCAGTTTCTGCTGGACAGCGAGGAGTGTCGGCGTGCAGTGCGCCGCACGGTCAGAAGAGTCAGATATTGGGCTTTTCTTTAACTTTCGCTCCGACGGATGAACGATTTTCACTGCCACGCCACCATCACCTCCTCTCTCCCTCGAGTGACGATGGCCTTCGACGGATGATAAACCGCCCTAGTGGAGACTACGGATGACTACACGCTGTTACTGTGCACGACGCCAATTTAGTCATTAAAAACGCTTCTCATTCAAACGACGGCCACGCCAATTCTCTACATGGTACTCTGCTTGCAATAGAACAGAGGAGGGTCCGCGCGAGCCCCAACACATCTTTTCCCAGGCCTGATTGAACAGATTAATAAAAAGGGATCCATGTTGTTCGATTTAATGTATGTCGTGAGGGGGTAACATATGCTGGACGAATTAGGGAATACATAAAACCGCTGAGATCGGTTGGTGCGGTGGCTAGCGTACTGAATTCCCACCACGAGGGCTCTGATTTGATCCTGGTGACAGCATATCTTTTTCAGTGGTGCCCTGAACCCTACTTGAGGTGTTTTGTGGAGAGCACTTTGAGTTAGTACGCCGTCCGTCGGATGGGACGTTAAACTGTTTGACCCCTTGGCGCCTTTCGTTAAGAGTAGACTAATGCCGACGCCGGGTTTCTCTCCACCCTTCATGCTTTTCTGTCCATCCCTAATGGTGTAAATGACCTCATCTATGGGTCGCCTCCCCTACTACTACGTAAAAACGCGAATAATGATTGCAATTTCCGGGTTGAAAATAAGGCTAAGAATTTTGGTGACATGCGGTGAATCTCCCGTTTTAGGGATCGAGAAAACTAACCAGCTGTGCCATGACCATGGACAATCTCACTGAAGAAAGACATTACAAATCACTACGAATGACGCCATGTTCTGATAAATCAACAAATATAGGAAACCCATTAATGAAGTTTTTATTTGAAGAGAATTGCATAATTTCAAAATGTATAAAGTAATAATAATTAATGAGAAATTACTCCGGTTTTACTTTTTCGCCCATAAATACTTCCATGGAATGACGGGTATCGAATTTTCGGGATAGATAAAGTAATTTATTTAGATTAAAACTTTGGGGAAATCTTGATTTTGGTTCATATAAAAATAGAGAGGGGAAATGAAAAGTAGCAACTCACAAAAAGAATCGTCGATTTTACTCGCGTAATTCGTGTAATGGTAGGGAATGGGATAATTCAGATTCCAACGATAGCATATTTTGTGCTGTATTTTCAGAAGGCAGTGGAATGGCATGTACTCACGAACGTTAGACGGTAAAAATAAACTACATCTATCGTGAGAACAAAACATTTGTTTTCTCATGGTTAATCAATGATTCAAAAATAAAAAAGCTACTAACTAATTAATCTTTTCTCTCCAGAAGATGGTTCAAAAAATTCAACGAATAAAACTTCGTCGAACCATCGCCAATCTCTATAATTTATTTGAATGGTGTGGATTTTAATGGTTTATACACCACTTTTATAAAACGAGAGTATGTCTTGAAACTAATTATGAGTCAGTCGAGAATGATGGAATCACAAGATCCGTCTCTTCGAAAGGATTGATTGATTAACTTGATCACACTGATGAACGACACATCTTCTGAACATATTGGGATTTTTAATGATCAATTTCACCTGAGACTCTTCTTTGCAACTCATGATTGACAGTCACTGCTCTGTTTAGCCAATCGCGATTAAGAAGCAACGTGGAGATCACGGGTCTTGTTTGCAGCTCATGACTGACAAAGATTCCAGCTCCCACGGGTCTATCGCGCATGAAATGAAACTGCGTCAATCGCGGGTCGTAGGATTAGGAGAGCACCATTGAGCTTCCTTGCATGATGTCCACGACTGGTGTCAACAAAGGCAGCCACGACAGCCAATACACTTCGTCATTCATTTGAAAAAGACGAAAATAAAGATAATTAAGAGATGGGTGCATACCTAAAGTTCCTCGTATTCAATATTGTATTTGGTAAGGGAGATTAAATATTTATTAGCCACTTGTTCTGCACTCATGATCCTTCGCGGAAGATAAGCCCTTTATTTCACATTAAGCATATAAACTCAATAGTGAATATAGAAAAAAATACACTTCAAAAGGTTTGAAAAAAATAGTAGAAGTCAAGTTTTACGGACAAGAAATCACTTTGCTTGTAATAAACCTTAATAATAAGGGTAAGAAAAGAAACTTTGCACTTCCACATAAAGATTTTATACTTCACACGACCATGGTTTCGATACTGCTCTCTTCATCAGGTGATTGAGATTCGATTGTGTTCCTCATGATTCACCCGATGATGATATGCAGCATCGACACCAGGGTCGTGTGAAGTATTACATCTTTATGTGGAAGGGCAAAGTTTCTTTATTTTACTCTCACCATGAAGGAATTCGACAAAGTTAAGCCTGAAACTGTTATGTTTAAACCTTAAGAAGCAAAAACATCATTATTAATTGATGAAAATTATTAATAGGAAGATATCTGAAAGATTTATGTAGATAGTTTCAATTATTGAAATAGATTATAAGGAACACTGTTGGCACAATAAAATAGTACAACAATACAAGTGGATATCACCCCATTGACTCGCATCACGTCTAAGGCATGCGGATATTTCCTCACAGTTAAGGATATAAAAAGATGAGTGTTGAGATATTCAAATGGAAAAAGATTTCCCAGAAGCGCTAATAGAAATATCAATACCCGATTGTTACACAATTCATAGCAGAAAAGAAAACTCATACCACTCATGAAGTTTCCCAAAAATATGACATATGGGACAAAATTCTTTGCATCTTTGAATGACAAACCAATGGAAGGCTTTCTTTAACATGAATACCAAAAGCCCCGGAACCGCTCTCCAGAATGGAAAAGGATCTATGTCACCAAAACTTCAGTTCAATATTAAAATTATGTCCTTAATGTAGTATTTCAAGAGCCGAGTTACAGACGCCTGCTCTGGAATCTGGGATGGAAGTGCACGAAATATCCGCAATAGGTGGAAATAAAAACATAGAAAAAAGCTAGAAAAGTTTGCTCATGTTACGCAAAACCCAGAGAAAAAACTTCTTGTACATTATCAACGAATGAACGTAAGCGCTATCCTGATACGTAGACGAAGAGCCAACATCATACTCAAGGAAAACACAAGGATCGGTGTAAAATTCACCTTCGGATTATTTCGAACAGCGGCCGATAGAGAAACCATCGCGAAAGTTCGTTCAACAGATTTCACACGAATAGAAAAATCAAATGAATGAACAGAGAACATCTGTATTCCAGTAACCACCTAAAGTTCCCAACAGCGCCTGATCTCCCCACATCATCAGCTCCATACGCGGAACCCCTGAGATTCACGTCTTTATCGTTTTGTTTAATCTCACTCACCAACTGTGCTGCACATTTGTGACATGGTATTCTTTGTCAAACAGCGCCTTCCGGCGGAATATTATCCTCATTCAAAAGACATCGTAGTAATGTTCCGGGAAGTAAAAATAAAGCGATAAGACTGCCGCAAGGGAAAACAGTAAACGGCGATGTTTTATCGGGTAGAAAGTCAGCGGCAAATCAGATTTAAAGATTGCGAACTCGGTCGTACGTAGTGGTGAGTAGTACTTCACAAAGACAGCATGAAATTGGGTCTACGCCAGAGCATTGTGCTCCCCACGGATTCATAAATCGAGAGAGGAAGCCGCCCGAGCGTCGTTTATTTAGGCGTACGGACGAAAGGAATTTCTAGATCGCTATCCCTCAAGTGCCCCAAACGCAAAACTCCGAATCAGCGACACTCTCCGAGAAAGCCCGAACAACGTGGGTCGCTCGGATGAAGTGCGGTCATCGACTTCCGCCACCTGAACGAGAATAGGAAATAGAAGCCAGGAAAAACAGAAGAGAGCATTGAATTAAATAGAACATTGACTTTTTCTTATGCTCCCTTTTTACATTATTGGAACCCTATTATTCCCTAAGGATGTTGTTTGAAAAAGCCATTCCCAGAATCGTAGAGAAATCTACTTTTGTTGTATATTAACTTAGGATTTATTTTTAAGGAATAAGGATTGATTTATTTTTTAATCAACAAAGCATCATTTCTTTTCTCAAATCAAAACGATTTGTTGGTGTCGCAATAAGATGCGACGAGAAAAAAAAATAATAAGAAATTTGGATAAAAATAAAAGTGTTAGCATACAAATCGAAAAAATAATGCAATTATTATGTAGTACTACAAGTTTGACGGTTATTTAGAGTATTGATAGATAAGAGGACATAGTGCTCGGGTCATCAAAAACAACTACTTCCTGAAAACTTCATCCATGACTTTACATGTAAAAGCCTGAACTAATATGTTATATATTTGATGACCTACAGTTTAACGTAGGAAATTGGTGAATAGAAACTAGACACCCTTACATTACTTTGAATTAGCTAACAAAATACAACCTGGCATCTCACACCATCCTTCCATTTCGCTTGCATTCTATATTCCTTCATTCCGCCAAACAAAGCTATCCTTTTTCTTCCCCTTCCACGTATGCCTGGAGACCTCGCTCCATCACAGGGTCCAGCGGTTGATTGATCATCAAATTGCTCTGCATCCATCCCTCCTTCGGATTTCTACCAGCAACCCTCTCGCCTCTATCAACGTGCTTCTATCACTTCTTCCTTTGTTTTCCTCTCTGTCCATTTCATCTTTCCTTCCCTCTCCATACCTTTATTTTAAAAGCCTCCTATCTATTCCTGCCAGCTTGCTTCAACGACCAATTTTCCGGATCGTAAAATTTAAACTAAGTATACTCCATAACTAAGCATTAACGAGTCTTTTCTAAACCTTGTTACTTAACGTCCCTTTCATCAACCCCCGACTCTTTTTAAAGGCTTCCTTGCCTTCAATATGAAGAGAAGATTCAAATTTGAAGGCAATCTTCTTCTGGTGTAACTACCATCGAATTTGACCATCGTCATTCAAACACTTCAAGGAAGGTGAACTCTTCAACCTGTTCTATTTTTACCCTCTTAATTTTAATTTTGAACTTGCACTGTTTCTCGAAATCCACATAACACTTTATTGTTTCCATTGATTCTCATCCCATACCTATAGCACTCGCTTCCCAAGTCACTCAGTAATTCTCGCAACACCTTTGCTGACTTAACCCTGTCAAGATTCATCATACTCGGATCTGATTGATTTCTATGAGTTTCCAACCAACCTTCATTCCAAATTTCAAGTCTCCCCATGCCACTCTAACCACTCTGCCACTCTGGGGACACGTGGCCATTTATCCAGTGTGTACTGTCCTCATCTGCTTATCGGTAGTCGCGGTTTGATCCCAGGCAACGCCTCCGGACATATTTACGTGGCTCCACCCAAGCTGTGTCATTTTTAAGGTACAATATCATCCTCAGGCGATGCAGACGGAATTAGGAAATGGACTTTCTGATTAACGTTAATACATAATAGACTTCGTAAAGGGCTTAGCATGCGGTCAACTCCAATCTTGAACTCCTAACAAACCTTCGGGTTTATTACTGTGCATCTTTACTTTTAGTGAAAAGAGTCTACCCTCCACAGTTGAATTGTATTTATACTTAACCATGGTATGAAACAAATGAACATACCCTAATAAGACGAATGTTTGCAAAAGGACCACCATAACGATATGAAAATATGCGTTGCCTGTAGTCGTTGTAGTTAATAGAGGAAGCGACCAACAGCTTGCGCCATTAGAGATAGAGGGAAAGTGCGGAAGGGTGCAGAGAAACCTGGCGTCGGCATTAGCCTTACTCTAAAGGAAAGGCGCCAAGGGGTCAGCAATTTAACGTCTCATCCGAAGGACGGAGTATTCACTTAAATTACACACAACGAAGCACTTTAATAGTAGGGATCTGGATAACCCTGAAAAATATTTACAGTCTCCAGCATTCGAACCCGGGCCCTCTGGATGGAAGGCCAGTATGCTAGCCACCGAACCATCCCGATCCCCGAGGGTTGACTTTTATTTTGCCAATATTTCTTCTCGAAGATAACAGAACATTCCTGCTCCGTGCAAACGCCAAAAAATATAAATTCTCTTGTTTACTGGAGAAGTTACAAGTTCACAGCAATTAAACTTTGAAAGGGTTAAATTGTAGATTTTTTAACGATTATTGTAGGCCACAAGTTTTCTACGCATCAAGTTCTTCCACATCTTAATATCTTCTTGTGCTATCATGGATTCACTACTTGAATTGATCTATGTCCTGGTCTTACCAACTTTGATCTTTTTAACCTTTGAAAAATTTACTCTTACACGAATACTTTAGATTACGCCAATTTCAAAGTAATTCCAACGCCGATTACAACCCCATGCGTATAAAATCCCTTTCCCTTTAGCGCCAAGAAATGAGTTTTCCAGTGAGCTGAACACGAACCATTCGTTATGTACTTTAAAACTGGGAATTAAACCTTAGACTTTAATTTTCTGCTGCTCAGTATATGCCTAATGGCATATACATAATTTGAACTCATTCATAACTTAATTGCACTGGATTCAGTAATTAATGGAAGGGCCAATACCCATCACTGACATCTTTTGTAAAACGTTTCAAATGGTTCTCTACCAGTCTTAAAAATATTTTTCACAACATATAATTCAGTACGTGATAAAAATGACAAACATATCTGTTATATCAACCCGAAGCAAATATGAAGCACGTTGAATTAGTGTTCGCGTCATCTGAAATCAGGGAAGAAAATAATTTCGGAAAGTAAAAAACAGCACGTAAGATACCGCGAATATTTACGCATAAGTTTACAATTCACGCCAAATAATAATTAATAATGAGAACGGTTGATCGCATATTTTTCTGATACCGGACCATAAAAATTAAGAATCGTGACAAGTTGCTCTAACAGTATTTTCTATCGTTCTCTTCCCGATATGTAATTTTCAATAGAAAAATAATTTACACACAAATATGTAATAGAGAACGTCATAGTTGAATATGTGAAATATTTTAAAATCAGCAGATGCATTGTCTTAAAGCATGACATCTACCCTGAGCGTATATAATGTTTGCGTCAACAATAGTCCTTGACCTAATCTACTTGAACCGTTTAAGTACTCCAAAAATGCCCAAAGCGAAATCTAGTCTTGCGTCACGGCCTGGAGATGGCTTGCGGGGAAGCAGGTAAATGCAGAAGAAAGAGAGACATTTCTCACTTCGCCGCAGATCCCCTCGACCGATACCGCGATTCGAACTTCTATTAGGATATCCATTACCAATTAGAAACGTGTGGGTAGATAAATGCTTAATAGTAGGTCTGCAAAGATGTCATCACCGAGCGTTCGTCTCCATCCATTCCCCATCGTTGAGCCTGCCGCGACAAGCCCGGCACTAAACCAAGGGAGGAGGGGCCCTTTCCAGGCCCCAAATAATCCCCCGCTTCGTTGCCGCAACAAAACCTCGACACTTCTCCCTCTGTAAAGAGACGATTGAAGACGTGGATGCGTGGAAATAAGTGAGGAGCCACCGAGTGACATCGCGAGGAAGCACGAGGCGAACAGAGGTTGCCACCAAGTCAAAGTGAAGTCGAAGCACACCGTGAATGGGAACACAAAGAATGAATGCGCTCGTTGCTAGGGTGAGAAAGAGATTAAAGAGTACTGAGAATACCTCTGCGCTATTTCTACATGACGTCCTTCGGTTTAACGCCACGGCGTTTGTCACAGGCTGGCCATTCGCCATCGACGATAATAGCTTCTAAATGGTTAAAAACAAGAAGAGAACATTCAATAAGAAGGACGACAGGAACTACGGCTAAAACAGATTCATGTGCATCGTAGAGTGCTGGGCCTAGCTCTTAGTTTTTGTTTCAATTTAAGAAGACTCCTCACTCCCAAGTCTTGAGATCAGGCCAACAGAATACCCACTGTGCGACTCGGAGGACATACACTCTCCTATGTCAATCATGAGCGAGGAGAAAGGCAACGTGGGATGTCTGGAAAGAAGAGGATGGGAGTGCGGGCGACGGAGGAATAACCAAAATGCGGTTGTTAGACAGGGCGGGGAGAAATGATCCCGAGGAATCTTCGCTGCGACGCTGGAACCCCTCCCTTGGGCGGGGCTCGGAGGGGGCGAATTATCGGGGGAGGAGGGGGGCGGGGGCCGGAAAGTGTCAAGCGGCGACGGAGTTTGTTAAGCGGCGGCAGCTGCTTGCGGAAAGATCCCCCGATATTTCCCCCCTTTCACTCCGCTCATTGGCTACCTAAAGTTCTAAAGTGAAAGAAATTCTGAAAATCTGAATGGCGCCCACCGATGTGGATCGCACCCGGGAAGTGTATGAAGGAGGTGGAGAAGGGCGGGGAGAGGGAGCGGGGGGATGGAGGCGAGCAGGGCACTTAAGGCTTAACTCGGAATAAGGGAGTGGGGTGGAGTCAAAATTGGCATGGCAGAATAAAAGCACAGATTTGATCGGCCACACTAACTGGAATCATATCATGCCGATCGATTCATTTCAAAGATATAAGCCTTAGTTCTAAAACGTTTCCGATAGTATACGCTACAATTAAGTAACGGTTTCAAACGTGGTGAGAACATAATACTGCACGAAAATTCTTACCTTATTTTTGAAAGATGATAGCGATAAGGAAAATTATGCAAACTTTCTTTGACGTTTTCATCACCCACAAGAATTTTGGCAAGAAATCAAGAGCCCTACGGCCTCACGTTAAAATATGAAGAGGGAAAAACTCCAATGGCTGTAATAAACAGTCACAATTCTCGTCAGACCAAATTGCTGCCCTTTCAACCTATTTTTGTAGGTGTTTTTTCCCTTTATATCGCTGAATAGGGCCACTTTGTGGCCGAAACACGCGTGTTCGACGCATATCTTCATCTGCGCTCTACTTGTTTTCAGATTCTCCCAGAAGTTGAGCCCTTTGAGTGAGTGTGTGTGCGTTTATCTAGTGCTAGTGAGTGTGAATGGTCTGTGCTCGTCCTTCGTGGATAGACACAAAGTGTGTACTTGTAGAACATCCTGGTACCCTTAACGGGGTCTTCCCTACAGCCTCGTGAAGGATTACATTTTCATCTAGAATCTCTAACGGGATCTCACATCCTCGTGAAGGACATCCATCAATTTCCAGACAGAGTAGTGCGTGTGTGGCTGTGTGTGGTCCCTGGCGTGGATTAATTTCCCGTAAACCACCACAGAGGGTATTCTTGGTCGAGAGGTTGTGGTTGGTCCCTGACGTGGTTCCCGCGAAAACCAACACAGCAATTTGGTCTGACGAGAGTTGCGACTGTTTATTACGGCCATTGGAGTTTCCCCCCTCCCCTTCTTATTTCACAAGAATTTTGTTGTTAGGACTAGAAAATCAGAATGTTGATTTTTCAAGAGCTGTACTCATTTTGATTTAATTCCGTATTCACATGCAGCACTACTGTTAAAATTTTTACATGAGACAAAGAGATATGTTTCACTTCAAATTCATGTCATCTGCGATAAAGTAGGTGTGATATCGAGTGAACTACGATAATTTAAGGAGAAAATGCGAGTGTATAACCACGACAAATATGGCTACGACTTATCTAATTCAGAATAAGATGGGAAATTACTGCGGAAATATTTGACGGAAGGTCGTACTTATGATGAATGAAAGGGATACTTTTTGCCTGTTTATTAATGGTCGAGGGTTCGCATCGTTCCAAACTATGGGTTTTACATAAACTCTGGTGTATTGCCTCGGAAAAACCAGATGATATCCCTTAAAGCCCCTAGTAGAAGAAGTATGTTAGTCCCTCATCGCGTTACCAAGATTTAGTATATATAATACTAATATCTGATCGTTGTTAAACATGACTGCTCAATGAAAAGGATCTATAAAGTATTTCGGAGTGTAAACAAATACAAGGACTGTCCCAAAAATAAGAGACTAAATAGTGAAACCCTAATGCATCTCTGCTAATCGCGGCAGACTTCCTGGAAGGCGCCGACGTGAACCTCGCTCAGTCATCTCGTCACAGCCTCTTTAAAGTATCTAGCGTTCCAAAAATTTTATTTTTTCAAGTTACTTGTTATTTTTAATTAAAAATGCCACCAGTAACCATATTATAACAAAACATTTGGTCACCTTCACAGCGGTCCAAGAGACCACGCGAAATTGTCACCCGAGCAGCCTTCCGATCTTCCGACAGCACCTTGGGGACCATCTTGGCACACACCTTTCTTAAGGCTAAGTCGTCTGCAGGAATACATACAGTGGTTTTCGGAATTTCGGACTCTTCTGATTCATCCTGGCATTCAGGAGACCTTAGAAATTGAGCATGTGTATCCCCTTTTTGTAAATTTTGCCACTTTGTGCAGTTGACGGAATTCCTTGAGGGCGTTCCTCGTCGTCAACCTCCTCTCTACACTCCCGAGACATCTCATACCGGTGGGAAACCTATTATCGGAGCATCGATTCATCTCCGTGAGCATCCTTAACCGTGAACATGGTCTCCGAACCCGATTTCTGATCTGAACACAAAATTCTATCGCGTATCGTTGCTCCATGGAACGTGGTGGTAACGTGAATTGGTGACGCAATCCTCGAACAGGGTTCTATTCCAAGCAGCGATCCGAACACTGTAACGGCCCACAGATAACTCACGCGGGTCGCGTTGATTTTCCAAGACCTCCCGCCACCTTTACCACCACTCCAGCCGACGGGAAAAAAGCATTCTACTCATTTTTGGGGCGGTCATCCTGCACGTAGGACCACGGAATCTAACCTTCGAAGGGCGATTGACTTTCCTGCGTCTTATACAGAACTCCAGTGCACAAAAGTACGGCGTGTTGCGTCCGCCGGGCGCTAGAACTCGATCTCTTGGCACTTTCTTTCTTTCACTCTCCTATGGGATGTCGTCTTCAGCGACCTCGCGTGCGTGCGGGGACAGGATGGGGAGGGGATCGGAAGACTACCCCTCAACATTCGCCGTCAATGTCATCTCATTCCGAAGATGGCCGGCTTCCGCTCTCCCTTCCATACGCCAACAACGCCCTCGGACGCCCCGAGGGATGCTCCTACGGCCACCCATCGCCCTCGCCACACCCCCGATCCATCAGCATCACACCTCCAAGTGTGACGATCCATTTGGTTGATCCCTTCAGTGTTCGCCAGCCACACTGCCTTGTATTCTTTTCATCTAACCAGTATACTTCTTCGCTTCTCCTCCGATTAGGCCATTCTCGTCAGCCTCAGCCTCCAGACTCACACTTCGGGGGATTTTAGAACTCTCCGGTGCGGTATGCCTCCGGCCCTTATCCCTAATCCACAGAGAGCCACGTTCGACACGATTACCGTCAAGTGTGGCTTGCTTCCTCGCTCGTCAACTTATCTCCATTGAGCACGGTAGGGGCCCCATCGTGGTGGACCACTTCTTCGTTCGAGTGCTCTTCTTTGCTCTTCCGAGCCCCTCCCACCTCCAGGTCGGTCCCAGTCATCCTCATCTGGGAACGGAGCACGTCTTATTCCTACCGCACACCGCCACTTCCGCTTTCGCCCTCGCGTGTCCTGCCTCCCCCTGCTGTTCGCCCTACCCCCCGACCGAACCATTTGCTCTGCCGTGGCGACGTGAGGGGCGGCAGGGCGAGGGCGTGGAAATGACGGCCGGCAGACCTTTCTCGAGGTCACTGGGCGGTGGGGTAATTGGAAAGCTAGGGCCGTTCCTACCGCCGCCCGGCTGATGGTTGCCGCTTCTTCATTGGCATTTGACGCGATGAAGAGTGAGGTACGATAAAAGGGACCCACGATGCATTCCGCGGCCCTGAATGCTCACACCGCAAGCGGGAGCGAAGAGACCGGCACAGTCGCCCCTCATCCGCCTCGACACGATGGATCGCCGCTGCCTAAGCAACGGAGTCCCTCTTTCTGCCTCCTACACGCTCTCTCGTGTCCCGCACGCGCGTGGACGCCCTGTTTTTCACGAATGGAAGACTTCCCTTCACGGCAAAGCACTTACTCTATCAACTAATGAGAAATCAAAAATATTACTAAACCCCAAAAATATGGAAAACTGATATCATTTACTCGAATGAAGTTCCTCTTGTAATCCGACACTCTGCCGCCTTTTGTATCCCATCTTGACACATGTAAATTACGCCCTCATGGTGGGTGAGGTGTCACTTTCAGCGCCCAAATTTATTTTTCTCGGAAGGAAACTATTTCAGGCTTAATTTCATAGAATTATCTCATCGTGATACACTCGATGAAAAGACTCAGAAACTCTACATTCCCCGAATGGGAAATTACAACTTCTCACCACTGACTTGCTCTTCCATCTCTGTCATAATTGTTAGATCCCACCGGTGAAATGTGAAAGGTAGTAAAGAAAGAACTGAAAGCTGCACGCAAGATCAAGTGCAATTGGAGCTGGAAATAGGACCGCCAATGGCCGCGGGCCGCTGGGAGGTCAGAGTGAGCACTTGGGCTCCGAGGGAGTTCGATGCCTCTCCGCCTACAGAGAAGGTACGCGAGTTTCCATCTGGAGATCCCATCTCATTAATTATGGCCACACGCCATGCAGGCCCACGTGAACAGTGAATTAGGTAAAACTATTAAAAGCAACAGAAATGCGACCGCATGGAAGAATAAAGACCGTTCAAATGGTCTCCGATGGACAAAGCAATTCACTGAAATGGAAAGTTTCAGAAGTTCTAACAGTAAGTCCTTGGGAGGCTTCACAGGAGATGGAAATGCAGTTTTGAGGAAAGGTATTCAGTGTGGTCGAAGCCAAAAACGCACTGATTGGGACAGCAAAGGAAAGCAGATGAAAAGAGCAACCGACGAAGGCCTGGAATGGAGTTCGTGAATCATTGAGTTTGAAACGCGGAGTTTGATGACGCAAACCAAGAAGGGAAAGACGGGCTCTAAGAAGGGTGTGTACGATGCGTAGATAACCATTCTGAGTATTGCTATTCGCAAATTTTATTTATGCATATATAGCCTTAACTGGAATGTGGACTAGGTCCAAGGCTATCGAAATCTTGGTGGCCCCGGGTTACACGGAAGCAACCAACGCTTTCACATTAAAAAAGCTCCAACATAGCCTTTCTTACAAGCCCTCTCGTGGAAGGGCGGCGCATCACAGAGCCCTCGCCTTCTGACTTCAGGCACTCGGCGTGAATCCTGGAGACGCCTGTGGATATCTTTCACGAGTTCCGTGGTTTTTACTGAAAGATCATGTTGCAACTCGGTGCAAAGATTGCACTGCCATGATGATTAAATTTCCTAGAGCTAAAATAGAACTAAATACGAAGATAAATATCAAAGCAATATTCTCTTCCATTCGTGAGATATTATTTTGAAAATAGTATCCTGGGTAGATTAATGTTAATCATAGACGATGGTCTTGGACCGGAGTTCAAATTCCAACCCAAACACATATCTTTAATGCCACGGTTATATGGCGTCAAATGGGAAGCTAATCATTTAACGAAACCAAATTGTACTCCATACAAATTTTCAACGGGCGCTCGAATAAAAAGCGATTTACTAGTTGTTAAGAGAATAATTTCAACGATATTTTCCAGCATGTTTTCAACATCTGTTTCCCATGCTTCCCCAGGCGAGACACGAAGTCTACATTTCAATCAGATCCATTCAAATGGATGCTCGGGAAGGCGCTTCTTCGGACAAGTGACATTTTTTGTGCGGGCGGTGGCAGGCGAGAGAGAACGGCTTTCTCCCCCGGCCGTCAGCGGCAGCACCATAGCGAGGAGGACACGCCCATGGCGGCCGGATTTCTACCCTTAACTACCGACCCCTGTTGCCAAGCACCCCTTCACTGGCCGGGCACAAGGAGACTCGAATAGAAGTGAACTTGGGTCTGCCAGTCGGATATTATAGATATGACATCAAGATGAATGTAGAATTAAATCTTGCGAAAAAGTCTCAGGTCATTATGTATAAGTGAGAATGTCTACGGAATAATGATATCAAATGACCGTTACATCTAAGAATCCGCGCAAACTTCTATTGGCGTTATCACTCCCCTCGGATCTTCTAGCTACCCTCCACCATTCCGCTGGAAGCCTCGAGCATCATTCGCTCATTCAGCCGAGAGAATGTCTTGCATCACGCCAATGCTTCATCACTGCCTTCAACAAAGTAACTGCACTCCGTTCACTGGAATGTTCCAGGATATTAGCTGCAGTCCTTCTTCTTCTCTATGCGTTATACAATACTAAACACGGGATACACATCTCTCATGCATTTCCAATTCATTCGACACGCCTGTTAATCTGGCGAGAGGTAATGTCCAACCAACCCAAAAATAGCAGATTTGACACCTTTGTCACATGTATTTAACATCTCTGAGGAGCGATGAATTGATTGCGACAACAACAGCTACAAATGAAAGAATCTAGGCATGCACGGGACCTCCAATACAATAAATGAAACATTATATCAACTCGTATCCTAGAAAAAATTCTTACCATCACGTATCAGAAAACTTCAAGGCATTATTTTGGTTTTCCATCATTTCGAACCGAATCAACTTTAGGTCCCAGAAGGTTTGTTTACAAATAATCTCCGATCCCCGTCAGGATGAACATATTTGCTAATATAAAGAAAACTTCCCTGACAACTCACCAGACAAAATTATCCATTATGTTCCGTTTTCCCCTCTTGACTGATGGTTAGGCGACCCAAACATCTAAGATATCTTAAAGCCTTCAGCTAGGACCAGAACCATTAGTACCAGATTAAACCTACTACATCTCTTAACGAATATACTCACAAAGCTATGTCAATGAACTAAAGCATTCGCTGAAACTCTCAGTCCAGTGAAATGCTAGACTGTTACACAAAATCATCTTTCAAAGAAATAAGATATAAATAAAAGTTTCAAAAATTGCATCCAAGCTAATATTAGCAGTAGAAAAACGAATAAGTATGTTTAATATTTACATAAAGAGGTAAACACCTCGAGTTTTGAAATTTGATGTCCCCGGCGTAACGTTATGGAATAAGAACAAAACATCCATCTTGCGAATCACCTCAACGAGAATGACCACAAAAGTGACTACATGACTAAAGTTCTTCAATTTGAAAATAAAGGTCAAAGGCTCGATGCTTTATGGCAGTTGGAAATATTCATCTACATCTACATAATACCCCGCAAGCCGCCGCAAGGGCGTGTGGCGGGGGGTGTTAGGCCACCACCCAAAAAAAGGAAAAAAGAAAAAGGAAAAAAGAAACACCGCATTCAAAACCAACACACACATGCAAACCCCAATCCACTGCAGTGCACACATTCATTGCAACACCCCATCATTCGACGCGCATGCAACCACTCATCTACCTATCCTCACTCCAAAAGCATGCAAGTACATACGCTTACCTACAACAAATAATTCCACCCTAGGATGCAGCAAGAAACCTATCACGAACGTGCCAGCTAGTTTATAGCAAGTAGCCAGGCGAAACACCACCACCACAAGAGCGTTCCATACAAAACTCTCTCCCACCCAAGGTGAGGAATCTGGCCCAACGCTGCAGGTGGGAGAGGGCACACCCGCGGAGAGGGACAAGGGATGGAAGGGTGGAGCATGAAGTTCGTAAAGACGCTCGGGCATGCGGGAAGGGTTCTGGATATTGAAATGCGTCCGTTGCAAGGATGAACTGGCCAACGAAATTTTGTATCTCTCCCACTCCTAGACATACCACTCTTCCAAGTCAATGATTGACACCGGAAGATGTGATTCTCTTTTTCTCCCAGCTGCATTTTAACCTTTTTACCCCTCCCTATCTGACCAGCCCCCTCCCTCGATCAGAAGGTACATGTACCAAGATTGCTTCTATGAGGACCAACTGATGATCATTTAACGTCGAAACCTGGGTCCTGTTTTAAGTAAAGTGCGTGGAATTACAAAATCAATAATTTCATTCCAAGGTATTGACATTAAATGAAATATATTTTCATTTTTTAATACATGCTTTATTGATTTCTTTCCATTTTATTGCATATACATGCGTCATTTCACTCTTATTTGCACACACACGACGTGCAATATTCTCAAAGGTTGAGTATCTAAAACATTAAAATATTTTATCACCACTATTGCAAATCAACGCAAAAGAGGATAACACAATTTCCACTAGTAGAGGCTGTTTTACAAAACTCTCAGATATTCCGAAGAACAAGTGACCGCAAAATTGCGCATTCTGCAATGATTTTCCTTTTTGTCCTCCTTTGGTCGCAATCGATTCTCACCCACGCCTTTCAACCACCGCTCCTAACTTCGCTGGTTCATCTCTTCGATCGTTCTGCAAGTCCATCACATGACTGGGTGCACTTACCCATTACATTTCGTCATCTTTCCAGCAACGTCCTTGGCCTCGACTTTAATTGCCCAGGCTCAAAGCCTCACCTCGAAAAGAATTCGAATACCCACCCAAGACACATAACTCACTCTGAATCAAAACAGCACCGTTATTGAAACAATTTCGACATTAAATCCCCTGATCGTGAAATTTAAAAAAATCTCCATTACCAGTGATCGAATTTCCCCTCCTTGTTCTGAAGCGAAGCAGAGTAGGGTCCCGGTGAAGATGGCTTTACTTCCCTGTCGGACTGTGGTCAATGGAGACAGGAATTTCTTGGGACGGAAAACAATGGATCCGATGCGAGCGAGCACACAAAATGTTCCACTTGACAAACAGCACAACGGATCGCCCGTCGCAGCCGGGGCACGGAGTTCTAATGGCTCGAGGCACAAGGGCTCCCCGCCACCGAAACTCCTCTTCTCAGGACTGCCCCCCGGCGCACGTCCGTCCCCCGTCCCTCGCCGCCAACCTCAGTCCCACTCCGTCCCCGGACGCCGCACGCACCCCACCCTACTTTCCTCTCTTCTTATTATTCTCACGAAAAAAAAGTTGGGGTTCCATTTTTGTGAACGGAGAGTAAGCGACGGGGCTCGAGGGTGTAGCGCGACCCCCTTTTGGCCCTTTCGCTTCCCTTATCTCCCCACATTCCATTACGGAGAGGCCCTTTCATTTTTAGGCGCCCCTCTCCTGGGGGAGAGGGCGGAGGAGTTAGCCGGGGCACCTCCCCTCGGACGTTGCCACCTTTCCGGAAAGACGGTCGGGTTATTTTAAACGGTTTCCAAAGTGAGAGTCGTGGAAAGTGACCTAAGTGCCTTCGAAGGGCGTCGATCACGAAGGCACAGTGACCGACGCGGGCAGGGTGCCGTTCGCGCGATCCGGATTTCGCAGAAGGCGGTGCAATCGGGAAGGGTGACAGCCCTCTCATCTTCGAGGAGGGGAAGGCGTGCGTGGATGGAAGAGAGTGCGAGCGAGTGGTGCCCGGAGAGTGAGTGCCGTCGTAATGGGAAGGGATTGCGACTAAGAGGTAGAATGTGAGAGCGGACGGGGAGGAAACGCGACGGTCATTGTTCACTCTTCGCCCCGTGCCCCCTCCTACGGACACGGCCCCAGTGCCGCGCTCGCCCGTTCCGACGAATCCCCACGCACGCCCCCGGGACGACGTGCGGCGGCGAATGGAAGTGCCGACCCCAAAACCCAAGGGATCTTCGCCGGACGTGACACCGAGCGAAACGGGGGCACGGAGGACTTCTGGATCTGAAACGGGTCGGCATCTGTCATTTCATCCCGACATTTTCGCGAGGATACCACAAGACTAGGTATCCCTACCTTATCGGACGATAAATGCTTCAGCCACCGTTTGCAAGGACCCAATCAATTCATCTCGAGATGCGAGTCCATTCCGAGCCGATCAACGCAGTCCCCGGGCACCCTGGGCGCAGTGACCCCCATCGCCCATCCCCGCATTCGCCGTCCTTGACCCTTCGTGGACGTCGGGAGCAGTTGGCGGTGGCCTTCGAGGGAGAGACGAGGGCCATCCATGACAGAAAGTAATCAATCCCCCCGCATCAGTACCATAGAAGATGCCAACGTTCTTTTCTGCCCATTAATCCTAGGTGAACATTCGCTACTATCTCGGCAAGGTTCCGGGCAGCTTGTTTCGTGAAAAAATGTTACGATAAAACGAAAAGCATCCCTGAAATGCTTATGGAGTTGTGATGGGAATCATTGGAAGAAAGACGACTCAATGCTAGGTTGAACTTACTAAATAAATTCAGATCCGCATGTTTCAGCACCGAGGTCTCGAAAATTATTCGCACTCCAACATACATTGGTCGCTTGGATCATGAGCACAAAATTTTGGAATTGGATGGTAGAGCTAACAGACTCGGGGACTCCTTCTTCCCACGGACAGTACGGGATAACAACTGTAGGGTTACATTCGCAGATAACAAAAATGCCACTTGCCACCCTTGGCGTCTAGGCAACAATTAGTTATACTCAACTGCAGCTCAACTGCACTATACTTTCACTAACCTCCTGTGTGTTGTTCTCAAAACCCTTCCCGCATGACCGCATTGGAATGCCATTAAGTAATGTAGTGCTGTTTACAGTATTGTTTCCTCTGCTTTTGGTACCTTAAATTTCCCCTTCCATCCCTTGTCCCACTCCGTGGGGGAGCCCTCCTCCTACCTGCAGCGTTGGGCCAAATTCCTCACCTTGGGTAGGAGAGCGTTTTATGTTGTAAAATCTTGTGGTGGTGGAATTTTGCCTTGCCACTTATCAAAATCTAGCTTTTACGTTATTGGATAAATTTCTTACTGCACCCTAAGGTGCAATTATTTGTTAGATTATAGCATATGTAATTTCATGCGTGTAAAATTAAAGGAGTGGACATGTATTTGCATGCGTGTAACATGATAGGATGCTTCTATGAATGTATGCACCACTATGGATTTGGGTTTGCATGAATGTGTTAGTTTGGAATGCGGTCTTTCTTTTTTCCCTTATTTGGGTGGTGACCTAACACCCCCCACCACACACCCTTGCGGCGGCTTGCGGGGTATTATGTAGATGTAGATCATGATGAAATGTCTTTCTTTTTCGCACCCCCCCACCCATTAAAACGAACTTACGTTCACTTCCGTTGTACCAAGAGTGTCCACACCTGCTGAACACATTTGAGGGAGCTAAGCGGTTGCCCACACGCATTTCCTACAATGCCTCACCCCAGCAACAACCCAAATTCTTAATCACTCTAAAGATGTCCGTGGACTTTAACCTCTGCAAATGCCCTTTCCTCTCTCTCTCCTGCATTCTAAAAGCAGCCTAGCCACAGGAGGACCCCATCGTGACCTTACTGAAGGCTAAGTGCCCTTCACTGGCTCTGTTATAAATATCATCTTAAGTCTTTACTGCTGCAGTATTCGAAATTACAGAAAACAATATTGCTATTAAATGAGATCTTGCGGACTCAGCACTTAACATATGTGTTATATAAAAGTAATATAACGTGGAGGGTTTCAATCAATAATATAGAAGTAGTTTTTAATGGTGTAGGGGCTGGCGGATTTAGAATGGCAGGGTTGGGAATATAACCAATATGACCAAAGGAATGTGGAAGGTTGAACTCCAGATCCTTTTGTCATCGAGGGGCAACTTTCCCTGCGTACCTTCGGAAGAGATTACAACCAAGTCATGGTGGAATACGGACAATTCAGTTTAAATCTGACCTTATCGATATCACGACATTTGAATGATTCGCTTAACTGCAGAATACGCCAATGAAGTGCAAACATACAAATGTTCAACAACTGCCGATATCGAATACTCCACACTCAACGAAGACCTCGCTCTGAAAGACGAATGCACTAAATGATGGGTTAAGATCGCCCCGCCAGAGTCACCTGCTCATTACGTGGCTCAGAGAGGGCGCCGCCGGCAGTTGGTATCCGCAGGACACAAGAGCGACTGAGGAAGGCCAAGAATCAAGGAAATGATAGAGTCAAGTATTATTCTCCTGTGTTCTGGAGCTCCCGGTAGTCGTTTTAGAGTACCGGCATAAATGGGGTGACCTCCGAAGGCAAAAGGACAAGGGTCGACCGTCGGCGGTGGATCCCATGTCGCTGGCGAAGAAGGACGGACCCTCATTAAGGCTCCACCTCCATTTCCCTAGAGGGAGGGGTGTGTCTTGCACCTGAGTCCCACGGGGGCGACCCAATAGTGTTACGAGCCGGCTGGCGACTTAATTAGCGGCCGGGAGGAGGTCGGGCAAATTGTGGGAGGGGCGGGCGACTTGATTGCCATTATCAGGGACGACGACGCGGCGCCAAATTAACCAACCATCCCCCTTTCTGTATACGTGTGTCATTTCAACGTGAACTGCGAGCAGAGGTCACACTCGATTTGAGGGGCAACAAGCCCAGAGGTTAGAGGACAAATCGTTCACAAATAAGCGATTGTCAAAAGGAACCTAATTACAGGCATGCGCAACAAATGTTTATCATAATGAATAATAGATGGTAGCAGTTTTCCACTCGATAGAATTTATGTTACCACCGGGTTTCGATATATTACATCATCATCAGGTAACCAAGAGGAAAAGTGCTACGATCTATTACTCATTATGTTCGACTTCCACCACACCACGCCTGAAGCTACTCAATATGTTTATCGTAAGTATTTCCACACAGATTATCACGGGAAAAGGAGGCGGGCGGAGAGGAGAGGAGCGTGTCCTCAATGAGTTTAGGTTTTTAGCTCAGGCACACGAAAATGACGACTGGGTCGTGAACCATATTTTTATCGACATTGGGTGCAGAGATTTTCAATATTGAAAATAACTGATTCACATATGAATTTAAAGGCTAGACAGACCATTAAGCACCCAAGAAATCCAATTTCCGCTGTTCCACTCACGGTGCTGGCGCCTCGGCCGACTCAAGCGTGACTGCACCTGGGTGAATGCGACGGACAGTGATCGGTGGACACGAGGATCAGGAGAGTTCGTGTGGAGTGATGAGGTTGACCCAATGTCCCTCCCGCTCTGAATGCGACTGCACGCTAGGAATGTCTCTTTCCCGATACAGATTATGCTCACCAACCGATTCACCTCACGTGGAGTCTTTGGCTAAGACCACGGAAGTGTTCCTCTCTTTGACTTAGTTTGCCCCTGACGGAAGAGGTCACTCAATCATGATAGCATTTGCGATTCCGTGTATTTCGGACATTGCCTGTTACCAAATCACTAGTCCTAACTAACATGCGTTTCCATTCCCTTCGTCTCTGATGACTCTCGGGGAGAAGAGCCGTTCAATCATATAACATGAGAAATAAGGCACCGTAGCCATAAGTCTCGATATTAAGAGTGTTCATGGCAACGTCAAGTAATGCACCAAACGCCGTTTTTCGCATGTGCACTTCAACTGATCGTCTGCGCGGGGTAGATTCAAAGATATGGAATCTCCAAGGACTCCGCCGAGAAGACCGCACGCTAGATAAGGGAGCGATGCCTCGCGCCCTGGGGATTCGGAAGGATGGCAAGCGGGCCAATCGCCAGCCACACCCACCCGCCGGACAATCACTCACCGCACTCCAAACTCGAGAGCATCTGAATGAAAATCACGACTGTGTGGTTACAGTTAAGTTTTGTCAAATGATCATTTCACACACACTGCAACACTGATTGGCTCTAATAAATTATATTAAAAATATTAAGAATAATATATTAAATGAACTGATATACCCGAGACACGATTCCCAAAAAGTAAAAATGTGCAATTTTGAACGTGGAGGTCGTATGTATCGTAGGCTTATTTCCAAATTAATAAACGGCGAGGTCGAATTTTCCGCCATCAATTTTTGCTAATCTAACATGCATCCAAGCTAATATTATGCGGGGGAGGGCTCACCAATGCTAATAGCGCAATTATTGTCTCAGAAACAACTTCGATTAACGTAAGTATTGAATATTTTTTGCCTTTGAGTGAAACATGGCTCTACATTAGACGTGGTTGTACTAAGAGCATTTAGTCAATATTGACCAACATAGGAACATAGGTCTCTAAATGCCTCCAAACACACATAAAATTATTTTTGGCGCATGACCGACACTAAAAACATTTTCTTCTTTCGGAAGTAGAGAACGGGACGGCGAATTAAGCAAATTAAATGGCAAATAAGATGTTCGTGCAACATTCCACATATTTCGGCTTTGAGAACACGTGGCATTGGTAATTGTAAAAATACAAGGAGATGAGCCACTGGGAAATCACTTCAAGCGTAAGCACCGAGGCGGGGGGAAAAGGCAGGGAAGGTCGCAGGAAGCGAGTGCAGAGAGGCGGGCGGAGGGCGGAAGGGGGGGTAGGAGGGGGGGAGAGGGGTAGGAAGGTCTCTCAGCTGATCGCAAGCGACACGGGACAATCATTAAGGCTTACGGAAGTGGGATGAGATGTTTCGACCCCCAAGTTACCGAAGCCGACATCGACGAAATCAAGCGCTTCTTTCAAAAATCTAAGCGCAAGGACATTAAGGCAAATCGGAAGAAAAAAGAACATTCTGTGAAAGAAAATCTCACATTCCAAACTTCGGTGATGATCATTCATAGTACCTGTAATGAAATTGCATTGCAGACTGTCATTTTGAGTGCGCGTTGGGTGCTTCCAGAATTTACAACAATTACAAAAAGTTAAGGAAATCTCGTTCCCATGAAAAACTCAAACACGAAAACATATTAACATTATTTCATATGTTACCTTTATCAGAAAACATTGATCATTAAAATACAAAAATTCCAGGAGAACTAGTAAGATTTACTTTCCTAAGAATTATATAGTAAACTTATTCAAACTGGAAGCATTGCAAATAAAGGATGTGTTATGCTAACTTTTTAAACATAAATGTCAGCACCGGTTTTACAGGGTAGCACCCAAAACTGGTAGGACTGATTTTTTTACAAGAATTTTATTGACGATATACTTACATCGACTTAATAATCTTCTAAACGGCCGTCCGGAGCGATGGTGGTCTTCAACGAGCTCTTTGAGGGGGTAGGCTCTTTAAACAACTTTTGCCACTCAAATACTGTGGAACGGCTTAAGGCAGTGTCCCCATAAGCCTGATTGATCATATCGAGGGTCTCAGTTACCGTCTTTCGCACAAAACTTCACGGAATAACGTTGCTCTAAATTCAGATTCATTTTGTTTTTCGACGCGGACAAAAAACTTGCTTCACTAAAAACGGTGTCCTCACTCAACGACAGCCCGCAGGCGATTGAGGTTGGTGTCGGTCGCTCCACCTTACCCTGCCAGGCAGACCCCCCTCCACCGCTCCGTTCGCGCCAGAGAAAATCGGTTTTACCACTTTTGAGTGCCATCCTGTAGTTTTCTTGAAACACGCTCATTTTGCTTCAACTTATCACAGCGCAGGATTTTGACATTGATTAATAACAGATTAACACATATTTTCGATAGGTTTACAACACATTACACAATTCCCACATTATGACACTCAATCGTTTTAAAACCAAAGTATATTACCGTAGTTGTTCATAAGCATTCTATTGCAGTGCGCGAAAATCTCAGATCAAATTATTTACAAAATTCCGTGGGAACGTTAAACCCGACTTGCAGTTCAGAGGGGCGATATGTTTCATGCCTGCAGCTATTTATCATCTTATAATTTCTGCCCGTTACAACCATACCTTCTACAATCAAAATTACCATTTAGTTGTTCTCTAGTTTTCTTATGACTTCGAATATCCACGGGTAAGTTACATTTATTCCCTGTATCAAAACAAACAGAAATAATAAAAGCCAACTACGAAATTAATGGCGTTAAAAAGCGAAGAAATGAGGTTCTAATGTATGGATTTGAAATTCCTTGGAAGTAGCCGAGAGGCCCGTTTATCGCGGTACACTTGAAGCGCTGCGAGAAGAAATTCACGTGAATATGGAGAAGAAAGGAACCACAGCGAAGAAAATGAATATTATCGATCGCAGAGGAGAGGCATTGAAATCAATCTGTTACATATCACGTGGGTGTTTGATAAGAGTGCTGCGCCGCGGGCGAGCTAGATGATCGCTGAGGAGGAAGGAATAAGCAGTCATCTCGACTTTCCAAAGGGCGGGAAGGGAGGCGGGTCACGGCCGGGAGGGGAGCGACGCACAGGCGGATCCGAGACTATTGGCGCTTTTCGGCCCGCCCACCCGCTGTGCATATTGCGGAGGAAGAGACAACACACGGATGCAAAACACGCGATGCGAAGAACAAGGAATGAATACAGCAATTGAAACCTTAGTAACCCAGTAAGCCACGACAAAGGACACATGTATTAGTTTCACCTCGTTGATCGGGATAATGAAATAGTTTATCATGGTCAACCAGGTATGCAAGGCACCGGGAATAATTGCAATCACACTACATTTCAGTTTACGTCCTCCTGGGTACGCAGCAGAAAAATCATATTCGTTCAGTTAGTAGTTTGGAGTTCGCCCCAAAAGCGATATCCAAGGAGAACGGAGTTATGCGCATGCGCCGTGAAAAGGATAAATCATTAGGGCACTGGGGATTTCACCCCGGGGATCTCTCCTCCCGTCAAGAGCGCCTGCTCCCGATGCCACTCCCGACAGGTGTCACCGAAATTAAGCTGCTAACGGCTGCGGACTGTCATGTGATCAAAGCTTAAAGGCCCCGCGAGTTGAGTGAGCCGAAGCGGAGGCTCGTGCGAGGGAGGGATTTTCGAATGGCTGCCCGCGGAATGAGACGTGATACCTCCGAGGACAGTCATCAGGATTCCCCGATAACGAAGCGGAGCGCTGATGCGCAGCGTGGGCACTCGCGCCGAACAGATTTCACCGAGGAGGACGGGATCCGTGCATGAGCTTTCGCGAGCATGAAATGCAATACCGAGGGTAGCCGTGGATGATTAATGGTCACATGGCATGTCATGCCAATCATTTCTACATTATTCAAAAAACTGTGCAACACCCTAAAGACGGCAATATAGCATTCGTTCCGATTGTCCGGATTCAATCAAGAGGTATCCCAGTTATCTTCTTTACTCTCAATGAAGCGGAATTGATATTTTCAAAATTTAATTCCTTGTAAAAAATTCTTTATTTATCTTCATAGTCGCAGCATGAAAGCCAAGCTCAACATGCGAACACAACAGCTGATAAATATCAATGTACGAGTTTGCAGTCGATCGCCGTGGGGCAAGTATCACGATCTCAACCGTAGATTTCTCATCGGCACGACGTGGCATTGGGGTACCGAAAGACCTGGTGTTTGCCTTTTATTTGCTGCATCTTTTAAAATAAGAGGAGGACTCTAACAAAAATTGAATGAAAGACTTTTAATAATTAATTATTTAATTCAATAGAAATTTCACCTAAGCCACTAAATGTGATACAAGTTTTATAAATTCCCAGTTATACTCGAGCATTGTACCTGCAAATATTTTTTCTTTCGTCACAAACTAGTATTATTTCATGGATAAACTCGAGATGACACTGATAGTCATGTGCGGAGAGACGACGAGTAGGACGAAGAGAGGATGATTAATCACATACCGCCAGCCATCATGTCCCCGTTTAATACACAGAAGCGAGATGACTAACGGGGTTCGATAGCTCGGTGAAGAATCCTCTTAGCGATTGTTACCAGCAGAAAAAAATGTTATGTTGTGCCAAAGAAGAGGAAAGGCCATCAGTTAAGGGCTGATAAGAAAGAAGTTTCAAATGTTTCCCCCTAGGAAATTGAAGAAAGGGAGGTGATGGACTTTATTAGCTTTTTTTTAATTTCTGTGTCTTGAAATTGTTTCACCCAACCGAAGGCGTGACCAAGGCCGACGGCAACGTATTATGTGCCTTGGAGTTCTTTGAAAAAGACGCATTTATCAATCGAGAGAGGGCGGTGTAAGACATGAAAATGGAAGGGGAATTTTTGTTTCTGCAGTGGTGGAAGGAATCAAGAGGGACATAAATGTGTAAATGTGACGCGAGTTAGACCATCATTAAGATATCGGATTCGGAAAGATTAGACTTCGACTCCACGGTGAGGGAAAAAGTGAATGCGTTGACAAATGAAACAATACCAGGGAAATTTTTCACGACTTCCACGATGGAAGGAAACCGACAAAGATTGAAGTCCGTACTTTCCAAGCAAGATATAGAAAGGTTCCCTCGATCATCAACCACACGGGTGCGCCTTCGCGACGACCCACTGCGCAAGGCACCGCCGTCCACGACTGGTGACTCCTTCCGGGCCCTCCACCAAAGGATCTCCCCACTCTCATTCAACGCGGCAGGGACTGGTGCTCCCGAGCTCGACATCGCCTTTCGTCGAACTGATTCGGAACCATAGAACAAATTGACGCAGTCGCCACCATCCGAATGGAGAGGAGCAACATAAGGTATGACGCGTAGATATAATTCTTATTTGAAAAATTAATTTTTTCATAATCATATATTTTACGAAGAGTAAATGCCTAACGCATCTAGGAAGTGAAATTATTTGCTAGAGAAATATTCTGCGGGAACGAAATAAGCAATGGACGCCATCGCCAAGGAACTTCTTAGAAGTTAGTGCCCTTTCGTGTCGCCCAGTGAATGAGTGGAGAGGCGGGCTGCAGCTCGTGCTCAATTTCGGGTGACTCCTGCGGGCGCTCTCGACCCCTCTATTGCTGCTTGCGATAACCTGGCCGATACTCATCATGGAATTGGAAGTCCGTCCAGCGGTGACTCAGAGTCAATTGGGAGGGGCAAGGGGCAATAGGGGCAAACGTCATGCTTGGAGGGGAGGTTTCCTTACCTCCACGAGGGGGGCACAACTTTTTTCTCTCGTGATCCTCTAACACCCACGAGTGCACCTCGGCCAAATGAACCCCTCGCTGAGAATCGGCAGCATCCTGCACTTGGACTCGGGCGACCATGTCTAACGTGAGCTCCCCCCCCCCGCACACACATTTCCCCTCTCGGTTGACATCATCAGCCAGCAGCACTCTTGCAAGATAAGTGCATGATCTTCGGCCTCTTTGCAGAGATAGTGCGTTGGGGAGAGGATCTCGGAATTGGAAGGCATCCGAGCAGACGTTCAACCCCAACCAATCACACGACTCCGCCAGACGCGGAACTTGTAGGAGCACTCATACCCTCCGATTCTTCCAGTTTCAGCCCTGGCTGAAGCAGCCGCCGGGAAAGTGAGTTTGGATAGGCCCGAATGATTATTGAACCGCGGCACATTCGTATTTGGTGCACGCTTCGTTGGGTGACTCCCCTCTTTTGAAGAGTGATTTGCCCCGGGGTGTGATTTCTCGCGAGTGAATCAAAGGGGCAGCTCCAGGGCCACTCTCTTCGCTTGCTCCGGGAGAGACCCGGGCGCTTGCGGAAGCCCCCGTCCTAGTCTTTCGCCGGATCCAGACGCAGAAAGGCAAATAGCAGCTGTCCCCTGTGGCGTCGTCTCTGGTCATTGGGTTCAGCGCCTCACCGTTCACTCGCGCAAGTGGGACACACGTTGGGGGTGGCCTGCCCTGTGGGCAGAGAGGAGGGGGGGTGAGAGAGAGAGAGACGTTTGCCGCTCCTTTCTATAAGCGCCTCGAACCGCACCCGAAACCAACTTCAATTAAGAATAATTGGGTTGGCTGCGAAATGCATACGGATTAGGCCGACATTTTCAAAATATGCTTCTCAGTCTTTCTCAAGCTTGGTGAGTCAGTGGACTCTTACAAAATGAGACTTTTCGCAATGCACTTGCTTTTCGAAGGCATTAGTTCCACCCACACGGGGTCGATGGTGCAGCCCTTGTCTTGTCCATTTTCCTCAATTCATGGACATGTCTCCCCTTCCAGGTCCACTGCGATCGTATCTGCTTCTGGGCAATCCGTCCACCTCGCGTTCGTCTGGCCCGCTCCCTTCGCCCGCAAAACACAATCTCCGCCAATCCGCTTCTCCTCCCTGCACATAACGCCTCAAAGCACTCGCCTCCCTCGCCCCTTTCCCACCATCTGCTCCTCCATCGGTCCACACAAGCTTTCACAACTGAGTTTTCGGCAACTCAAATATTTTTAATGCCATACCAAAAAACTTATTCATCAACGGAAAACCTACGTGTATGGCCTCTTCTCTCTTCGCTTAAATTCAATATATTCTCTTCTGCAGACCAAAATGAAATAGATTTTTAAAAACGACGCACCGTCAATATCTGATGACGCGTTTGCTCCGACAGCGAACGTTTCCGCTTCCAAACACACGCACGCACGCGCAGAGAGAAAGAGAGAGCGAATGACCCATTTCATAACGTGATGAGCATGCACAAATGCTGCCCAGGGGATGGATGAGTCACGGAGGCGGTTTCCCTCCCTCCCCTCTCTGTAGAGCGGGCGGAGATTCTCGTTTGTCCGAATGCTCTCGAATATAAACCGAGAGTTTCCGATGAAAGGAGCGAGGGGAATGGCAGGCCATTGCGGTGGAGTGCACTCCTCCATGGCGCGAACGAAAGAAAAACAGAGGAGGTCGGAAATGCGTGGCCGCGCGAGAAAGGCAAACGGGCATATTGATTGACAACGGAGTAAAGAAGAGGTCGTGCGACGAGTGGGCGGAGAAGGGAAGGCAAAGAAAAAGGAGAGAAGGAATGAGCTTAAGGGATGCATTTGATGCAGGATTGCTCGACGAGGGCGAGGTCAGCGAGACGAAATTCAGAGGGACACGCGGGCCGACCAAAGCAAAGCACGGCAGAGGTCAGGGCGGGCGTATGCGATGGCCACGTGAACGAGTTCAGCCGAGAGGACCGTGCCACGAACTCTGCCACACAAATCACATATCATATAATTCACGACGATGGACACACTCTCGCACTCTCTCATAGGAAGCTCTCCGTCCTTCAAGTGGAAATATTGAAAGCGGATTTGCCAAGATTTTCAGTGAAAGAAGACATATTTTTCAAAATTATACGAATGCATACAAGTAATCATACCCTGATATTATTTCAAATATCACAATGAAACTAAAAGGGAAAGTGGGACTTCAGAGATTGTGGGAATAAACCAATTTCAACAATCAGTAGGAAAAGGTGTTATGATTTCTTATCGTTGAAAAAAACATAATATGTTATTATCAACAGAAACATGATGTTCACTTTGCACATTATCTTTTTCAAAACAGACATACAACGATCGTGGTAAATATAATATGGTAGCATTAACAGGGTTTTACCAGAATTGAAGGATAAAATATAAAAAAAACAGTTTCTGGCGTAACTTGGTGGAAAATCTTCATACTGACTTTTAATAATCAAACCACTTTACTTTTCCACATAAACTTTTTAATCTTACAACCCAGGTTTCGTTATAGCATAACATCATCAAAATTAAAGTGGTTTGATTATTAAAAGTCAGGATAAAATATTGTTTTCCACAAAACTTGTAGAATACGCATTATTCAAATTAAGTCTTCAAACCAGTCAATTCAATACATATTTATAGTTTTGCATTTATTTTGAAATAAATTTGATAATGACAAGAAACAGGAAATATATTTATTCCTAAAATAGACTAAAATATTAACTGTTGGTGAAGAATTTTGATTGGTTCTAAAGTAGACCTTCAGACAATTTCAGCTAATGTGATTTCGCGGTTTGCAGTACGAGAAACAAGAATGGAATATTCGTTGCTGAAGGCCAGACAGAGAAGTACTTGAGGCAACAAACACGATCATGTTTAAAAGCGCGCTTCTATTCACCTTATGAAATTGAAATATTATGCAAGGTTTGGCACAATCGTCGACTAAACGCGGTAAGCATGGGGTCCATATAGGAGAGAGATGAGGATTAGATCCCTTTGGGTCAATTAAGGGACTGGATTGGATGTAGGGGTCAAGTCAAGCAAAGCCAAGAGTGAATGTGATCCAAAATAGTCCAAAGACGATGAGTAATATTGCCATCTGAGGAAAAGAAGGAAACGCAAGAAACAATGAAAACAAGATAGCCGAGACTGTAAACTTGATTGACACTATGTTTTAAAGGTGCGAATAAACAAGGTTACAGGTATTTGCAAAGAAACACTTGGTTTTTCCACATAAAAACCAAGTGTTTCTTTGCAAATATGTATCGTATCCACAAAGTGACGCCTGAAGTTATCTTCTTTAAGGTTACAGGTAGGTTACTTATACCCTTGTTTTATTCCCCCTTTTAAAACATAGTGCCAATCAAGTACGGTCTCGGATATCTCGTTTTCATTGCTTCACGACTACGTTCCTTCTATATTTGCAAGAAACAATGTTGAAATACAATGTAGACGGAAGAAGTATGCAAGGACTGAGTATTGTTGATGAAATTCGTACGAGAGCTTGCTTATGTCTCCTGAATCCAGTTTATTTGGGTTTTCAGAATCCGCGAATCGAAAAGGGAACGACGTGAGTCGATATGCAGATGCGTGCGTAAAATATTCGAATTCTGAAAAAGACGACGGTTGTCACGGCTTCATTTGTTTTGGACGCCGATGTTAATGCACGCGGTTCGCCTTGAGCGTTCTCGGGGGGGGGGGGAGGGAAGGAGAGAATTCAAAGTATCGCACCAAATAGGACACAAAGGGTGGTACCGAAGAAGCCCCCATGGGCGGGAGAGAACGGCCGGGAAGGTAAGCTTTCGGATCGTCACACCACGTCAATCGAAAGAGGGAGGCGTCACCGACGCAATTCCCGAAAGGGGTGGTGGTCTGTCGGTGGGGAGGTCGGTTAACGGGGAGGTGGAAGCCGGGGGCTGACAAGTTCGCCAGAGGCGCGCTCTCAACGGAGTTAACAGGAAGTGTCGCCATCAGTGAGCCTCCTCGCTGCGACGGGTTTCCCCTACTCCCTCGAAAGTGTGCTTCGCCCCAGGAAATGAAAGGCCCGCCGAACAAAGGCAAGGTGGGAGGAGACTAACGGAGATTTTAAATGGAGAAACCATTGAGACACGTTATCACCAGGAATTTCAATCATTTTTTCACAAAGCATTGCGCCTCGACATCACTTTGACTTTGTTTACAACACCGCAAAACTGGGAAGCACTACGACGTTTTCGAATGCCATGGAAGGATCCCAATTTCCAATTCATTCGGAATCTGTGATGTCTGCAAGAATAGTACGCCGAGGCTTGGCGACGACGGAAGGTGATATACGTGGAAGGCACTCAAACTGTCAGCGAAAAGACGACGTCATTTCCTTTCGCGGCAGACTCACGAAGAGATCCCCAAGTTGCGGAGGTTACAGAATGAGAGGATAAGGAAACAGGCCTGACGTGTGGCGAGGGATCAAGGAACAGATTTGAAAAGTGGCGAGAGGCGAAGGAGCGAGACGAGTGTCGAGAGATGGAAGACGGGGGAAGAATCCATGAGGAGCAGAAAGAGGCCTGAGTAAAGGGACGCCACAAAATGTAAAGAGATCTGAAAGATAATGAGCAAAGTGTTATGAAATGAGGCGCCAGAAAGAGGATGAGCAAATGGGTCATGGTACGAGGCGCCAGGCGTCACAGCACTGGGAAATCGCTTAGCAGTAGATAGAATGCCAACAATCAGTCGTGGCCAACAGCAACATGAAAATCTACTACACATTAGTGGTAATTAAGGAATTTTGTTTTTCAATAAAATAAAAAATAGTAAACTAAATAAGTTAATAAAAATATCTTCCCAATTAAATAAATGTAGCGTTTTAGGGCAAATATGTGTCCACGCAATCTAGAAAAAAGTCTTACGTCATCCGAGCCGTAGGAGAGTCCCTACTGTTATGTCTTATCGTATCGCATATTAAAATGTCACAGAAAATTACAAGAGTTAGTATCTGACCAATAGAGTCAAAACATTGCCAGCGTTCTACATTACATATTAATTTTTCATCAGCAACAGATTGCTGATGATCACTGCGTGATCAATACGCTCATGACGGAAATTACACATATTCAGGTTATAATTTAGTAATAATGAAGTGTAGTTTGGATCCAAGGGGAAAACAGAGAAAATAACAGAATAAATAGAAATTTTAAAAAGTGATCGCGACGAGAAGAAAAGAAGTACCAGGAAGGAGCAGAGACAATGTATGGTGAGGGTAGGGAGACAAGTGCAATAGAATAAAAGTGAATATGTTTTAAAAGAGATATCAAAAGTGAAGAGCTCAGTAACAAGGAAAAGAAAGAGTACTGGTATATCATGGATTACAAAAGAGGTGATTAGAAAGATAGACAAGAAAAAAAATTGTAAGAATTACACGGAGTTTGGTGAATAGAATTACAGTGTACAAAATTTGAATAGTAACTGCATGGGGGAACTAAAGAGGGTGAGATAAGCGTGGTTAAAGACGCAAAGCAGGGCATGAAATGTTTACAAATAAACGGTAAAATAGGTGCGCTGTAGATGTTGGTGAAGACATTGCCTGGAAGTAAGAGGGGAAAATCAATGCAAACGATCGGTAATCGGAATAATTATCATTGAATCAGTAAAGATTGAAGAGATAAAGTAGAGATAAATCCAACTCTATGGCAATGGCAAAAGGCCATCAAGCATACGAGACATTTAGAAATAGAAAGTGACGCAGCTGATGGTAGCTTAGGTCCAGACATCCTTAATGGAGAGAGATAAAAGCATTAAAGGAATTGGAATCAAATAAGGCCGTGAGGGTAGATAATATTCCCTTAGAACTCACACTTAAACGTTTAGGAAAGTGTGGGAATAATATTTTCGTGGAATAATTTGTAGTATCTGTGAGGAAGGAATCTGGCCTGAAGACTTCGCCACATCAGTCTTAGTTCCAATTTCAAAAAAGAGAAACGAAATTATATGCAAGAAATCCAGAACAATACGTTTGATTTTACACGCGCCTGAAGTGACACTTGTAATCATTCGTAACAGATTGGCGAGAAGGGCAGATAATTACTTAGAGAGTGATTTGAAGGGGGAGAGGATGCCATTGCAGTAATGGGGTCACCAATTGAGAGGAACATGAAATGCAATCAGGATGTAAATACCTATTTCGTACATTTCGAAAGGCGTTTGATAGAGTGAATTAGCTGGAATTATTGAATCTATAGCAGAAAATACGGCTAACGTTGGCGTTACACAGCTCATTGGCAACATGTCCGAGACTGCTCTGGTGCAAGTAGCGCATTCAGAGTTGGAATAGAAAAGGTTAGGAAAGAAGTAAAAGAGGGGTGTCCAATCTCACCCGAGATTTTCAACATGTGTGAAGGAAATGGCTTTTTATTACTTGTTATTAATATCCCTGCAACCCGCCGCCAGGGTGTGCGGCAGGGGGTGATTACACACCAAATTAATATTGATCCAAACATACTTTTCACCCATAGCGCGGTCGGACGATGTTATTCTGATCCCTTATCGTTGGTGGGAAAAATGACATCTCAAATCTATCTGTTCTACACTTGATCTCTCTAATTGTATTAACATGATCTTTCCTACCGGAGTACGACGGGGTTATAATGCATTTCCAGCATCACTGCTAAAGAGACGTCCTTCCAATTTATGCGAGAAGAGATTTAATATGTTATTCAACCTTCGCTTTGTGTATGATTCACAGTCTCTAATATTTTCCTACGTTTATGGCTGCGTAGATTTTCGCGGCGGTGGCTTGAAGAATTCTGCATGTCCGGGTTTTCACCGCGTTGTTGTTTGAAGCCAACAACAGTTTCGCCGAAGTTTCATCCGGCGTCTTCAGGTCAAAGATGATCTTCGACCTGAAGGGGTCGAAGGGAAATCTAAAGGGAATGGATTTCATCCGCTACGACGCTCTGCCACGCACAAAAAATCTGCTCAGCGTGTCTAGTTTTGCGCCAAAAACCCATCTTACTGCCCATCCTCCAAATGCAACCTACTTCAAATGTTGAATAAACGCATTAATTAGCAGTGTTCCCTGAATGCCTCAACAAGTACGAGCCAAAAAATCAGCAGAATTCCTGATAAATATACATGCAAAAACCTCTGCGCTGGAATTCTTTTTCACAAAAACGTAATTGGTGACGCGTTGGCAGACAAAGTTGGTTGAAGTGTTAAGGGGGTCGAGTGGGCGACGTAACGAGCACCCTCTCCCCTGGGGGCGGATGCAGGGGGGAGCTAGAGTACCCTCCCCCCCTCTCTCTCCAGATCCCTGCACCTGTATAGCGCCCGAGGCGAGCCCACCTGCCTGCTTCTTCAGCTAATTGCGCGTCGAAGGTGCGTCCTCCTAATCCGAAAATACACATTTTTTCGCTCCCTTGTTACAATTAATATTCGAAGGATAATTATACGGAGCCTTCAGGAGAGACTCGCACAAGTTTGGACCGCCCGTCTTTCCAAAACGACTCACTCCCGAGAAAAATCTCAACCTCGAAAGTTTGTGCAAACCCAAAGCGTTCCTCTAACTGGCCCACTCACAGCTACACAGGTCACTAACTAACCTCATCGGAGGTCACTAACGAATCCGGTATCAATATAATACATTAATTGATAGTTGACTGTTTACTGTAGGTTTGGGATGGACACAGACCCAACATCACTTCAGACATTCATTCCTTAGCACCGTATAACGAGTCGGCGCCTGACACGCCGAACTGCATTCAACTGCTCTTCATTTCCACACACCGTTGCATAAAATGTAGATGCATACACTGCAAAATGAATGGCGTTTTCACTTTCAACGTTGATTCTAATCAAGAACACGAGATGTGTTCAAAAAGTAACGGGAATTCCGTAACTTCCCATAGTACACCACGAGTTCTTGCTACAAGTTCATCTACATGATACCCCGCAATCCACCGCAGGGGCGTGCGGCGGGGAGTGATTCTCCATGCAAGCACATTCATTACACCTCTACGCAAATGCCAACTCGATCATGCAATCGAGCAAATAACATAAAAAAAGGTGCTTACGCTCGAGATTATTCAATTACAGGAGGCGATCGCGGAAGGCGATCACCTGCTAACCCATTCTCGAGATTTTATTTGAGTGTTGAAATGTCAACACTGACTTATAACTATGGTATATTAGGCAGTCTCAATTGAAAAATGAGCAAGGTGAATTGGGTTTGATCAACACTTGATTTCCACACTATTCACTTGTCAAAACTTAGAAAGCATCGTCAAATCAACCTTCGTCGAAATGACATAATTGAAAACGCGGATTACGCCTCATAACAAGCTTATTTAACAAAATTGAAGGCACTGTAGCTTTAAAATACTCACAGTGTTTGGCATAGTGACATTCTCAATTAGCTGCGCAAAGTAAATTTCTGGTGCTATTCGATGCTAGAGTATAAGTTCTTGCATCACACCCGAGTTAAAGAGAAAGGGCCGAAATGTTCATTTACGGATTTTACTTGGAGCGTTTTGAACGGCATTTTTGAGTAGTTGGCGCGGGGATTTTTAGGAAAATGTTCCGATTTCATTTCCGCGAAAATCGGAAATTTTAAATTGAGTATTTCATTCAGTGTCGGGCGCATAACTCGTAAGCAAATCGCACGTGGAAACATGGGGAGCCATTCTCATGCCTAGGAATGACTTGCTCAGCTGTCGAAACTCGGGTCTCGTTGGCGCTGTGCATATCCGCCGGCCAACAAATCAAAGTGTTTATTGTTCGCACGCTTGAAACTAGCCATTCGAGGGTCGAAGGTCGGCTTTTAAAGCGATTCGTGCGTGTGGGGCTGGGGAGGTCAGTCGTCTGCTGCTGGGGTGTTCAAACTCAGGCAGGGGATGGCGAGGGGGGGTTAGAAGGTGGCTGGGAGCCAGGGGAGGAAGTCTCTGGGTCCTTGTCACAAACAGGTGACAAGGGCTTGCCGACCGGGCCGTCCGTCGATGCATTCACGCACACTCCACCCCACACGACGCCTTTTGGGTGCTTAGCATTGTGAATCTTGAATCTTCAATTATTTCCCTGCCATTGCAAAATGTAGAGCCTGAATTGTTTCCAGAACAACAAAATATTACAGATTTATTCAGTCATTTATCAAATAAACTTTTTCCTTTCCTTTCTTCTTCACTTTCTGGAATGGTAAAACAATTATTTCACACTCTAAAAATAGTGCAACAAAATTTAACACAAACACAGGAACTCCAACTAATTTATCGTTGCCACTTATTTCTGATTTCAAATATTTCCTCACCTTTCCAAGTTTTACAGGCCAAAATTCAAATTTTCCACACCCTAACCTAAAATTTAAATTGCCACAGCATGAGTGAACCGCTTCCAATTATTTAAACCTTAAATCATACATATGTCGTGGTTATAGTACTCTTATATAAAGTAGGTTTTCTGTTTACACTATGGGACACATTAACTAATTCTGCTATTCTATCTCTAGCCTAACAAATACATCCTAACATCCGACACTTTAATAAATCCTACTCAATTCCGTATATTCCCTTCATTTCGTCCAACATCCTATCTTATTCCTTAGCCTGCCCTGTTTGCTCAACATTCTCCCTTCTGACACAGTCTTCAACAACCCACTGCCGATAAATACGCTTTTAATCCATTATTCCTGCCTCCTTGTAATTTCTCCCAGCAAACTCCTCTCCTCTCCTCCCCTCTCAACATACCAAGCACCTCCTCATTTGTATTCCTTTCGGTCTACTTCATCTTCTCCATCCTTCATCATCCACAACCACATTTCAAGGTCTACGTCTATCATCCTGCTTCTGTGACCACGTTTCCGCGTCGTACATAGCTACGCTCCATATCAAAGTTTTAACGTGTCATTTCTTAAACTCCTTACTCAACGTCCCTGTCGTCAATTCTCCCCTCCTTGTGGATACTCTTTTCCCTCCTCCTTGTGAAAGCTTCTTAATGGAATACTTCTTCTGGGACCATATAACCTCAATTTTGCCCAAATGAAGATGTTTGCGTATCTATCTTCTTATGTATACCACTCTGACCATCTTGGTTCAACATATTTCAATGACACTCTGCATCTGCATTTCATAATTGTTTCTAGTGCTTTCTGTTTTGAAATGAAAGAGCTAATTATCCAGTTAAACAACGATTTTTTGACACATATTAAACATGTACCCTAATTTAAAATAATTAACAATAACGTCTCCGCAGACTCGCGGTGTACATCGCAGCCTGACCAAACTTACATTGAGCCTCACACGAAGGTATGCAAAATAATCCAAGGACGTTAGGAAACCATCAGCGAAGAATAACACTTTTTCTTTTACTAGAACGTAGATTTTCGCATCATTCAGATGAATGACTCTCAATTGGATGGAGAGTCATTCATCTCGATTGAATGGAGAGTCACTTTTTCTTTTACGTGTTATATTAAGGTAAATGCCCTAATAACTCTTACGAAAAATTACTAACTTGCCTTCTCTTATTACACACAGCCCTTTGTTTGCCGTATTATCGAACAGAAGTAGTGAATGCCCAAAAACACTTCCACATGGGCTTTCTCCTCACTTTTCCATGTTTGCTCGATTTTCTACTACTGGTACTGCTGTTATAGTATTCTCCTCTCATGATTTGGGGCTCATAAATATTTTTTAAGCGGCAGGCATCCACTCCTTAATTTTAAATGCCGGGTAAGGTTTCAACAGGACGTACAGCGAACTTACTTTCTTCGCACCCTGCTGTGAATGGGCCGTTATAGGGAAGCACGTATCCTTGGTACAAAAGATCAGTCGACACGACTGTGGTGGCGACCCACCTCCCCGCAGCGAAAGCGTCACGGGCAACGCGATGCCCTGAGGCCGCTGACACTGAGGTCGGTTGAAACGGAAGACTCGAACGTCAGGGGTTCACATAGTCCCATTGTTTAAAAAGATCGCAGCACCTGACGTCAACGAGTGAGAAAATCCGACAGCCCCGAATACCCAACCATATTAACTTCGTAGCATTCGGGTAATGTGCCCACCACAATGAAACAACAAAATAATTCCCAACTAGGTGTTCGTCGTAGTTTCCCCGACACTCTAGCACTTTTTCTTCCGACCCCAAGAAGTGTTCTCGACGTAAATGACGCCAAATCGGACGAACCGACATGATATATATGCAATGTATTTTAGCTGAAAGTATGCACGGATACCGTGTGCAATGATCATGTACTGTGAAGAGGAGCTAGGTTTGTAAAACGCAAAACTAAGGAACTAGGAAAATAGGCAGAAAATATAGATTAAAGAGGAACTGGGTTGGGAAACAACATCTGAATGACTGAAAAACTAGAGATTACGTCTCTGGAATAAAAAGTAAACAGATATCTTTAACGATTATAATAGAAATGTATTACTTTCCCCGTAATATACCACGGTAGTAGACTTCAAGAATATCAAAACTTAGAGATTAATTGTTGAATGAAAGCTTGAAATCATCATTCTTCCCACAAACGATAAGGTTGTTTCTGTGCTGTTTATTTCTCCTTTGGTGGGTGTAACAACTCCCTAACTCTTGGCCAAGTAATCGGAGCACTTGGGCGTTTTAAAAACATCGCAGATCTCAGTGTAAATTAGGTTTTCTCGATATCCCAAGTGGTTAGAGCATCCGCCCGGCAAGTGGAGAGATCCGGTGTTCAAGTCCCGGTCGGAGAAATATTTTTACACTCGTGGTCTGCTTGATTCCGCCTTCCCCACCTCTCCTGTGTTCATGTGTGTTCCTATCCCCTTTCTTTATATCTATTTCTATTTGAATGAATATTTGTTCGCCGTACGGCGGGATTTCGTGTTTGAATCCCATTCGCTATGAAGTTTGCAAGAAATGTTCCAACAATGATTTTCGCAAGCTTTCTAGCCGACACAGTACGATGACTCTTCATTATGAAGTTTTTCCTGGCGCGAAATCGAGCTCTACCCAACTGAAAAGGCGAGCTGTCTACCTGCAAACATTGCTGACCCACGGAGAATTGAGAGGCATTCATCGACATTATCACGGGCTAGGAATTGATTGCTCAGCCAGAGTCCTCCATTCCAATATCGCAAGGAACGAATGATACACATGTTGAGATGGTAAGCACATTGAAATTTAATATAGAAGGTAATTGTGACTTGGCGAACGAAGATAATTGATTTTTCAAAGCATTCGACAGTTCTTTCAGTCAACCAACTGGAATAACATCTCATTCTCAAATGCTTTAACGAAGTTCAAAAACCGCTCTTCCGTTCTCAATAATATTTATTTTGAGCGTTTCCTAAAGGGAATAACAGAGTATAATGGGGTTATACTCTAGATTTACCCACGTGGGCTCCTTGCGATTCGTTTAGTCTTTTAATATTTTTTACCCACAGAGGTAAAACGCAGCAAAAAGTCAAATAAATACATTCATTCAAATTTAATATAAATTATTTATCCTTCTTCGTTAATCTTCACTCCGTTATCATCAATCGATTGCAATTTAAAATAAATTGCGGGCATCTTTTATGCTAAGCCTAAATATACGATAGACTGCCAGTTGTACGCAATATCTCGCATGTAATTCCAATATATTCCAGCCACTATAAATGTTATTGACTTCCCGTCTCTAGAGACTATGGGATAAAAAAACTGGTACACGTTTTGTCCAAAATTTTAAAGGAAAAGGTTCGTGAGATCTTCTCAAAATATTTTCATTCCTTAATTACACTCGAGTCTGTCCCAATCCAGAGGGCGTTCTGCCTCTTTTGCACAAATATGAGAATAACGAGGCAGTAAGGGGCGCTGAGAGAATGAGGAAATTTACCACATGCAAAATTGAGAGCACGATATTCAACTTTGTTTTTATTCAATTTATACCCAGGCGTTATGTATCAAAAATTGTCTTTACTTTTTTGAAAATACTTTCGCAATTTTGTTGCATCGGAACAGGACAGTGATGCCTATCGTTCTTAATGTGTCGGTATTGCGAAAAACGGCGCAACTAAGTATGTGTATTCATGCAATTAACATTCTTCGACAGTGAAGACTTTCAAGACTTTCGTTCAAAATGTAAATGTTTTGCCAAACTTTTCACAGAGTAAATAAAGGGAACGTACTACGGCCGAATGAATGGAATAAATAAAATTAGTAATTTTCATTTATTCTTTTCACAGAGTATTTTCGGCGGCAAGCAAAAGCAGGCAATAGAAAGGGGTCTAAGAAACCTTAGGTCAGTCATTGCATCGACTATTTATAGCGTAATGGCTTCATAAAATATAGTAAGGACACCAACCAAAATAAATTGTTCCCACAAAAAAGATTCTGAGTGCATCCAATCTGAATAAACAGCTTCTACATTGTCCACGAATCGTAAAAATACTTAAAGAAGAAATTCTTTGGAGCGGCGCAGTGAGCGTGATTGTGCGACCAAGGCAGCCCACAACAAGGTAATCTTGGCAAGAGTAGGGATGGTACTCATTATGTGCTGTGGGAGAGTGACTTCAAGCGATGGGGGGCGTAACACTAGTAAGGGTCCCTATCGACTACGTTGTTGCATGAAACACTTGTAGAAAACTAGCACTGCAAAAAGAAAGTGCACATTTTCCATGCATAATGCATTATTTCCTTGCTTCCTGAATGTCTACAAACAGACCAAGTACAGTGAATATAGACAAGTGTATTGCACAAGAAAATCAGGCGATATGGCCCTTAGTTAGGTTTTCAGAAATACCAGTATAACAACCGCGCATTAAATTAAGAAAATATTGAACAGATTAGCCACTGTTCGGAAGAGCGTGAATCAGCCGAAAAGAAAAAAGGCCACTCGCTATTGCGGAGGTGTATGCTCCAGTGGGGCGGCGGCTCAGAGGAGTCAAAGACAACGCTACCGTTGATTGCTTACATTGACTCACTTGACTTGAATGTCATTATTAAAATAAAGGGTCAAACAAAGATGTCGTTCAGGAAAATGACGTTCAACCAATTAGGACCACATTTGGAAAAATATTCATCGACAACCTGGAAAGAATCCTGCCCGGTTCGTCCAATCCTACCCACCATCGAACACAATCCTACAAAACAATCACTATTGACTACACACCCGAAGGTACTGGAAAACATATTTTACATATTTTATTCTTCTGCGTGATATTAATTAGGTATTTGAATTACATTATGGTAGGAAACAATGCATCTTTGAATTTCCGACAAGGTTGTTGCTAATATGTGTTTTTTTGGGGGTTTAACCTTTCGAGGTACGACCGCTTTGGATGCACAGGGATTGCACAAGAATACATTTCCTTGTGTCTTCTAAGAAAACAACCAGACCATTTACGCTAAATAAAACCATTCTTCGACCATGCATGAATGCCTTCCTTTCTTCTTTCCGCCCTATATACCAATCATATTCCTACCCCTTCCCAGCTTGGCTCAGGTGCTCCCCTATATTAGTCTTCAACACACCATTGCCAATTAACATACTCTAAATCCATCATCCCTGCCTCCTTATAATTTCTCCCCTCAATCCCCACTCCTCACCCACGATCTCCAGGACTTCCTCATTTGTTTCCCTTTCCGTCTATTTTACCTTCTCCATTCTTCTCCACACCCACATTTCAAGGTCCTGCAAACTTCGCCTATCATCCTGCTTCAATGACCATGTTTCCGTGCCGTACAAAATCACGTACACGCAAAATCAATGACATTACGCGTACCTCTCCCCTTCCTGAACCCAAACTGATCATCTCCCAAATAATCACTTGCCCTACTCTCTATCCCTTCGTTGATGATCCTACGAATCACTTTAGCTGCGTAGGATATCTATATTATTATTCTATAGTCCTCATTTATGGTTGAGTTTTCGTTTTTCAGAATAGAGACTTCTCACAGTCTTAAGGCCAAATTTACTTACCCATAAATGCTACGAATTATTCCATAAAAAATCTTCCTCCCATGTCGACCTAACCTTTTAGAGTTCTGCAAAAACGCTGTATTTCTGCTGTAACGCCACGGCCTTATTTGGCTTCATCTCCCTTAATGCCCTTTTTATCATGATATCGAGTATTCCAGGACCTAAGCTATCTTCACCTACGTCATATTGTCTTTCTATGTCTTAGCCTGCTTGTCTAATTTCTTTACGATATGGATCGTCTATACATTCTTTCCACCTCCTTTGACCTTATCTGGCTAAATTGAATATATTCCGGACTTATCTTTGAATGTTTGAGCGGATTTTCCATTCTTACTTCCTGGCAATATTTTCAGCTTTTTTAACAAGCTCACCAATTTCACTCATACTTATTCTTCTTATACATCCTTATCCTCGCACTGCGTCTACCACCAAACTTCTTTCTCTCTATTGGTTTTCCGCTTCAGTTTATTATTCTTGAAGAACGTTTAACTTCATTTCAGCAAAACCGCCAAGCCGCCATTGTTTCATATCATCTCAGTCAGCTCTCAAAAACTTGCCTACATTTTCCCTTCCCATTTCTCGCCGCATATTCTCTTTCTCCCCTCTTCATTGTCCCAATAACCAAGTCCTAATTGTGAATTGGTCCTTTTCATTGGGTTTTGTGAATGATTTTGCACATGATTGATAAGATATAAAAATATATAGCATCCATAACGGGATTCACACTCAAAAAACTCTTGCATAACTTTACTCTCTTCTGGTTAAGACTAACCCTAGCTTTATTTTATGAAAATGCAATGTGGAAAACTGATATCCCTCTCAGCCGAGAACATCTTTCTCAGTCAAGGCAAGTTATGGAAATCATAAGGATACACTTCGAACAGTAGAAGAGATGACACGGGTTCATCAAAAGCAATTAAAAATCCAGCTTCCTTATTGCCATTGCATTAAATTAGACGGTTAGGAACCAGAAGTTCAGTGAGCCGTGGGTAATCAATCTGGACCTTTGACGCTCGAAGGCAATGGAATGGCGAGGGGGGGGGAGCTAACGGCGAGTACTGCAACGAAGCGGGTCCATTGATCCGTGTACCGTCGAGGTGCTTCCCAGTCGAGGCTGACCCAATCGAGGCGCCCACCGAGAGAAAAGGAGAAGAGAATAGGAGGAGAGAAAGGGAGTGGAGCGAATGAGGAAAGCGAAGGAGGGTGAGGGGGAGAGGGTAGGAGGAGAGAAGAAAAGGAGAGGGAAGGAGAAGAGAGTGAAGGAGGAAAGGAAAGGAGAGAAAAGGGGGAGAGGAAGGGAAGAGAGCGATGGAGGAGAGCAAAGGCGGAAACGGAAGGAGGAGAAGAGGGTAAGAGAGGAGAAAAGGAGGAGAGCGAAGGAGAGGAAAGGGAAGGAGAGAAAAGTGAGAGAGGGAAGAAGGAGAGAAAAGGAGGAGAAAGAAGGAGAGGAACGAAGAAGGAGAGCCCCCCCCCCCATGAGGACTGCCAACGCGCCAACGGCGCTGGTGGTCCCTTCGAAGTGTGCCCACCGCCTCTTCTGAATTCACAGCGCTACATGGCAAAATCACCAGAATGGATCCTACAGGGATATCGCCTCGATGGATCAAAGGGTAAACGTTAATTTCTGTTTCTCTGTCATGAATAGTAATTTATCACTTCATTTGCCTTAATCCTGGTTTTTGATTACAGTTCACCGCTATCGTAACTGCGAACCGACCCTACACTATTACCTTTGCTTTGCTCAAGACAGTCAATTAAAGTTAAGCGTCAGAACTTCATGACATACGTATTTTGAACAAGTCACTGAGATTAACCAAGATATTAATAATTAAAATACGTCTATTTATTTTTTATTTAATTAGCAGTATGGTGACGAGAAACGCAGTTTCTCGTCAAATTTCCGAGCATAGGGCACCAGGATACGAACCGGAAGAGCGCCAAGTCTCAAATATCCGAGGTTTGTTTGAACAAAGCTCCGTTCTGAGGCCATGTGGATGCAAATTCGTGGCTGGCAGATGGGTCTGAAGCAGCAGCAGGGGCTTCGGATTGAAAATCCTTCCACCCCCCCCCCCCGCACTTACAACCTCTCCTGGGTTTAGGGGGAGCGGGGGGAGGGAGACGGGAGGGATGCCGCGTGTGCGTGGCGTGGTTAATGTATTCCTGGCGCGGCGTGGCTGCTCCGCCGATAGCGGATCCGCCCGCTTTAACGCCTGGATGAGTGCAGCGTCGGATGGCGTGCCTTTCCGCGCCGCCGGGTGTGGGGAGGGCATGGTGGGTCCCTAAATTAGCAATCGCCCGAGAAGTGACATGCTCCGAGTGCCATTGGCTCCACCGGCGGGCGCCTTCGCTCCCCGGTGCCCGACCAACACGGACGGCCAATGCCACCACCCCTACCTATATAGGTTTGGGAAACAGCAATGTCTACTCCTTATTATATGAAAATAATGTGAAAGGTGCGCAGTTATTATATTATATTTATTAATGATGGAAACTGAAGAGCAGCAAAGGATACGCGCAAATTAATTTGTCTTAATTATAGCCTTTGGTCATTACTTTTTTCGTGATGATGTCGTCAATTATAACCTGTGATTAAGGCAAAGATTAGATAAATTATTAATACCCAATGGTTGCTAAAGCGCAAAAAAGGAGGTATAGGAAAGAGTTGCGGATGCGTGGGCGAAAGCACGTGGATGAGCATGAAGAAGCTGATTAAAGATGACTTCACAAAAATACTAACCGTAAATGCGGATTCGCCGTCGACAACAAAGTGTTCGGCCCGCCTTCCAGCTACAATGGCCACGGATGGCCAGCACTGGCCATTAGCTCCATTTTAAAACGAAACGAATGAGATATTTACCAAATTCATACTGCTTAATGCCTGATATTACGGTAATTACCAGTGCCATCATAATCTGACATGTACGCCTCGCTTCGTATTCAATGGACCTCACGTTCCGATCTCTTTAATTTACTGTAACAGTAGATATCACGATTCAAAATGTTGTCAATAAGTTTAAAAAAAGAATAGGTTTAGAAAAAATCTTGATAACCTAGACTATGCATTTTTCGTCGTCAAATCTCGGTGAGGCAAGGAAAAAATGAAAATAAAAATTCTATGGCCATTAAGATGCAGTTATACACATCCAGACAATTTAAGACACTCGAAGGACCTTCATTCGCGATAATATTCACTGAGCTACTTCTCCCACGTTGGCATAAGAGCGCTTTCTAAGTTGACGTAAGCATTACATTGCCCATCTGAAAAAAGTCATTAGTATTTATTTTTAAACTTCGTTAGTTAAATGTGAACCTTGACAAAAAATAAGCACGCTTTTCTAGTTGACTTCAAATTGTTAATCTTAATCCAAGTTATAATCCTCGATAAAGAATGTTAACACTATTTTGTATTAACTAGGTTTAATAACTCCTTGAATTTCCATTCACAGAATGAACTTCAAGCACACGACTGGTAACTGAAGAATATGAGACGAAATGTGCGTCGTTTATTAAACTCATTTTTGTGGTGAAGTCTAACATTTTTTTCACTAAGAAACCCACTTCTACTTCAAAAAGCAGGAAATTGTGAATCTTATTCCAAATAGCTGACTGCTTTCTCGAAACTTGGTTCAGTCGAGGTCATCGCATGTTTTGAGCTGTCGTAACGATCAATTTAGGGAAAATTTGGACAACTATGCGAAAAGTTATTTTTTTCGTTTTTAACGGGCAATGGCTCTGACAGCATGAAGGCATCTTTAAATTGCCGAGGAAATATTAAGAATGCGATGTTGCTTTTAATTTTCAAACAACGATGCTTAATATAAACGAAAAAATGCCGAGAAAACAAGTTTACGGTCTCGGAATTTTTTTGTTTACATTGATTCACGACCGTAGCCACGTTCCTTGTATATTTAAACGATGTTTAATATTGAATCTGAAAATAATAGACAAAAAATACAAGAACGTCATCACAAGCATTTAATTATTAACTAATTGAAACCTAATCCCATGGACGCATATACAGAAAATAATCTGATAGGATGCATTCGGGAAAAAATGCAAACGGACAGACAACTTCGACGCACAATTCGAGAGCATTTCGAGAGTTCGACCCACATTTGTGTCCCTTATTCAATGACGGCATGTCTTTCTGGGATCTAAAACTGCCTATAACAATGATTGGGTCATTCTTATTTCGAAATTTTATTACTGAATTTTTGTGAAACAAAAGCGGCGAGTCCCGGTGAGCAACGTAAATGACGTTTAAGGCGCCGACGCCCGAATGACGTAGGCGGCTCTCCGAATAGCCTGCTCCATCCGTCCACGCAGCCACATTTTCGCTGGAGGTAATTAATGGACGCGCATTTCTCTGTGTGCTGCCCGATCCGAAAGGAAAACTTAAAGCTCCGAGTTGACTCTACACGTCGGTCGAATGATAAAAAAGTGGCTTCGGTTCTCCGCAGCCATGCCTCCGAAACGTCTATTAGACGCACGCGAGCACTCTTTCGACTCCCACCCCCGAAACCCGTCATCGCACCCACACCCTCACGAGTGGACGTCGTACCCATACCCTCGATTCGAATGCTGTCTCCGTGAGCCCGCTCCCTTCTGCTCCGAGGAGCGGCAAGCATTACAAGCCGCAGACACGATCGTGCAAGAATACAGGAGGCATGGCTCCTCTGTTTCACTCTATCTATATGCCATGCAATATTTACCACAGAGAAAAGACCCCGAGTAACGGCTTAATTAAATGACTCAATTACAAGCCGATGTAACCGTGAAAATGACTCAATTATGGCGAGAGCATTATTATCACAAAATTATTATTATGTAAAGGTGGTGGGCAAAGACTACAGAGAAGTACAGTGATCATTTCCTTGTCTCTCCTAACAAAACACAACCCTGCATCCTACAATAAAATAATACTGTCATTTCTCATTTTTGTACTTTTTTACAATATTGTTCCTCATTACATATGCCATATTTTTGATTCCCAGAATTATGCGAACCACGACCTTTCTTTGCCCCATCCTGTACCGCAGATAGTAACCCTTACCCTAGCTGTTCACCCACTACAGCATGCCCTGGCCGAGTTAACCTGGTGGGAGAAGAGCTTGCCAAACCAACGGACGCCGTCCGGGGTAATGGCTGTTTCATAAACTCCGGTTGCGGTAGGGTTCCAGCCGAGGAGAGAATTCGGCCGAGCATGTTTCGTCGGGATCCTGAGGCGAGGGACACCCGGAGCCCCGTGCGCACAGAAACTGCTGCTTTAGCAATATTTCCGCCCGGAGACACGTCCCTCCTTATTATTACATGTCATTTGCACGTCTTATTATATCGGTGTTATGTGCACAATAAATATCGTATTTTCATTCAAAATGACTTCCAGTTAATTAATAAGTACTTTTCATTCGTGATTCCACAATCGATATTAACTTCCAAAAGTTTCGTTTGCAATGGCACAAAACATTTGAGTCCCCGCAATATTTCTACACCCACAATGAAAAATTAACCACGCTACGTTTTATCTTTAAAATGAACAATAATTACTTCTTGCATCAAGTCTTAGGCTACACGCCGATAAAGAAACACAAAAATAGTATGAATGACTCTTCGCTTTTGAAATATCTAAATTTAAAGAAAATGTTATGGAAGTGGAGCAAGCTCCAGTAGAATATAATAACATTAGGTTCCGGGGTGGGACGTGCAATCATAAATTAACTCCCGCTTCACGGGCGCGGTTCTCGAGATTGATGCTTAATGATGCGAATAAATCGCGATCTCGAGATGGCGCGCATTCGCCAATTAAATATACATGCATGAACCGGTCTATTTCCACGCTCACTCTGGACGCGACCCCAACACGAACAAGGCCTTCGACGCGGAGTCACGGGCTCTGCTGCGGGCGAGGATAAAAGAGCTACTCCGGATCCACACTCGGGAGTATTTCCTGAGGAGTTCGAAAGGCGTTTTAATTCCATTATTTGACTAACGCAGTAGATCCCACTGTCTAAACACTGCCGCCCCTTCATCCTCCGCGACGGGCATAACCGACTAAACGCAGTTGTTTCCTAATTTTAGTTTTCCGTCGAAGAGAGAGGGGGGAAGACGCCGTCGAGAAAGAGCGGGCGAGGAAGGGTCGGGCATGTTGTTATCAAACGCGGAAGAACTGCGGCTTGGTGCACGGTTTTCCTCCCGGCAGGGCCAAACGGCCTTCTCAGAGTTGGACTGGCCTGCCCCCCCTTCCCGACACCTCATCACCAGGGAGGGGCGCTTTCCTTTCACCAGGAGTCGCGCCCTCGGGAAAGGCCGTCTCGCACGCACACAAAGAGGGAGGCCTCAGCCGCATGCGTGCGTTCTGCCCGACGACTGTAAATAACGACCCCCTTCCCCTGTGGGCGAGTCGAACAGGAACGCACACAACCTCACGCAGGTATGTACACGGGGGATCTCACACCAGAAGAGCAGGCGAAGAGAAATATCGGGAGTAACACCGACATGGAAACTAGTTCCGAAGGGTAAGGACGAGAGGAATCATAGCGGCATTAAGGGTACTCGGGTTCATCGAAAGACTCGAGAGGGATTATTCGAGTGAAAAAGGCGAGGAGAGCTGCACGAACTCTGGCGTTGCTTTGTGGAAGGGAAGCGCAGTCACCATCAGACGCCGCCCCCTCTGCTCAGCGTTTCTAAAAGATGTATGGAACTTGTTTAATTCGATATTGAATAAGGAGAGGTGCTATTTCGCATTGGTTTAGACATCAACTTGATTACGGGTCCAGTTTTTGCGACCCCTCGCGAAAAAATCTAATTTCGGAATTAAACACGATTTTGCGGAAAAAGCATTGACCAAATCTAAATGAATAAGTAAATTTTTGGTAACTTACGTGAGATCCATTTAACAGCAAGCAAGCCAACTCTGTTTTAAACTCACCTGAAAGAGAAGAAACATGGACATTAGTTTCAAAAATTCAAAGGGCAGGACATTTGTAAGCCGCTCGCTCGCGATCGCCAAGAGTGGGCGTGTTTTCTCATCGCCACAATCTCGGCAGCCATATGTATGTATCCCACACAATAAATTGTTACACAAACTTAGATGCTAAGGAATCGATGAGAAAATTATAAATTGGATTAGAGACTTCTTGTCAAACCTCAAACAAATAGTAGTCATCGATGGGTTGTGCACAAAGGAAAGAGATGTAACTTCGGGCGTCCCCCAGGGAAGTGCAATAGGGGCTCTTCTATTCTTAATAGACCTAAGCGCATACGTTAGTAGTAATCTCAGGTTATTTGCTGATAACACGGGGTATACGGGGAAATAAGGAGCCAACTAGATCGCGAGCTACTCAATAGAGACTTAGACACAATCTCGGATTGGTGCATGAAATGGGGATTAATACTTAATATAGACAAATGCGCACTTTTGAAATTTTGGAACCAAGGAAGTTGCGAACAGAACATAAACTACGAATTAGAGGGTTCAGTACTAACTACAGCCAAACAAGTAAAATATTTGGGGGAAGTTCTAACACCACGCACAATATGCGGATCCGCTTTAAAGGAACTGGGCTTCATTAAACCGGTGGTGGGGAAATGTAATGAGAAAATTAAAAGAGAGGTGTTATTTTGCTCCAGTTAGACCACATTTGGAATTTGCCGCAAGTATTTGGGATCCTTGGAGAAAATCTGGCAAAAAGATCTAGACAGTGTCCAGAGAAATTCCACCATTTTCGTGAAAAATATATATGACAAGAAAACAAGTGTAACATGTCTCTTAGGGGATTTAGCCTGGTAGCTCCTTGAAATACGAAGAGAACAAGCGAGACTTAGACTTTTAGAGAGATTCAGAACCAGCAAGTTTAACGATGACACAAAAGAAATAATAATGGCCCTACAATACTTCCGTAGATCAGACCACAAAGATAAAATAAGGGAGATAGATTCCAATAAGGATAGATTTAAATACTCATTCTTCCCCAGAACAATCAGAAATCATAATAGTAAGAATCCGAAGTCCATTTAGAAATATTAAAAACATTTAAGTTACAAGTCGGAAAAAATTAAAAATTCAAAGATTGTGTATGTTTGTTGGTAGTTTGTGGTTTTGAATGTGTGTGATAGGGTTGGGACGAAAGGGTTCTTGCATGAATGTTTACCACGTTTGGTTTGTGGGCTAAAAATGTGGCTTCTGCATGCGGTTTTTTTCCCTCTAATTTACGGGTGGTGCCCTAACACCCCCCGCCACACGACCTTGCGGCGGCTTGCGGGGTGTTGAGTAGATAAAGATGTACTGTGGATTTGGGTTTGCATGTGTGTGTTAGTTTTGAATGCGGTTGTTCTTTTTTCCTTGTTTTGGGTGGTGACCTAACACCCCCTTGCCACACGCCATTGCGGCGGCTTGTGGGGTATTATGTAGATGTAGATAGAAGAAAGACGACTCAATGCTTCTCTGAATTTACTAAATAAATTCAAGTCAGCATGTTTCAGAACCGAGGTCTCGCAAGTTATTCGCACTCCAACATACATTGGTCGCTTGGATCATGTATACAAAATTCGGGAAATAGATGCCAGAACTGGTTTTTTTGCAGCTCTTGGCTGCTATGGCTGTGTCATCAGCGTAAAGAAAAAGATGGGTTAATGTGTGGCTGGGAATGCCGTCGATAAAAATGCTAAACGGTAACGGGCTTAGGACTCCGCCTTGGGGTACACCAGTGTGGATAGAGTGGTAGGTAGATTTGAAAGTATTGTGGGAGATGTAGAAGGTACGGTTAGAAAGAGAAGATTGGATTAAGTTAAGGAGGTAAATAGGGATGTTCTTCGGCTCACTTGAAGAGCAACCCTTCATGTCAAACTTGGTCGAAGGCCTGGCTGATATCAAGAAAGACTGCGGAGGTTTGGAGTTAAATCCAGGGGAATAGCTCCGTGAGGCGGTTTATTTGGTGAACAGTAGATGTACGAGCGGTAAGGCCAAGTTGCTCGTCTCCATAAAATGGCCGTAAGAGTGATCTTAGGCGGTTGAGAATAATGTTTTCAAGTAATTTAATAAGGGTACATGTGAGGGAGATGGGTGAGTAATTGTCCAACTCTAAGAGGTCCTTGCCAGGGTTTGGTAGGAACTTAGTATCTAATAAAAAGAGGCGTGATATGGTGGAATATCACGATTCATAAATATTGGCAATTTTCCACAAAATAATTATTTAGTGAAAAATTGCCCATTTTTATTAAAATAGTATGTAATGCCTTTCATGATGATGGGAAATATGAAATGACTAGGCAAGAATTGAAGATGTCATTAAGGAAACCTACGTAGACGGAAGGGAGTAATTTAATGGCCTTGGTAGGAATGTAGTCGGAATCTGAGGAGCATTTATTGGGAAGTAATGATATGGAAGTGAATACTTCTTTGGGTGTGCAGGTTTCCGGTTCAGGAGTGGGGGAATTAAGAATTGAATCAGTGAAGATGTTAATATCTGAATCAATTGGATGGCTACAATGAGGCGCAAAGTCTTTAGACATCCTATGTAGAAATGCATTACCACGCTCAGCGTCAGAGTTTAAAATGCTGCCGTTAATCTTTAGAGGTGGTGATGACTTCGTCAGATCTCCAGTCAGGTTCTGGCCATTTTCCATAACGAATTCTCATTTCTGGTGAGGGTTGCTACTTTTTTGTTCCACTCTTGGGATCTGTGGTAAGTTGGAGATTGCATTTTATATATGCATGTTGCATTTTAATATGTGTTTTAAGTATCGCATATTAAAATGAATAACTTTGGAGGAGATTATATAAGGATAATTGTTCGAGATGGCTTTGTCTAAAATATCAGAGGTGTCCGAATTGTTATGTTCTGAGATGTGAGTTGGTTCTGATGGTGCATGTATTGCGTAGTCTGATTTAATGGGAAGTTTTAATAGGGCTGAGCCTTTGGGGTTTGTTCTTTTACAACTCCGCGTGTTATGTAAACAAAAAAAATGCCGACACCGTAAACTTGACTTACACTTCAAGTTTACGGTCTCGGCATTTTTTAAAAATTGGTTCACGACCGTAGCTAAGTTCCTTGTATATTTAAATCCCATTTGTTACGTTTACTAATCAAGTCACCAAAAATGATGGCCGGGTTAGGAGAGTCAAGAATTGGCTTGTTTCATGCTATGTTTATTAATTTAGGTGTTATGCATAAGTTATGAATGTTAATTTGACCAATCAGCGTGTGCAGGGAAAGGCCAGTGTCTTCAAGATTATCTGTGGGAGATGGTAGGTGCGTGTTTTTGAGTGTGGATTTAATTAAAATGGCTGCTCCGCCGCCGATTTGCTATTTGGTTGTGTTCGATATTCTGTCAAGTCGATAAACCGTCGAACCAGGTGTGATCAGACTGTGAGTTGAAGCCAGTTGTGCCTCTGATAGTGTAATAACGCCAGGTTTGTGTGAGGATATGAGTCGTTGAAGTTCTAAAAATGGCCACTCCTCCTCCAATTTGTTTATTATATGTGTTTGATATTCCGTCTAGTCCATAGGTCGTGTAATCAGGTAAGTACAGGTTGTGATTTGAGGCCAGCTGTGTTTCTGATAGTGTAACAATGTCAGGTTTGTGTGTGGATATGAGGAAATGTAGTTCAAGTTGTTTTTTACGAATACCATTGCAGTTCCAGGCCAGTAGTTTGAGGTGAGGTATTTTTGTTCCTTCTGTAGCCATTCTGCATTATTAACTGTAACCAGGGTTGAGAAGGCTTTGAGGAAGACGTTGCAACGCTCTTGCGGAGGTGCCTTTATGATTTCAGCAATGAGTGAGAAGGATTGCTGAACAAGCTGAGGCCAATCGAAATTGGGGGAGGATGGGACGGCCGGCAGTCGGCTTGGGGTAAAGGCATGGTGACCGATGGAGAAGTGAGTCGATAGGATGGGCTAAGGTGGGGAGGGGCACGGCCACTTAGATGTGGAGTGAGGAGAGAAGAAAAAAATCAGAAGTGGTGCTCACGAGAACTCAATTATGACCACTGTCTTGGAATTCAATTGGAGGGAGAATGACTAAAATTCCAAGTACATTGAGGTTAGAGCAAGATTCGAGAGGAGGTGAACCCAAAGGTGGAGGAAGGGATGCGAGGGATAAATAATAAAATGGGGGTTTGGAAGTGCGTTCAGTTATTACCAGATCGTCGTTGAGCCGAGAAGCTTGTCTCTTGTCCCAGTAATTTTCACGGGGAGGGGCTGGAAATAGAGGAGGAATTTGGGACATTAAAGAAGCCGAGATACCTAATTTGTTGGCTTTTGCCTCCAAAAATTTTGGGCAGCCTCTATAGGTAGAGGTGTGGGCTCCACCTCAGTTACAACAGCTAAACGGGGATAATGGAGGGAGGGGACAGTTGTTCCGAGAGTGATTCTTACCGCATTTCCTACATCTTAGGGGAAGGCGGCAATAGTTGCGCGCATGACCGAAACGTTGGCATTGTACACATTGCGCAAGGTCAGAGGACGGAATGAATTCAGACACAGATATATCCATACCGCAGTACGTTTTGAGACTAAGGATGTCGCTCTCTTTGCTGCTATCCTCCGAATGTAACTTTTAGGTAGGTAAGAAGTGTTTAGGGTGTTCGGGGCCGGATTGCATCCTAATGATCCCTTTAGTTACGAAACCATTAGTTTCAAGGTCTGTGGTGACTTGGTCGAGGGAGGTAACGGGAGGAATGCCGTTGATGACGTTGGATTTAATTTTTTCTGAAGGATTGGTATAATAAGGAAGTTTGTTGGCATTAAAAAAAATAAACGAATTTTTCGGTAATCATTTAGGCATTGGGAATGGATAAATAATAGCAGTTCTTCTAGGAGATTCTGGGTTGGTAGCTGGCAAGGGTTTTAAGTGATATTGCTGATAGGAAGAGGAGGCAGAGAGGCGAATTGGTGGTAACTTTTTGGCTGGTTGGGGTTCTAAGGGAAGGTTTGTATAGGTTCGAGGGATTGATTGGAGAATTTGGCTACCTTTGTCACCGTTACCCAATCATTTGGGGGAGAGGTGGGTATGGTTTCAGTAATATCCGGAGGAGTACAACCTTGAAGCTGGGGGATAAACAGCGATTGAGGAGATGAATCGCTTCCTTTAGATGTTTGGCTGGCATGGGGTTGTGGCTGAGAGTCCTCGTTCTCCTGGGCGGCACGAATTTTGTGGTTCAGGTTTCTAGGCTATTTCTTTTTCCTGCTCCCCTTTATGGTGACAGCAGGTTCCGTTTGGCGAAGCCTTATCGCCAGTCTGGTAACAATGCAGGACGAGGGGAAATGTCGGATTGTTCGGAGGAGTCGGTAGACGAGGTGGGAGAAGGAAAGGTGGTTGATGAGGATCTTGAAGAAGACGTCGGTGACGAAGGGCTCGCTCGCTCGCACGTTCAACCGGGTGAGGGTCGTCGGGGGCGTGCGAGGGTCCAGGGGTCGGGGCGGACGGCATTGGCGCAGGTTTCGCAGGGCACCCGCCAATCAAATTCCATCACCGGAGCTGTGCGGTCGCTCAAGTTTTCCATTCCGTTCACTTCCGCCGTAAAGAACGACACCGACATACTAAGATAAGAGCAATCGGTCGGTGACTAACCCTGACGGCCCCTAAACAGTCAGGTCGCTTTCATTTACAGCGGAAGTGGGAGGTTCACGAGGCGAGCATAGCGCGAGATGACATTTCAAAATATAAATGAGAAACTTTATAATGGTAGAAGGGTAACTATTAAATCCGAAAAATACCGGCCATTATCGCATATCACATTACAATCAAGTAATACCGTAGTTTTTGGTCGCGCCGAGACTCATGATTCGTTCATTACCCGTAAATGGAAGATTGCAAGTTTCTACCGGAATTCTCTTTTTCGTTACCACAGATAGATTTCATTCCAAACACACCTAGGAAACTCGCCCAGTGCTTGGGTTACGAAGCACCCTAGTTCGACGGTGGCGATGGGAATTAATCCCAACGCCGCAGCGATCGGTGGGTGAGAGTCCATGCTGAAGAGAAATCGAAGCTAAGGGGAACGTGAATGTGGGGCGACGGTCTAAGAGTCATTCGGATGTCCACCCCTGCCACACACCCTCGCAGCGGCCTCCGTATCGGACGAGGGTGATGACAACAGCGATTTTGTTTCGTGTTCAATTCAACATTTTCTTCGGCATCGTATCATATTCGACACCGTCGTATTGAACGCAGTTGGGTTTTTGGGTTACGCTTCCTTTGTCTTCGGTTGGAAGTCGCAAGCAAACCCGAACGGGATAGGTCCCCCCTAACTTCAAGGTGCGTTATTGTAGGATAAAAGGACTGAGAAGAAATCGATACATTTTAGTTCAGCCAAAAAACACAGGTTTACTTCCGCAAGCAATCTTCGCTTGGGACGCCCTTGGGGCTAAAATAACAGCGAACGATAAGCAGCGCACGCTTGGATGACAATCAAGAGAGAATAAATAGAGACGGGCGCGGTTCGGTCGTCGCATTTGCGGCGTCTTCGCGGAAGGGGGTGCCCGGCGAGAGGAGGCCAAGGACATTCATATTCGGCGCTGGCTTCTCTTATCGGTCTCCACTCGAAACTTGGAGAGCTCCACTGTTGGTGAATCCTTAAATGCGAGAGGAAGTTGAAGACTGTGAGCACTTACTGCGGAAATCATAACGATTATATTGCGAATGCATGGGCCGTTCGCAAGAGTGGTTGTAACGCAGCCGATAAAAAGTGAAATATTACGTCACTGCCAACTGATAAGGTCGCAATCATGGACGGCACGCCACCTGTAACATTCGCATATCGCCACTCTGTCCGTGTTTCGCCATAAAAGAGCACGAAACTTCCAAAAGTGGGGGAGAGATACTGGCATTATACACTGTATTAGCATGCGCTGTTAACAGAGTGCATTCATCGCGCAGAGAGACTGGGATTACAAAAGGTCGTTACAAAATAAAATATAATTTAACAATTTTGCATATATATATATATATATATATATATATATATATATATATATATATATATATATAAATATAAAATAATGATTGCGACACACACACACAAATAAATAAATAAATAAATATATATATATCAGTCATATCTTATCTTCCGAAAAAGACGGAGCTCGAGTCCGTCGAAATTATCAAGATATTATTGTGAGTGTTCTTTTTATGTGTTCTCGTGCTGTGTGTTAATGTCTAAGTTATATATATATATATATATATATATATATATATATATATATATATATATATATAATAACAGATAACACGTAAAAGGACACTCAGACTGTAGATGATTTAAGCTTTCGGCCTACTCCGAGGCCTTCTTCAGGTCAGAGAGAGGTTTTGAGGGAAGAGTGCCTGGGGAGGGGAGGGGGGGGCGGAAGGTTTAGGGACTGTTGGGAAAGAAATTAAAGATGGCGGTTAAGGGTGGGAATTTTAAAGGATCGGAAATATAGGATGTATGCGGATTCGCGAGTTCTCACCTCTTATGTTGGTGGCTGAGTCGGGTAGGGATTCTAGAACTGTTAGGGAAAAGCATTCGTCAAATGATAGGTTGTGTGAACTTGCGTGTAAAGGGATAGGAAGAGAAGAGAGTGAAGCAGAATTACAGGTGTAGCGGTGATTGTTCATTCGGATGAATAAGGGGGTAATGCATTCGCCTATGTAGAATGAGGTGCATTGTTTGCACGACAAAAGATAGATAATATTTTTTGAGAGGCAATTAGCGTGGGAACGGGGTGAAGGGACAATGAGGGGATGTGGGGAGATGGGAGCAGATCTGATTAGGAGACATGTTTTACATCGGGGGCGATTACAGGTAGGGGAAATATGTGGAAATTTGTCAGGGCGGGGTGTCAAAGGGTTGGTGGATCTCAGAAGGTTTCTGAGATTGGCTGGTCGTCTGTAAGCGACAGAGGGGCATTGGGGCAGTAAGGATGTGGTCGCGTCATTGTCATGTAATATAGGATAAAGTTCTTTGAGAATGGTTTTCAGTCTGTGGGATCCGGGGAAATAGGTTGTGCAAAGGTTGAGTCCAGCGTCAGATGTGGGGTTGTTATTCTGTGGTGTGTGTAGTCGGGTGGAGCGGTAGATTTTATCCTGTAGGAGCTTTTCTGGGTAACCGCGTTTGTGGAGTGCATGGTGTAGATTGTGGAGGTATTTGTTGAGGATAGCTGTGGTGTTGCAAATCCGAAGTCCGAGGATAGAGAGAGAGTTGGGAATTGAGCGTTTGGTGTGAGAAGGATGACTACTAGTATAGTGTAAATTTTGTTGATGGTTAGTGTCTTTGATGTGTACTGAAGTGGTGAAAGGTGATGGTGGAGTCTGAAATGGACGAAGTGAATTTAACAGTGAAAGAAGAATTTAAGGCCGATAAGAAATTGTCAAGAGAATCAGAGCCATGTGTCCAGAGCATAAAAATGTCGTCAATGTAACGGACCCAGAAAAGAGGTTGGAAGGGTTGCTGTGAAAGGAAATTCTCTTCAAGGTGGCCCATGAAGAGATTGGCGTACGATGGCGCCATCCTCGTTCCCATCGCTGTGCCTTTCGTTTGGAGATAAATACAGTTTTGGAAAGAGAATGCATTTTTAGTCAGGACGACAGTGGCGAGATTGAGGAGAAATTCGGTCGAGGGGCACTGGGGTGGGGGGCGTAGAGAAAGATAGTGTCGGAGGGAGGATAGGCCTTCTGCATGGGGAATAGAAGTACTATATAGAGGGAGGTGACGTCGATGGTGGCCATAAGCAGGTTGGAGGTGGAGGGAATGGAGACAGAGTTTAAACGGTGGAGGAAGTGATACGTGTCTTTCGTGAAGGAGGGCAATGAGAGTACGATAGGTTGTAGGTGGTAATCAAGGAATGCGGAGATTCTTTCGGTGGGAGAGTTGAAACTAGAAACTATAGGGCGACAGGGGATGTTGGGTTTGTGTATTTTTGGGAGGAGATAAAACTGGGGTGTTCTGGGGTTTGGGGGTGAGAGTAGGGATATGTCTTGGGAGGGGAGGCCTTCTTCTGGTCCAAATTGGAGGAGAAGAGACCGAATTTCCTTTTGGAAGGTTGGAGGAGGGTTGTCGGTGAGAGTGGTATAGGTGGATGTGTCGTTGAGGTGACTGAGGGCTTTGGAAATATAGTCTTGGTTGTTTAAAATTACGACTGAGGAGCCTTTATCGGCGGTAGTGACCACGATGTTGGGATTGGCCTGTAGGGTTTTAAGGGCATGACGTTCGTTTGTGGAAAGGTTGTTTCTTGATTTTAGAGATTGTGTGAAGGATTTATTAGAGACTTTTTGGAGAAGGAGGCGTATGAATATTTCCACGGGATGATGACAAGGTAGGGGTTTTGGCTCATGAGTGGAGGCCGGGCGGAATTTGTTGAGTGCGGGATTGGTTTTAATTTGACTCGAAGAGTTTGCGATTTCCAAAATGCGCGCCAACGAAGGTTTCGGCAGAAATTGAGTGTGCCGGTGAGTAGATTGATTTGGTTAATTTTTGGTGTGGGAGAGAAGTATAGGCCTTTACTTAGTACGGAAACTTCGTACTCAGACAGGCTGGTGTTGGAAAGGTTGACAATGTCATGAGAATTGTCGGAGGGGGGGGGAAGTGTTGGAACCCTTCGGTGGTGGTTGGCGCCTGGGGAAAACCGGAGGACCTTTGGGAGGAGGGGGGAGGTTTTGTATTGAACCAGTAACATGTTGCCCGAGAGATGGCGTTATGGAGCTGTTACACCCACCAAAGGAGAAATAGACGGGACACAAGAAGGGGAAAGGATAGCAGAAAAGCATTCATACGGCAACATCTATCGGAGCACTTTGGCACTTTATAAGATCGCAGATCTCAATGTAAATAAGGTTTCCTTATTAGCTCAACTGGTAGAGCATCCGCCCGGAAAGTGGAAGGTCCGTGGTTCAAATCCCGGATAAGGAAATATTTTTACTTTCGCCAACCGTACAAAAGTAAAGTGCAAGCAAAAGTGAAAGTACAAAAACCGCCTTCCCCACATGTCCTGTGTTCGCCTTTTATGTGTTTTCTTATCCCCTTTCCTTATACCTATTTCTATGTTTGAATGAATATTTGTGCGCCGTATGGCGGGATTTTCAAGTTTGAATATATATATTCAAACCTGAAATATATATATATATATATATATATATATATATATATATATATATATATATTTATGTGAGTGTGTGTCGCAATCATTATTTAAATTATTCCAAGCCACATCATCAATCGCCCAGTAAAAATTTCAAAATACAAATTTTAGCCTTTGCTCTTGCGAGAAAACAATTCCGAGAAGGAAAGATCGTCTCGCCTATGAGTGGATAGGAAAGCCCTCATCTGGGAGCAATACATTAGTCTTGCGCCAATTCTCTTCAGTTTCAAAGTGCATTTGCACTCTCTTAAACGTTCATTTTGTCCCCTGACATTCTAACGGGACGAAAAATTTACCCCGTGACATTTCATCGTCATTCCATCCCGGACTCTCACACGAGAAGAGGAGACTTGAGCAGAAGTGTAACGAATGTATCAAAAGCCTGGCTGGAGCACTGGAATGGATCCATGAGCGATTGAATAGATACATGAGTATCAGCGTGAATACATAAGAACCTGATGACTAGAAGGAAAGACGAACGAGATGATCAGCATAAATTTCCGTTCTGTTATGTAAAGCTAGTATTTTGTTTTTTGCATTTTGAATATTGCTAAGCATACGTCTTCGATCGCCCAATAGGAGGGCGATCATCTCTTGGTCCATATCGAGAGTTTCGTTTCCTTGGCACCCGTCTCACCCCACATCCACTCCGCGTCGGCGCACCGATCTCACACAAGGGAATGGCATTTGTCAGCTGCAAATATTCCCGCAGTTTTCTTTTCAATTCCACGACGATTTTTCTCTTGTCTCAGCGTGAAGCGTATGGTTGACGAAAGCTATGTTACATACGATGTAGTTCCTAGCGTTACTTTGTGGAAGTGATCCATGACTCCAAAGAACACGTTGTATTTAGAGATAAATATTTATTAAAACGACTTCAACGGGTTTCAACGAGTAGCGCCATCATCAGGGCCGGGAGTATTCTTTGAAGTCTTGAACTAAGCCCTCAAATGTTTGGCGCGGCAAGATTTATTATTAAAAAAATGGGTTGTCGTGGGATGGATACTACAGTATAAAGTCATATGAATGCACTTAAGATACAAACACCGTAGTTCTCCTCCGTCGCCAATGAACGGTAAAGAATTTATAAGCATTGGGTGGGAACTGCTTGCAGTTTTAATGCAAATTGTGGTCCAATGTAATAATTGTACAATACTGTTCGAGTCCAGTAGTCAATTATGAAAGACGTGAAATTATTAAGATTTCATATTTATCCTGCCAATACAAGACGCGCCAGTTCTGAGTGAAACTTTGACTACAAAAGAAACTACAATGCATTCAACGTTAATACTACATGGAGAACAGAATAACATGTATATTAAAAAGGTTGTTTTAATATACCGTTCAACGTGGCGTTATTTACTCATCGTATTCCCGTGGGATTGGCGTGAATACTTGTAACTGTCAATAGTTATTTAATTCGAAGTAATGGTGTTCACATTTATTGCATCGGAGAATTACTCAGTATTTTTTATTTTACTAAATTCAGGTGATCTTTAAGACCGGAAGAAAATTTTTCAACCTGGGTTGTAGTGACAGTTTTATCCTTTGATTTACTATTCTTTTTAGGTGAATATCGGAAATCGCTCTCCAGTAGTCACATTTTTTAACATATCTAAACTAAGACTGTTCAATAAAAAGAGATGGTAATTTTATATTTGCAAAATCCAATGCTCAAAAGTTTGATTTTGTTTCATTAGAATTTCTACTTCATTGGTACCTTCTTATTTTTGCCACGACATAGCGTCTTGCACGCACGCCTTGCAAGTGTTCACCCGGCAGACGCTCGCACCCCCCCGTGTCCTGTTGGCCACACTGGGAATAACGCCCATCCCACGGGGCATTTTCCTCTCTCCTCTCCGATTATTCTCGGCAATGCTCTCGTGTTCATCGCTTTTGTGTGCAACATCTCCGGCGCTGAGTTACCAATATTGACTTTTCTTCACTGATATTATGTGCCTCGGTGTTCTTTGCTGTACTATACCGCACCAAAGAAGGTACGTACCATTTTTGCCCCGTCATGGAAACATTCAATTATTCCATATTTACTATTATTATTGCACCTAATTAAATGAAAATATGACATGGTTTTACTTGCTCTCAGTTAATACAGATAATTCTACATCACTTGATAGCATGTCACTCATTCACATGACCTGATTTCGGATGTGAAATTTGCCTTTTCTTTGATGGTTTTCAATAATTTTGTGCTATTTTTAAATCTGAACATTATGTTGTACTTGTATTTTATTTTCTATTTGCACTTGCCAAGTACTCATTCGTTCATTCTCATCGAGAATTCGGTTTCTTCAGTACTTAGAATTCGGCTGATTCAGTCTATATGTTTTTACTTCTCTCATTAAATATGCGTCGTAACAGAGCACACGTCTGGACCTCATATTCTCCTCAAACCTTCACTTGCCCTTCCTTGTTCCTATTCATTTTCAGAAATCCTTTATTCGCATCACTCCTTTCTGGAACCCGGCCATCCTCATCCACCTCCATCTACAAGATATACGTATACGACCACGCATGTCCATGTCTTCATTATTGGGTTCCTTTACAACTTGTAACTTACCGTCTTTAGTATCCTACTAACGCATGTCGTCTCACATCAGTCGTGGATAATATATTCTTTTGATTATTGCGCCTAGACAATTATTTCAACTTTCTGAGAGCGCGTTCACTGTTCCCGTAACTATCCCTCGACATCTCATCGTTCCAATCGCTACACTTTTCCGATCGAATTCGCCCAGCGCATTATTCGCCGATCTTCCAATCCTTCCCTCCTCCAGTTTCCAAATTATGACTCCCTTATTATTTACTTATTTGCTGTTCCTTTTTTCATCCAAAACTCTCATTATTCTTACATCAAGATTTTCCATCTTTACTTTTCTCATCCCTATATCTTCGCGGTATTTTATCGACAATCTATTATTCCTCCTCATCATAGTACACGATGGAACTTTCAAAAGTGTTAGTTCACGAAAAACATTCCATTTTGGGTCCATCCTCTTCGTCTTTAAAATTAAATATCCGAAATTTCCCCCTCGTATCTACATCGCGAAGTCAATTGAAATGATCACGTTGCAGATTCAGTGTTTAACCATTAAATATTTCCGATTCAAATCAAACTGGCAGGATCCCCCATCTCCCGGCATTTTCCATTCGCGTCCTCGATGGAGATTACACTAGATGCTCGCTGGAATTAAACCCTTTCTCTGATTTCAATCAAATAAGTGACTCGACCGGAACACCCATGCTGCTACAGCGACTCGAGTGAATCGAAGGATTGAAATCAGTGGAATCGATACGTTCCGCAGCATTCTCCACACACATTCAAGTCCTTTTCCACCGAGGCGATAGGCGAGCAGATTCGGTCGATAATAGTGAGGCCTAAAACGCCATTCCTACATCTCGGCTGTGCCCGGCGCACTACTTAATCATTCCAATCTCTTGTTTTTACGATTATTTACGTTTTGATGAAGCACTTCAATGCTTTGCGCGAGGGCTACAAAAACTTACGAGATCTGTGAAAAAAATAATCTTTGATTTAAACTTCCGCAACATATTTTAAGTAGAATTCTGCATGTCCGGGTTTTCACCGCGCTGTTGTTTGAAGCCGACAACAGTTTCGCCGAAGTTTCATCCGGCGTCTTCAGGTCGAAGATGAGGGACTCAGATTTTGGCCGTCCTTATATAGGTGGTCCCGTCCAGGTGCTGCTCTCTGATTGGTCCTTTTTTTTCGAAGGACTCTCTTCCACGCGCTGTGGAGATGGTAGCCTTCATCTCTACTGAAATTCGTCGGGTTTTTGGCTATCTCAATAGCTTCTCTGATTAGGCGTGCGTAATATCTACTTTCTTTACTTATGATTGTAGCGTCATGCAATAGAATATCATGGCCGGGTTCACTCCATTTATGCTCGGAGATGGCCGAGAGGTGAAACTGTTTGTTCGTAGTAGCCCGGAGGTGTTCTTTCATCCGAACTTTCATAGCTCGGCATGTTTCCCCGATGTAGGCTTTCCCACATGAACACGGTACTTGATGGACCCCTTCGTATAGGTCTTTCGAGATTTGTTCCTTCGGTCCGCTATTTTCTTGGTGCAGTTGAACCTTGTCACCACGTCGTGCTTTTTTAAGGATTCTGGCTATCTTCTCGGATGTTCCCGATACGAAGGGGATAGTCGCGTATGCCTTTGGGTCCGGTTCCGTTGCTTGATTGACTTGTCAGAATCTCGTCTTCGCCTTTCTTCCCTGGCGGTCCTTTTTAGGACCATATCGTTCCGATAGCCGTTTTGTTGTAGTGCTTTCAGGAGATGTATCTTTTCCGTCGGCAAAGAATCGGCGTCAGAGATTTCATACGCTCTGTGAACTAGTGTGTCCACCAAAGATGTCTTCTGGAGCAGATAATGGTGAGAGGTTGCGTTTAGATAACGGTCGGTGTGCGTCTTTTTTCTGTAAACAGCATGTCCCAGCTTCCCACTACTCTTCTTTTTGACTAAGACGCCCAGGAAAGGTAGTTGGTTGTCCTTTTCTACTTCCATCGTAAATTTGATGGAATGATGTTGTGAGTTGAGAAATTGAAGAAATTTCTGAAGTTCTGCTGCCCCGTGCTGCCAGATGACGAAAGTATCATCCACATATCTTAACCACATCCTAGGTTTTCTCGTACTGATTAAGGATCTTTTCTTCAAAATGCTCCATGAACAGGTTAGCCACTACCGGAGACAGCGGCGAACCCATGGATGCACCCTCTGTCTGCTCGTAGAATTCTTCGTTCCACAAAAAATAAGCATTCGTGAGGCAATACTCCACCAGTGTGGGGAAGTCTTCCGGAATGCCGTTGGAGGTTAAGCGTCTGATGATCTCCACCGATTCCTTAATCGGGATGTTAGTGAACAGTGAAACAACATCGAAGCTCACCAATAATGCGTTGCTGTCCATTGTGATCTTTTTCAGGATGTCGATGAAATGCTCGGAGTTTTTCACGAATGACGATGTTTTTCCGACGTAGAACTGTAGAGATTGGGCCAGGTATTTCGCCAGTCCGTATGTTGGAGCATCGATCTGGCTGACTATAGGTCGGAGTGGTATCCCCTCCTTATGTATTTTCGGCAGTCCGTATAATCTGGGTGGTTTGGAAGCCGAAGAAAATAGTCCACGTTGTTCTTCCATCGGAATGAGAGATTTCTTTATTAGAGCTCTGGTGTTTCGCTCTATTTTTGCTGTCGGGTCGGTCTTGAGTTTCTTATACGTCCCGTCTTGGAGAAGTTCCGTAATTTTGCTCCGGTAGTCCTCTTTGTTGATTACCACAGTTGCGTTCCCTTTGTCTGCAGGTATTATGAGAATGCTCTCATTTTCTTGCAGGTTCCTCAGAGCTCGTCTTTCGGCAGTTGTGATATTAGACTTAGGTGGTCTAGCACGGAGAAACGCGCGGTGAAAACCCGGGCATGCAGAATTCTTCAAGCCACCGCCGCGAAAATCTACGCAGCCATATTTTAAGTATCCTGAACAAAATAGAAGATTAACGCTAAAAGTTCAGCTAATTTTTGATAAATATGTATCGTTTATATAGTAATTTTTTTATACGAGCAGTCTACAGATCTCATGCTCTTCGTGGCTAATCACAAAGAAGCAATTGGTAGAGTCAACGATGGCAGAAAGGTCAAAGGTTAGGAGCCAGACGGAGAGTAGTCCGCGCAGCGTCTATTCCCCATTGAAGCGCCTGCAAAGGCATCTGACCCCAGTGGGGCAGCCACTGAATGAAGGTGTCAGGTAAAAAACTACATCTACATGATACCACGCAAGCCGCCGCAAGGGCGTGTGGCGGGGGCTATTGGTTCACTACCCAGAATAAAATCGCCAGAAAAACACACAAATCCATGCCAATCTACGCTAACATCCAACATAAACATGCACCTACGAATAAACCTTGCGTCTACGCGACGCTTAATCTTGTCCTGACTCGTAAATAAAATTTCTTTGATATTTCTATTGTGACTTCGGTTTCTTACTATTACGAATTCTGTTTTCCCGGGGAAAAGATGAGTATCTGTATACGAGTCTGCACCGTATATCTTCACAGGAATCTACCTCCTTTATCTTATACAACCACACAAAAACCCTTACACCCCACACACATCTACTAACTAACATACACATCCACTTACAAATATACCTGATATCTTTTCAATGTTGAATTTTGTTTCAACTTGTACATTTAATGTTTTTAATATTTCTCAAGTGATTTTGGTATCTTAATATTATGATTTCTTATTTTTCTGGGGGAGAATGAGTATCTGTATATATCTGCACACGAAACGACCTCCTTTATCTTATCTTTATGGTCTGATCTACAAAAGTAATGTGGGGCCATAGTGATTCCTTTAGCGTCATCGCTAAACTCGTTCGTTCTGAACCTTTCTAAAATTCTGTCTCGCTTGTTCTCTCCTCACCTCAAGTGGCTCTCACGCTAATTTCCTAAAAGGCCTCTCACACTCGTCTTCTTGTTCTAACATTTTTTTACGAATCTGGTGGATAGTCACTCACCTAACTATTAAGGAAGGCTACGCGAAACCACCTCAATTATTATCCTATGAAAGGATGAAGTACAGGATTATTAGAATGACTCCGAGTAACTATGCTTCTGTGGTCTTCATCGGAGATCCTTGCAGAGCAAAATCGGCAGCACCAGCACAGGATTCAGAGAAGAGGAACTACCTAGTTACCAAGTGAGATGTGGATTGCTAGGACAACGATGAGGGCAGGAAAATAAGAGAATATGAAGAGACAGATGGAGAGAGGAAAATATAGGCAAGTATTGTAGCGCTGTATGAAATGAAGTAAAAGATTGACACTATGATTGTGATGTTAAGTGGAGCGATGTTCATAGAGTGACGTATAGATCGGAGGGGAGGAAAGGCAGAGAGGAGTCGAAACTATAGTGGAAGGTAAGTATAAGAATAGTAAACAGAGGGCAAGCAAATGAAGATAATATAATTAGTAGATAGAAAAGCTGAACCAACGAACTTGGTCCGGGGAATGCGTGAGATTGGGGGTGAGGGTTGGGATTGCTCACGATTCTCAGACTAAAGGTATGTAGACCTGTACGGCACGAGGTCCAGAGAATGGCCGCCTTGGCCCAAATGAGAAGGCCACCGAAGGGAATTTCATCGGAAAGCATTTCATTTCACAACTTCCGAATGACATAAGAGTGGGGTGGGGTCGTGGGATCAGCGCTGAAATTCCCCCGACTCTCGTTAACTGTTCGTCACACCTCATTCGTGATGGCGAGGCGATATAAATTGGCGTGTGGGGAGTTGGGGCATCGCATCTCGCCTCCCGCAGAGTGCACACCCCGTGGGAGGTCAAAGGTAATCGGATGACCGAGAGGAGAGGCCTTTAGGATGCGGGCCCGCACTTTCCGATCGCCGCGTAGTCGGCGAGGCGATCCACTCCCGGAGGCCGGGAGTGTATCAAAAAACAAAACCCTTATTCAAGAATACAACAGGAATGGAAATGGAACACAATGAGCCGGGTAAACACGGATAGTTTAAACCGCGAGTGGACATATCAAACTGAACGAAGCATAAATCGAACCGAAACGAGCCTCCTTGAAGCAATCTATCCACCTAGTCAAGGAAACGCTGGTATTTATTTTTATAATAGGCAATAAGATCCTATCGAAATAGATAAACCAGTAAGCGATACTATAATTCGCAGTAATACTACGATCTCATTTATCGCCATTTTCGATTGCAAAAGCAAGTTCCGGTATAGCAGACATTTAAAAATATACCGACGATATTATACGGTATTACACGGATTCCACTTTAAACAATTATTTAGGAAATACTTTGACCTAAAATGTTATCATATACTTCCATTCGCAATACATTAATAAAAACTTGAGATAATCTTTGCATAAAAAACACATTTCAAGTAAGAGAAATGCAGCTCATGCTGCGGAGGCATTCATGAAGAAGAAGCACCTACTACGTTCAAAGTACCTAAGGTAAAAGGAAGGATTTCATCATTAAGTTCGTATGAAGCATGGAACTATGCATTTGAGATATGAAACATTGAAAAAGTGGTCCAGCGACGAAGGCTAAAAAACTTGATCTTAGTAGAATGCTGAAGATTAAATGAGCAGACAAAGTGGGAGGAACGAGGAAGTATAAAGAAGGGGAAAGGAGAACTCTGCGGTAAAGAAGAACTAGATGGTCTGGGCACAGCACGTCGAGGCACAGCGGATCAGTTAGGAGTAGAATAGAAGGGAAGCTTGAAGGGGCGATCCCGCGAGGAAGACCAAGAGGTCTGAAGGATATACGATGCCAAGTACACACATGGGATAACTTAAGAAGGGTGTGGAGCAGAGAAGCTAACAGGCAGTGAGGGAATAACACTGAGTAGAGATGAACAGAGGACTGCCGTACACCCATCCGAACTGAAGGCTGAACTACTACTGATTGTCCTGCTGAAGAAAGTTTTCTTGAAAACCATAATTTGGTATACATTTTCGATTAAGGTTGTTCAACTTTTTTTGAGCCGTCGTATTGTTCATTGTTGGAGGAATGTAAGCTGATAGTTGAATGACTAAATGCTGGGATCGGTTTCCGTGCATGTCTCGATCCACGGGAGCCGGTCGATTGCCTCGTTCAAACAGAAACACCGCCGAAATTGAAAGGAAACCACCAGGCGACATCATTGCCCTTCAACTATCGCTCAATATATATAAAACGAAGTCCTTCCACGATGGAATTTATTTCAACCACTTCGAGGTTTCCTGCTCGCCTCCACACAAGTCCGCAGCTGCTGCGAGCGAGTTGACTGGCGTGCCTCCTGGCTCTCTTCCCGCCTCAGTTCCCAACTCCTGCAAACGCGAGAATCACCTCCTCTCCCTCCCCCGGACCTCCTTTCGTTTCCAAAGCTGGGAAATGTCGGCGGGGGGCAGGAGGGATGGGAGCGGCAGTGAATCTTCAAAAGGTATCGCATGCGGCACGCGTTGCAGCAGCTGATCGAGGGAAACGAGCCTCATCTGTGCCTCCACCCATTGAAAGCGCGATGGCTGCGACCACGAAGGGGGCGGGGCGGGGGCGCCCCGCAGGAGGTGATGGAACCAATCGCATTTTTATGTGAGCTTATGATTATCAATAAATAATTATTGGTATACTGTGGGAAGGACCTCGTACTATCGAGAGCGCTGTTTCAAATGTCCGCTATTGGATACCATTTAAAATTACATCTTCATTAGCGATATAAAACAAATAAATTTAATTTTTTTCATGACAAATTAATTTTTAAATTGTGATCAGATTTGAAAATGAAGCAATTAAGATTTGAAGGAAAAAATTCCAAAGTTTCCATCGGAAAACAAATTAATATGAATAATTTATATTAAATTGATTCTAGATGCACACGCGAAAGAAAGAGTAAGCGAGGCGCGGGAAGGGCTGCCGATGGAAATGAAAGGCGGTGAGGAATCCCTCAAAGAGAGCCGCATTGTAAATAATTAGCCATTCCCGCAATATATGGGCACTAAGATTGTGCAAAGCAATAAGGGCGTAAAGTGAGAATTGCGTTGGCAAAGAAGAACTGACTTAAAGAAGGACAAATGTCCTTCTTTAAGGAATGTGAAGGACAAAAACCCGTGGCAAAGAAAAGATGAGCGAGCGAGATTAATTTGATTTAGAGTTCAGTCTCGCACGAGTCGGAAACCTGGTTGTTTACACAACAGAATAAGCGTAAACTGAAATTATTGTAGATTTTGGGTCGGAGAAGAATGGAAAAAGTAAAATGGATGGGAGAAACAACCAAAGAGGTGATATAAATGGTAGAAGAATACAGACGATTGTGGGTAAAAACAACAGGAACGCAGGAAATGTGGAGGCAAGGCGCACGGAGGGATACAGTGTTGTTGAAGACTGCCATAGAAGGTAAAAGAGAAGGCAGAGGGAGGAGAAGATGGGCCTGTTGGTCAGAACGGAGGGAGGCTGGGAGTATTGGTGTGGATTTGAGCAATGATTTATTGTAGTGTAGGGCGCGAAACCTAGGTCGTATTAATAAAAATATATGTGGAACAACTAAGTATTTCTTTCTATTCCGAAATGCAGAGTTACTTACTTATTAGTTGGGTTTATCAAAAGCCAGCCTCTAGGGATAGTTTTACCGCTCATGGTAATTAAGAGCAGAGATAGTGCTTCCTAAAATACCATTTTAATACAAATATATTAAGTATTTACAAAGCCATTCTCAAACCCAGCAAATGTTTGACCATCAAAAAGGTAACTTGAATGTGCGACATGAGCTTAGGGATTCATGGAGAAGACGGCGGGAGCGGTCATTCGAGCAAGCATCCGCTCCGTCGCCGCCCCTTCACTACCACCAGCAGATACGTATGGTAAATTACGTCCAGAGATTTAGCGACACTCCCCCTCCAGGCTCCTGTATTCCTCGGCCTTCAATTGCGTCCACCCCACTCGATGCTTTGTGACCACAAAAAGTATTAGTATGTTTATCTCAAGTTGACGGCCACGATCAAAACTTGATTCCGTTTGTACAGTTTCCTAAGTTTTTCCTGCGATAATATGAATTATAAAACATCACCATGCATTTGGATACACTGCTTTTAAACTATTAACCCCAAAATGAATTCGATAAGTGAAAGAAGAACAAGTCTGGTATCAGTTGTGCGTCAAACGGAGATGTTTTAGGGGACCGAGGGGAAATACTTCTTCGCCCAAGAAACACTTCGGGCTCCCAGAAAGGTCCATAAAGGACAAAATATCTCAGGGGGAGAAAATTTCACTAAATATCACCGATAAGGACACGGTAAAAAAAATGTACAGCTCTAATTCTAGTTTTTTTCAACCTGACCAACGCGACCTTTCCATATCCCTCATCACTTCATTACTCCAAGCACACTTTATGATTGAAAAATAAAATAAACATTTTAGAGCATAAAGGTAAATATCTCATAAATCTGTATTCATTTTGAACCCAAATATTAACTACGCTGATATTGACTTGCACAAAACCTGACATCAGAAACTACACTAAGCCACCCTTCAATTCCGTATGCAAGTCCAAGTATACTCGTAATTCCTTTCTTCATTCTGTTCAGCCTCCTTATTCCATTAACTCCTCGTTTGCCGAACGTTCTCCCCTCTATAGCGCAATCTACATCTTTCCACTTCCGATTAAAATACTCTGCACCCTTTTTCCTGCCTCCTTTGGATTTCTCCCGTAAGACTTCAGTGATCATGTTTTCGTGCCGTACAAAACCACGTTCCACAACAAAACTTAGACCAGTCGTTTCTTACCAACCTTCTTAAACGTCAATGTATCAATTCCCTTCTCCTTGTGAGAGCAGGAAGTTGTGAAGGGCCGTCGAATGAAAGCCGAGGATCGGTTACAGCGCGTGAACGTGGAATGGTTTCATTCAAAAGTAATGAACAAAGCGTTGTCGACACAGTTAACCAAACTGGGAGACGAGACGATCAACTCCGGTTTAGTTCGTGTCGTGAGGTCGCTGTCGGAGTATACCCTGTACTCTCGCACCTCCTCGTTCCGGGGGCGCATCGTCTTCTTCAGCAATGCAACCCTTCTCGGAATCTCCTCTGCCACTCGCGCACACTCGTCAGAGACGTGCACCACACTACACAGCACAGAGAAGCGGCGATGGCAGTCTCCATACGTACAAAGCTAGCTTTCGGTTTTCATTTGACTGGTCCCTCATACTTTAACGAAAGCATTGCTTCTTTTTACGGCAATGCTAATTAGCTAATTTTCGTCCATAAAGCATCCGTGATAGGCCAAGTATTCTACAGGCTCTGATTTATGAATACCAATTTTTATTTGCATTTTGCTATTTAACTTTCTTTTGAATGAATCAAAGTTCTCGGAATGTAACACAGTATATTTGGCAAACAGGACGAAAATTTAAAAAAAGGATGAAAGAACACCAAACTTGTGTAAAAAAAGGAACATAACATCCCTACTTCCGAAGCACCTCATCGATAATGACCATAAAAGTGACTTAGGGACTACAATTCTTCAATTTGAAAATAAAGGTCAAAGGCTCGATGCTTTGGAGTAGTTGGAAATTTTGAAATGCGTCCGTTGCAAGGATGAACTTGCCAATAAAATTTTATATCCCTACCACTCCCCACTCAACATACCACTCCTCCAAGTCAACGATTGACACCGAAAGATTCAATTCTCTTTTTTTCCCAGCTACATTTTAACCTTTTTACCCCTCCACCCTCCCTCTCTGACCAACCCTCCTCCCTCGATCAAAAGGTATACATACCAAGCTGGCTTCTATGCAGAGCGAAATCCGATACTAGGAATACTCCGAAATAAAGCCGCCAAGGCGGCAAGTCATTCGGGGGGATCACCTGAGTCAGTGAAATTGTGCTCATAGACAGTCATTCCACGATAAGGCACATTGGAGTCTCCAAATACGTACTAGAAGCGCTCGGGGGGGGGGGAAGCTAACTAAGATCCTTCTTCTCACTCCCGAGTGCTGTTTTGGTACGCCCCGAAAACCTGAGAAGAGAGATCTCCCTCATTGCACTCACAGGCGATCGGCATGGGTCCACTTCTCAGGGCATAGAGTCATAGGGAAATAGGGAGGAACCGGTTTAGGCCGGCTGTGCCCGTTCCGCTTGCCGGACGGATGGCCTGATTTGCCAAAGCTACTCAATTGAGTCATCGCGGGATTCCCCCCAATAGTACCGAAAAGAAAAATCAAACCTGCACCGGCCGTAAACCCTTGGCAAGAAAGGAAGACCGTAACTATGAAAGACGAGAAGGAGAAATAGTTGCGCAAAAAGAAAGTGACACGACTAATACCCACAAGGAGAGCCCGGAAACCGAAGAACCAAATGGTCATATCCCTGACCTCATTAAACAATGACAGAATTCGTAAAAATGATGGAGTTACAGATGCAAATGCTACAAGACATGATGTCAAAAATAAGCAACATTATTCTAACAAACGCCAACCAACATGGGGAATAGGCAACCCGAGAATACACTGGTCATTTGCCTGTGGAATGCGAACGGAGGGCTGGAGTACAAAACACCAGAACTCCTTCATTTCCTCGGAAGAAACAAAGTTGACACGTGCCCGCTATCAGAGGCGCACCTAAAAACCGACGTTAGTTGGGAACTCCCTGGCTAAAAAGTAAGAAGAAAGGACAGGGCACTTATAAATGGACAAAATCCTGCAGGAGGTGCAGCAATCCTAGCAAGAAACGAACTAATGGCAACAGAACTGCCAATCTTAAATTATGACAGCCTAGAGAGTATAGGGCTACAAATTTCAATTGACCGAGGAAACTCATACTCCTTCTACCTTCCACCCAAAAGAAAGATGGAAAAAGCAGAATTTGACGAATTAATAAACTTAGACGAACCAACAATCATAGGCGGCAATATTAATGCAAAACATTACGACTGGAACTGCCCGACACAAAACTCCCAACGGAAAACTTATGAGGGAATGTACAAACGACAACAAAGCAAAAATAATAGCCCCTCATGAAATAACAGCTGAATAGACCAAAACGACTTTCCTACGGCGTAGCCAATTGGCGGCTCTTCCGAAAAGTCATTGTGGACAGGCTGGGAGAAAGGAGCTACAGCTCAGACACATCTGAGATGATAGATGAGATGGTAGAAGAGATAACAGCCGCAATCAGGAAGAAAAAGCGACTCCGGTAGCTAAGAAGTGTCCGGACGACCATCTCAAACTAAGTGACGAATTAAAAACCCTAGTTAAAGTAAGGAACTCTTTACGAAGAAAATACTATCGCCAAGGTAGTCGAGCCCTTAAAAACATGGTCTAAGACCAAAAGAAAAAAATAAAATTGGCTATAGACGAAACATGGAAAAAAATCAAACCAGCAACTCACTGACCTACAAAAAGCAATAACTCTCTGTGGAGACTCACAAAGCTGCTGCGGAAATCCCCAGGCAGTGACCCCAACATAAAAACAAAAAATGAAACCCTAACGAAGTCCATGGAAAACGCCAACCAGATGGCTAAATTCTATGAAAATATTTTTACAACTAACGACCCGGGAACTGAAACCGTAGAAATGAAATATACTCAAAACTACGAAGGGACACAGGATGAAACGTTACCAATAGTTACACTTAAAGATGTGACTAAGGCAATAATAAGACTTCGAAATAAGAAATCCCCGGGAGAAGACAACATCACACATGAAGTTCGTAAACGACTTCCAGAAGCGGCAGGCGAATACTTAGTTAGAGTCTTTAACGCATCTATCTCCCAGGATATTATTATTAGGTAATCTAACGGTTAAGGTAGGTTTTCGGATGGACACAACTATCAAATAAATATTTTGTGACTCCTAAGGAAACCTACTCTACATCAGGGCCCTCTTCATCTCTGTGTACTTCCTTCCTCCCTTCACCCCGTCCAACATCCCTATCCTGTTCCTGCCCTTTCCTCGTTTGCCCAACATCCTCCCCTCTATTACTTTCTTCAATATTCCACTACCGCTCAATACGCCTTTCATCCATTTTTCCTGCCTCCATAGGATTTCTCTCAACAAACCCCTCTCCTCACCCACCATCTCTAGTACTTCCTCATTCGTTATTACCCAAAAAAATGGAAGGAGGCATTGTTCAAATGCATCCTCGAAAATGGGGGTAAAACAACAAAAGGAGAAAATCTGCGACCGATATCCCTCCTTTTTAGTCTGGGTAAGCTTCTAGAAAGAATAGTAGCATCGCATATTAGGCGGCACGCGAAAGACAATAGGGTAATTCCGCAAGAATAGTTTGGATTCCGCCAGGGACTCTCAACCGAACAACAGATACATGGATTAACTGACTTTGTGAGTGATGCTATCAACAAAAAAGAACGAACTATCGGGATCTTCCTTGACCTGTCCAAGGCTTTCGACAAGTGTTGGCATGGAGGCCTAATAAACAATATGTAGGAATGGAAATTCCCTAGATGGGAAATCAAACGGACGCAGTCTTATTTAGACGGCAGAACCTTCAAATTTAAATGGGGAGAAGAAAAATGCAATAGTACAACACATAAAGCTGGCGTCCCTCAAGCCTCCATTCTAGGTCCATTTCTCTGTAATATCTACACAGCAGACTTCCCAATAAACGACAACGACTGGCGAAGCATAATTGTGGACGATGCCGCAATTTTTGTCAAAGGAAAAACATAAATTCGGTTAAAGAGAGAACCCAGAATGCATTGGATGGAATAACAAAATGGTTCCAAAAATGAAAGTTACACATAAACACCAGTAAAACTGAAGCCATTTTATTCACCCATCCAAAACCACCTAGACAAGTCTGTGAATGCATAGGACAACAGTCAATTGCATGCAGCAGCAGCATTAAGTACTTGGGAGTTACCATGGACGAAAGACTAATTTTTAAAAACCATATAAACAGATCAGAGAAAAGGTAGCTACATTAAGATCAAAACTGGGCCCAATTCTCAGGGAAAACGCCACCCCCCACGAAATAAAAGCATTATTACATACAGCAGTAATTAGACTAGTGCTAACATACGCAGCACCAGCATGGATGGGGCTAATAAGTACATCCATGATGGAAAAACTTAATAGTACAAAAAGGAAAACGTTACGACTGGCCTTTGAACTTCTCCTACGGGGTAAAACGAAGAAATATATCAAAAAGTAAAAATAGAAAAAATATTTACATTTTTACTGAGAAAAGGTAAAAATTACTTTGACAACCTAACAGATAACAACAATAGCGCTATGGCATACGCAAAAAATAATAAAATAGGTCTTCATGACAAATGTGAAAAAACCAAATAATGTACTATGCCGTCAAACCAACTAAAATATTAGGAAAAGGCAAATAAAACGATCCTGGACTGAGCTACCAGAAAGTAAAAGGATATGAACGAACAGACACATAGCATAAGCCCAAAGCGGCGGCCTCTGATACAAGAAGGCGTCCCAGGCGGCAAGGCATGCGACGAGGATCACCTGATGATAATGTTCAACCCCAAAACCTGCGTCGTGTTTATTTAAACAAAGTGTGGGGAATTACAAAGTAAATGATTTAATTTTATTTAAATATGTCCTAAGGGAGGTTACAATGGATTATCCAAACTTCCCTGCCCTGCGCATTCCTTTCGAATGCTTATAACTCCTTCCCATCACATAAAATACTTGTATTATTAACAAATAATGCACTTAAGCTGACAAACACTCGTAACTAAGTTGAGAAAATTCGATGAAATAAACAAATCCCGGGACTAGGTTCGCCACATTTTCTCTGAAAAAAATAACTTAAAAGTTTCCTTCGGATATGTGCTAATGAAAATTTCAGATTTTACTTGCAGGGGGTAAGTACACAGTGGTGTTGCGTTCCTCAAATTGATTAAGAGCACATTTCAGAGTAATGATAAACAGCATAAAACAATAAAAGCGGGATGATGTAAGCAAGGACGATGTTTAGATTTAGCAGGAAAACATGGTATCTGATGTTTACAGAGTTTACCGGCTCTTTTCCATATTTTACCCGAATTTATGAAAGAAATTTCTCGATGATTTCATCGTTTCCGCCCTGAGTGGTCGCGCGTTCAAAATTTCCTAGGGAAAATTTCTCAAAAACCAATAAATCGAATCGAGGTAGTTTAACTTTTTGCATGTAGTGTCAGAAAAATAATTTTGAGATAAATGCACGAATTCATTGAGCATTAAAAATTACTTAATTCGTTAAACAAATTAAGTGTCATAAATTATAATACATAAATATTTAAAATACAAATTATTTTTGTAATGAGGAAAGTTTATGAACCGAAAGTTCTTTAATTTTGTTATGAAATATTTGATTCAACGTGCGAATCCTTAAAGGTCACTAATTTACTCTTGGAAAGAGACCTGAAGTCCTTTTTGAATATTGGGATTACTCCTCCTTAGGCATTTCCCAAGAACCCGAAATTGAAATTTATCCAAACACAAAACTTTTAAGCCCCGAAACGAGCATCACTCGCAACCTAAAAAGTTATTCAGCGAGGAAGATAACCGTAATGTGTTATGGGATGCTCCAGCTTTATGAATGCGGCGAAGAACTTTCACCGCGCCACGGAGACGAGCGCACTCCATGGAGGGGCGTGCCCGCTCGGAGGCATACGCTCAAATGTTAGGGCCTGCCATCCACAGAAAGCGATTCCCACACCTCCCCCCATCTACCCACAATGCCCCGCCATTCTACCCCATTATCCTATCATCTCTCAATGCATTATGCCATGCTCAACTGGGTTTCGTATTTCCTATCATATCTGACATGCATATTCTCTCCTCTTTCTGCATTCGCTGTCCTCTTTTAGCTTCAAATTAAGTTTAACACTGCCGTTCGGCGCCAAGTATCAAATATCTCAAGCATCGTCACTTATCATTTTCAGAATTTAGGTTTTACACCCTCAAATTCAATACTTTTCCGCGGCGAGGCTCTTTATTACTAATACTAATTTCGTGTATGTTTTATTTACACTTTTCAGATATTTTTTTTCATTTTCTCCTTCTATAGTGATATGTCCTCCACGTTAAGTTTATTTAATCTCACATTCTTCTTAGGGACGATTTACATTGGTTCCGCTGATTCTGAGAACTTTTTTAACAGCTGTGCAGCCCCAATTCTTGCTATCAACATTTATTGCCTATGTGCAAAATATGGACACGTCCACGGTATTTTAAAGTTAATTATAAATATGATAACCTTACCATCTACAAAACTCTTCTTACGGTTGACTAAGCCACTTAACCCATAGCTTTCGTATTTTCAGAGATCTCAAAAGAACTTTTAAAATCCCTGATACTTAACAGCAGGCACAGTTATGTTGACCTCTTTATTTATTAAGCTCCAAATTGCAATTGTGTGTCGATTTCCATACGGACATAGTTTCTATTTCTACATGTATAGTCGCCCATAACGGTACCCTTGGTGATTGGTGATCCATCATTCAATTCTTTGTGCATTTTTCTATAAATAGGCTGCAGTGTTTCAAAATACGAGGGCCTTCAATTGGTCAACAGAAAATCAAAGAGATGACGCTCGCAGTTTTGGAAAAGGTGTTCTTCTAGTAAGCCTCATCTCTCACTAGCCTCATCTCTTCAAGTTTCACCTACATACATTTCACCACATTGCTTGGTTTCGTTTTGATAGTCGATTGAAGAAATAAACTTTTATTTATTTGAAAAAAGGAAAACATTATTTACGTGCGGAGATTGAACACTTATATTCAAAAGTTTTGGCACCGAAAGAGATGAAAGCCGAGTTGGATTAAGTTCATGACACACAATCTCCTGCTGTGTGTTTGCGGCTGCTTACAATACATTTAAACGTGGCCGTATATCCACAAATGATGAGCGTCGTTCGGGACGTCCAGTGGGAGTGACTTCTTCTGAAATGACTGAAAATATCCAAGATATGGATTTGATGGATCGACAAATCGTACTTCACATAATAGTTGAGGTCACAGGCAAAACACAAGGTAGTATATTGTTTTCAATTTTGTTCGAAAAACTATCTATATCAATTCTACGCAAAAAGGATACACGATAAATGGGAGAGTGTTGTGTCATTGTTGCACCGGCTAAGCGAAGAAATCATGAACAAGCGTCCTAATTTGGCAAACAAAAAAATTATCTTCCATCAAGCCAATGATCGGGTGCACACCTGCGAAGTTTCATTGGCAGAGATTACGGAATCATCGGTCGGATTATTACAGTATTCACCAGATTTGACCCAAGTGACATTTTTCAAATCCCGAACTTGAAAAAATTGTTCGACGAACGATTCACGTTGAAGAAGGAGGGCATCGTCAGCAAAGATTCCTATTTTGAGGAACTCGCAAATTTTTATTTTTGGACGGCTAAAAGCAGTTGGAGAAACGCTGGGAAAAGTCATTTCAGTTAAAATGAGGCTATGTTGAAAAAAAATCTACCCATAACAATGTTTTTCTACTATTTCCTAAAGACTTATTGGAAGATCTACGTATTTGTTCCTATGGTAACTCACAGTTGTCATTCTAAAACGGCTAAAAAATACAAACTCACAAGGAAACTAGGGTATGAGTGACCAAAACTCAATTCACGATAACTGATGATCGTGATGATGTATTAATACATTTACGTACATTAAACGGTAGCGTTGACGCCCAAAAGAAAGATCAATACTAAATAAATTATAATACAAGAGTATCATAACTTAAAAGTACATATTTAGCTTTTGCAATGCATGATTATGTGTATTTGCAACCGAATACACACGATGATAAATCGATAAAATGCACATACGCATCCCACATGGATCAATTATTTTGAGCGACCTAATAGATACGCTATGCACCCGATTAGATAATGGATAATGATGACCTGGAGAGGAAATGTATGCCAATGGGATCTTTAGGTATCTTATGCATTTTGAATCTATTTTACTAAAAATATTAAGGAGGAACGCGATGCCTAGTCGCTTTATCACTGAATAGGGCAAGGAACTCAACTTTCAAGGGAAAGAACGCGTTAACCGTAGGAAATGATGAGAGCAGAATTCTCAATACGCATCCATAATTGATTAAAGAAAAATAATGGCTAGCGAAATAAAGTTTACAAAGTCAAGCGTAACTTCACAACGGCTGTTGAAGACACAAAGAGACGACTGTTATTGGTTGTGTCCCGTTTGATAAGATTTTGGATGGGCACTAATTGATCAACACTAGTTTTCTTTGCTTCGTCAAAAAAGAAACAACCTGACAAACGACGCTACATTAAGACATTGTTCAGCTCCGAATATTTTCTATCGCTTTCTTTCCGTCCGATAATCCTATTCCCTCCTTGCCCTTACCTCGCTTGCCCAGCGTCCTCCCCTCTCCCCGTCTTCCATCGGCCATCAAATGACTTTGCAGCCACTTCTCCTGCCTCCTTTGGACCCCTCCCAGACTCCCCCTCTCCACCCCCGCCACCCTTCTTAACTTCTTCGATGTCCTTCTTTTCCGTCCAGTTTACCTTCTCCATCCTTCTCGACATCCACATTTCAAAAGCATCACATTTACGTCAATCATCTTGTTTCAACGACCATGTTTCCGCGCCGTTCAAAAGCGCGCTCCATGAAAGTGTTAACGAGTCTTTTCTAATCACCCGAACTGTACGTTCACATCATTAAATCCCTCTTCCTTGTGAATGCTTCTTTGCCTAACGCAGTTCCATCTCCCTAGTACTTGATGGCCGTCTTGGTCCAAGATTGGAAAAATGCTCCACCTTTTCTAGATCTTGCTCTCCTACTTAAATGTTTTGCGGATACATCGCTGATGCCTCAGAGTTACTACTATCTTCTGCAAAACATTAATTAAACCAGCCTCATTTACCCCACCGAACGGCTTCTCGAAATTCACGAAACAAACAAATTTATCCTGATTGTATTCCATATTCCCCTTTATTAGTGACCTCAGTGCTATGTCGTCACGCGCGTCAATCCTTTTCTTCCCCCAAGCTGACCTTCTTCCGAGTAATTTCTTACTTCCCCTGCTCTTCAAACACTTATTGGTCGTCTTAAGTACCAATTTAGCTACGTGCAAAATCAAACGCCTTGTTCTGTAGCCCTCGCACATGGCTGCCTTTCCCTTTTTTTCGATTGGAATTATAACCAAACTGACGAAATCCTATGGGCAAATTTCTTTCTCATTAATGATACGAATGAGTCCATAAAAACTCTTCCGTCCGCTTTTTCCTTAACTCTAAAGTAGTTCTATTGGGATGTGATCTACAATCTGACCTCTCGTATTCCAAAGTTTAATTCCAATTTGCTTCATAAAGTTCACAAGTATATACTCAATTAAGATTTCCTGGTCTAAACTATCGGCATCTATGCCATATATATTCTCAATGTAGTAAATATTCTAGCCTAATTTCCTTTAAACACATAATCTTTGTATTCTTTCCGTCTCTCTTAAATATTCAACAAATATAATGTCCACAGAAAAAATTATGTTATCAACTTTCACCATCTATGTAAAAATATTGCAGAAAAAACTTACCTCAATTTAAATTCCAAGAAACTACATGAGTCGCCGCGACAGTAACTTTTAACGGAGTCATCCGCTAATGTGCATTTCAATGAGAAATTTCAGTGTAAAAATCATTTGCCTTGACCAGTTAAGGCGTATGATTTTTACACTCTGAAATTTTTGCATCGACCTCATTTTAATTTGAAAATTTCGGGAAAACTACTTAAATATTTTTTTGACCACATTATGGCGGTATAGTGCCACTATCGGATACTGGCTGCAAAGCCGCGATTCTAATGAGAATAATACAGAATACTGCTCAATAATTATTATAATGTTTTTTAATCTTAATTACTGATCATGCTGAATATAACGACTAAATATAGCGATAGTTGTTTGAATACGGTTGATAAACTGTAGATTTGAAGTCTACAATAAGTCGCATTTCAAAAATGTTGATCATTTCCAAGACTCATTTTAGTTTTGGGACACTTTCCCCATTTCACCCAAAGGATTTTCTAAAACAGAAAAATCCAGACACGTTAAATTAGCCTCAAACATTCTTCAGATCAGAAGATTCCTCTTAGTCTCATCATCGAGGCTATCTCTAGGAGCAATGGAAGCTCCTCGCACACCCTCCGCTGGTTGGCATAAATAATTATTTCATTATACTTGAGACTTAGTTACTGATTATAATCAGTAACTAAGTCTCAAGTCTGATTATAATCAGTAACTAAGTCTCAAGTCGCCGCTTCCTTAAACACCACTTCCTCCCACAATGCCTCTTTCTCTGACACCTTCGCCTCGTCCTCACAAATAACTTTCCTTGACGTCAACGTCTCTCAGTTGGACCAAACATTCCACATTGCTTTCTTAGCCTTTTCAATCATAATCCCTGCCAACTGCACACATGCAATCAAGCCATATTTGCCATATACCTGTCTCATTTTCACTGCCCCATTGACCGTCCACTCGCACCTTACGAATTGTGTCCCTACAGTTTACAGCACCTCGAGAATTGTCAGTTGCCACGCGAATGATAACTCGGACCCGACTCCTACACCGGACGGTGTACTTCATCACGCAATATCCATATCAACAAACACAGGGCCCACTCTGACCCTACTTATCCGCCGGCCTGTCTCTCAATCACTGTACACGCCTCCCTCTCGGAAATTGATTCGTCCCATGAATTTTTCAATACTTCTTTTATAGTCCCAAACCAATCCCACCATTGCCGCTTAAAACTCCTGCCGTGCCTTGCATTTGGCTCTGAGGAGCCTTCACTCTACCGGGGCTACATGCCACTAAAAATAAGACACCGTTCCCTCGACGATCCCGAACCGTTATCTGGATCGGATATGCCACGGTCTGAGTTCATCATAAAATGCACTGATAGTGACGCTAAAATATTTTCACTAAATGAAATGATCCAGATGTACTCTTCAACAGAATACCGCAAGCGCCGTCCACACCTAAGTAAGCGATACCAGGCACTACTTGGTGGAAACTTTGCATGACCATGGACATAATTGATACTTGTGAAATTTCGCAAACTCACGAGTTTCCACGATTTTTCAAGGTTTATTTCATCACCACCATACAAAGCAAAGTGTTCCCTTTATAATGCGGGTGAACCGTTGCCATGGTGACATTTCTGAATTTAGAGATACGGAGCGGGAATCGAACCTATAGGTACATTTCACCGGTCCTTTCCTTTCAGGACACTCGCGGAGAGAAACAAGCTGCCCGAATTCAAAGAACAACATGCATATCTTTTGAACAGAAATGTCGAAAAATTCTACGTAAAGTATCTTACAATTAACTTTTTCTTGACAAAAAATGATATGAAGGAAATAACTATGGATAAATAATTAATTTGAATTACTAATTTCTTTAACCTATCACTGAAAGACGTTCATGACGAGCACGCTAACTCTGACGGCATTCTGAAAACAAAACTCGACTCGCATGATGTCAGAGGCGAGTTTGCTTTCAAGTGCCGCCATTTTTATTCTATTGTCACATACATTTTGACGCCATTTTTCGTTGAACGAAGATGATAATTGCGGCCCGCCGTTATTCGACAGCGCGGATGAAAGCCTCGCCGCTCTCTTTTCTAAAGCGAGATGTGGGTGCGGCACCAAAGCGCATCGATTTCCCATGAGCCGGAAATACCTTTTCCTTCGCACGGGGGCGCCTGCTTGAGGGGGATAAAGAGGGGGGGGAGGGGATGTGGCGGGCGGACTGCAAACGGTGAGGTGAGCGAGCCTGCGGAAGGAGGGACTTTTAGCCGGCGAAGCGACGACAGCCATCGCGTGACATCACATGGAAATATGGCGTCGAAATATTTTAGTGACCGGAAATACTCGGAAACTGAGTGCTTGAAGTGCGCATATGCCTTGATTCCGTTCCAATTACCTCAATTAAGAGATGGGTTCGTTGCACTTGTAGAGTTACCAGTCAAAATATTCATTGAAAAATGACCACTTAGTCACACCCAATGTATCGGCGCACGTATGCATGTTATGATTCAATGGGGATAAAGATCTGAACTACTAGAATAAAATACCGGGAAATTATTTTTCACATGACATCCTTTAATCGAATAGTCAGAGGGATGACACCATTGGTCTTAGCTCTCCTCGGTGCACCCAATTTGTCGAAACTTTTCCCTTGGCACCACCATTCCATCCCCCACTTCCACACTATGCCAAGGAGTCCAATAGAGGGCAGGGCGGGCGCCACTCGGCTCCCTTCTCCCATCCACCCCTCTCTCCCGTCCCCTAATTCCATCTGTTTACACAAGGTTGCACCGACCAAACGAAAGGGCGCCCTCGAACTCAACAATAATGAAAAAGACGCAAGGAGAGAATGCGTGATTATTCATATGTACACGGCAATTGCGGGAACACGAGCCAATCCATGCCATTAAACAAATGTGGTCAATTGAATGCAGCAATGTGGAGGAATAAATGCTATTACGTAAACCGTTGCCATCTACAATACTACCGCACCCTGAATAAATCCATTTCGAATACCCCGATTCCGCGGTAATGGATTTGTTCTTCTGAGACCCCGACGACGGTTGGATTCGGATTATGCCACATTCCCGTCCCTAGAATTGATCACCTCTCGACGGCTCAACCTGCCACAGGGCCTGCTGCCGGCAAAATCAACGATGATGAATCAACACGTAATACAATTTTGGGTATGAAACACGTGCCAGCAAAATTTGTTCCAAAATTGTTGAATTTTGAACAAAAACAGAAGTAGCTCAGCGAATGGAAGTTGCTCAGGAGTCATTAAATGAAGTAAACGACGATGCAGAATTACTGAAACGTATTATCACAGATGACGAAACATGGGTTTATGGATGTGACGTTGAATCTAAGGCTCAATCATCCCAGTGGAGGCATTCTGGCTCGCCAAGACCGAAAAAGGCTCGACAAGTGCGGTCGAGCGTGAAGGTTATGCTCACTGTTTTCTTCGATTTTAATGGCATAGTGCATCATGAATTCCTGTCGCCAGGTCCAACGGTCAATAAAAAGTATTACCTACAAGTTCAACGCAGCTTGCGTGAAGTAATCCGAAAAAAAACGCCCGGATCTGTTGAAAAATAACTCATAGCTTTTGCACCAGCTCACACTTCATCGCTTGTTCGTGAATTTTTGGCCAAAAAAAACTATAACGATGCCCCAGCCTCCATATTCACCAGATGTGGCTGAAGCAGGAGGATAGACGTAGATTGGAAGCTTTTGAAATGTGGGTGTGGAGAAGAATGGAGAAAGTGAAATGGACCGAAAGGAAAACAAATGAGGAAGTACTAGAGATGGTGGGTGAGGAGAGGGGTTTGTTGAGAGAAATCCTATGGAGGCAGGAAAAATGGATGAAAGGCGTATTGAGCGGTAGTGGAATGTTGAAGAGGGTAATAGAGGGGAGAATATTGGGCCAGCGAGGTAAGGGCAGGAACAGGATAGGGATGTTGGACGAGATGAAGGGAGGAAAGAAGTATACAGAGATGAAGAGGGACCTGATATAGATTAGTTTGCTATGTGGGGAGTCACAAAATGTTTATTTGATAGTTGTGTCCATCCAAAAACCTACCTTAAACGGTAGATTACCTAATAATAATAATATATTTAATAACTGTGAATCGGCGATCGCTCATAACCATTTCTTTCACTTTTTCCACGTTTTCATCGATTGTTGATGTGCTTGGGTGTCCAGGGCGTTCGTCATCTTCAAGGTCTTCACGGCCTTCTTGGAAACGCTTATACCACTCGTAAACTCTTTATTTAATCATAGCAGACACACCATAGGTCTTTTTTAACATTGCACACTTTTTGTTACACTTTATTTCATTTTTTACGCTAAATTTGATACAAATTCTTTCATGCATTTCTTTTAACAAACGAAAATCGCCGAGCTCATAAAAACACGTCTAACCTTAGTGGCTTTCACAGACAAACTCCGCAATGAAAACGGCTTAAAATTTTATCATACATCAGGGGCATGTATATCAATATAATAAAAAAAAAGTTTGACAATCGGACTCACCCAGTCCACGAAATGAAAAAATGATCGTTATGTTTTGAACACACCTCGTATAGTTATACAGTTTTTCCCTTTGAGTTGTAAGTTGATCTTGATAAGTTCATAAATACACTAAAGTGTCGGAACTTGAGATAATTTCATATCAGATCACATCCATCGGCAACAGCAAGGGAGAAAACTGTAGAAGGACGTCAACTCATGCGACTGACCTCACCTAGAGAGTCTGACATGGGCTCAATTTCTACTAGCTATTTCATTTGGATGTATTCATCACGCCAGTCCTCGGGGAGAGGGCCCAGGAACAGACAAGACTCATAACTTGCCATTGCAAATTCAAACGTCGAGAAATGACTAAACGGCGACGGCAAAGAAAGTTGAGGGCGCAAAGAGGCGACTCACGAAGTATTCGTTGAGTGTCTTGGAGCATCGTGCAAGAGGAGCGAGGAAAGAGTAAGGTATCTACGCGAGACCGTACTTTTATTGAAAGCCAAAACAAACTGTGCGGAAGTAATAATTAGTCAAAATTTAATAATAAAATTTATTAAATAAAACAGTTTCTGGCGAAACTTGGTGGAAAATCTTCATTTTGACGTTTTTCAATTAAACAACTTTCCTTTTTCACATAAAATTTTATTCTCACGACCCAGGTTTCGCTATAGTACCTGATGATGTTATACTGTAACGAAACCTGGGTCGTGAGAATAAAATTTTATGTGAAAAAGCCAAGTTGTTTAATTGAAAAGCGTCAATAAAATTTGTTATTTAACTAGCTTTATTATAGTCTCTAAAAGTGAGAACTAAGTCATGAACTGTGATAAAAATTAGCTGTAAACACGTTGCATAAAAATTTTGCTTCAATCATTGTTATTAGTTTTACAATGACAAAAGCGCCATTTGATTAACGTTCAAAAATAAAATACACAAACAAGGAAACTTTCGATACCAAAATCATCAAGAACAAGATTTCGGAGAAATTGGTGAGTGGGACGAGGAGATCGACGAGGCGGCGATCGGTGTTCCGACGTCGGGTAGTCGCGTTCCCATCTCGCGCGCGCTCACCCTCACGCCAAACGGGAACACCCCACGCGCCGACCAGAGCAGTGGGACACCCATCACTTCACTAGAGGCGGAAGCGGCGCCCTTCAGACACAAGAGCCTTAAAGTAAATCGCCGACGGAAACAAGGGCAGAACAATCTTTGAAATTTTAAATATTAATGCCATCAAACGTTGGTGTCACACTTCTTGATAAGAATTTAACTTTAAAAAACGCGTAGTGATGAATTTTGGATCAATAGCGATTCTCTCCCGAACGCCTACTCCATCGGGAACACCGAAATGGAAAGCATAAACTCGATTAAATACCTGGGCGTTACCCTCGCTCACCACCTCTCCTGGGTGAAATACATCCGGGGGAATATGTGGACAAGCTAACAAAAAAATAGCATTCACTGGAAGAGTACTGTGTAAATGTGATGAAATGGCCAAAGAGGAATGTTATATTTCGCTGGCTAGGACTCATTTAGAATATGCTGCAAGTATTAATGGGATCCTCAAGAAGTTGGACTGAATGGCGGTTTGGATGGCGTTCAGCGTAGAGGAACTAGATTTGTAAAACGTTGTTTAGGTAAACTTGGTAGCCTATCCATAATATTACAGCAGCTAGGCTGGAAATCACTAACAGAGCGAAGGTTAAATTACAGATTAAATCTCTTGCATATATTGGAAGGATCTCTCTGTAGCAGTGATGTTGAAAACGTATTATTACCCCCATCGTTCTACGGTAGGTGAAATCATGTCAATAAAATTATAGAGATCAAGTTGTAGAACAGATAGATTAAAGATGTTATTTTTCCACGAAGGATAAGGGATCAGAATAACTTTGTCCGATCGCGCAATAAGGGGAAAAGTGCTTTGTGTCATAAGGTATTCTGGTGTTTAATCACCCCATGCCACACACCTAAGCGGTCGCTCTCAGGGTACCATGTATGAATGAATGAAAACTCAGGAACGAGAAGCGCTGACCTCTAGAAAGAAATAGGGAAATGTTTTGGGCGGAGTGAATATCTGTGCGGCATATAGTATAGGCACGAGTATTGAGGAAAACCGAAGAAAGAAGGATTGAATCTTAGAGATTAGATCGGTTGGATGGGAGTGTTAGGGCGCTTCGGTGAGTTATTGACGAAGAGAGAACACTTTTTGGGGCAGGAGGAAGAGAAGAGTGATCTAAGTGAAGCAGGGGTCAAGAGAAGGCGGTTTCATTGAGTGCGTACTTGAGGGTGTGGCTGGAAGAGAAGGGAAGGATCAACAAACGGAGGACTCGAGAGGGGGAAGTACGTGCCGCATGGAAATGAAGGGGGTCGCAAGAACGGAGGGAGTGCAGAACCTGCTTAATAAGCAGACCACGTCCGACGACGACTATTACGGAGACAAGTTGGAGACGACAGGCACTTCGGGGAATGGTCCTTTGATGGAATGCGAGTAACCTGGCAGCAAGCAGCACTTTCTGATCCTTCGAATAAAACGCGAGTCATACGACATCATACGAGGGTCATCCGGAAAGTAGTACCCGTTCGTGAAATAAAGACACAAAAGTAAATATTAACAAACATAAAAAATTTTATTTGAAAGAGGATACTTTAAACTACTTCTCAACATAATCTCCAAGCAAATTAAGGCATTTGTCATAACGTGTGACAAGTTTCTGTATTCCTGCTGCATAGTCCTTCGCCGCCAGCTCATTGAGATACAGGGTCACTCCTTCTTTAAGTTCTTCATCGCTGTCAAACCTTTTCCTGCCAAGAAGTCTTTAAGCTTTGTAAAGAGATGAAAATCTGAAGGGGCCAAGTCCGGGCTATACGGTGGATGGTCGAAAGTTTCCCATTTGAATTGCTGCAAAAGTTTTTGTGTTATCCCAGCTGCATGAGGCCTGGCATTGTCATGAACGAGAATGACACCAGTAGACAATAGACCTCGCCGCCGATTTTGTATTGCCCGCCGTAATTCCTTTAATGTTTCACAATACGCATTGGCATTAATAGTGTCTCCACGGGCCATAAAATCAATAAGCAATACACCTCGTCGATCCCAGAAAATGGTTGCCATGAGTTTCCTGGTGGACAGAACTGTCTTGAATTTTTTTGGTTTGTTTGGTGAATGAGCATGATGCCACTCCATTGACCGTCGTTTACTCTCAGGTGATGCATAACAAACCCATGTTTCGTCACCATTAATTATGCGAGTCAAGAAAGAGTCTCCTTCATCAGAATAACGTCCCAAAAACGTCAGTGCTGCAGCCATACGCTTGGTTTTGTGCTCATCTGTAAGCATGCGAGGGACCCATCTTGCACAAATTTTTGCATAATGCAGATGGTGTTTAACAATTTCATGAACAATTGTTCGAGAAACATTGGGAAAATGCTCACAGATGTCATCAATTGTGACGCGCCGATCGTTCCTCACGAATTCGTCAACTGAGCTCACCAGTTGGTCTGTAATGACAGACGGTCTCCCCGAACGCTCATCGTCGTGTGTGTTCCCCCTCCCCATGTTGAAGTTGCGACACCACCGCCGAACAGACGACTCGTCCATTACATTGTCTCCATACACCTCCTTTAATTGGCGATGAATATCACATGGGCGAACGTTTCTTGCATTGAGGAATTTAATCACTGCCCTCACTTCACAACTGGCGGCGTTCTCAATTTTTTTAAACATTGTAAACAATCACAGAAACAACACAGGCAATGCTAGCGTCACGCAACTTGGCTCAGAGAAGGCAGACAAGCCACTGACGCTATCTGACCTCGTCCAGCGGCTACTCGCGTCGTCAGCACTTCATGCGGCACGAACGGGTACTACTTTCCGGATGACCCTCGTAGAATAATGTGGCCAACCAGAAAAACCTAGTGCGACAGCATTGACTGCACTTGTTTGGGAGAATAGGCAGCAACCGTTGTTATTCCGTCTGAACTAACTTGGACATCCGAGGGACACGGCAGCACAACCTCGAGAGCCAATTACCAACACTCTCGGCTGCCCCGACTTCAAAATGCGACCCTTTCTCGCTCCCATCGAGAGGAAAAGGCACGAACGAAGGCCGCACCCTGACAACGCCTCCCATCGAGGCGAAGACACACAAGCGAGAAATTGAAACGTCGACGCGGAGCCCAAGTCCAATCCTTAACCACGTGTGACGAGAGATTTGCGGAGAGAGGATCGGAATGCGAAAGAATGGCTTTGTGGAGAGCAATGCACGCGAGGAGATGGGAAGGCTGAAAAGAGGCTGACCGGGGATGTTTGCCCTCGCTCACCTCCCCCGCCATTCCTCCATGCTAAAAGGGACCCACCAATCGGACTCGTTTCGCCGTGAGTGGGAAAAACATTCCAAGCAATGACAGAAGACGGATTTAGAAGGAATTTTAATGCGGTTTACCACAAAAGTTAAAAAATAGAATAAAATTCTATTTCAACATTGGGAAATTATTATGAAATTCAATGAGAAATGACGAAAACAAATCTTATCAGGCGCTTGATGGTAAATTTTGCAGCATATAGCGGCAATATTTTGACAGCATTATCTTATTTCCTGTACTAATTGAAAATTATTTTTCAGACTTAATACGCTACAAGAAAATAATAATAAAGCGCAAAAACACGTAATAGTGATCAATAGAGGACTAAGAATTGAGAGTTGACTTAATGAGATCATTGATTTTTCAAGAGTTCCATTTCGAATTTTACAATTGGCAATAACTGCACACTATAGCCCGCGTCGAGTTGGCGTGTGTCAGGGAACGGAACAAGGTAGGGCGTTGACGGCAGCTTTTCCGGGGTTATGTAGAATTTGAGAAAATCTTTTATGAGCATTTGTTTCGTTACAAAGGACTTGTGTTCGAAGCACGGCATTGGCAGATTTCTTCAGTGACATCCCTACTTGTGGTGCCATGTGGAGAGCAATCCAAGTGGGGTTCGGCGTCCGTCGGATGGGACGTTAAACTGTGGACCCCTCGGCGCCTTTCGTTACAAGTAGGCTAATACCAACGCGGGGTTTCACTCTCCATCTTTCCTCCTCCGTCTCTGAGAAAACGTAGCCCTACCAAATTATCCACAAGTCCTCAAAAGTGATAATTATTTCGACTCTAGGTCACCTCATCAAATAATTACTAAATAATGCAACAATATTTGCATCTCCAGTTAATGGAAGAGATGGCACGGATCTTCAACCATATATTGCAACCTTTAAACTCTTGGACAGTAAACGTGTAAAGAGTAGTCGGCATAGGGTAGTCATAATAATGCAAGCCCTCCGTCCACACCATAAAAGAGACACTCAAGACGAGGATGATCGGAGGGCTCAGGATAGGAAGAGACCGCGAGAGACCGATGCACGAGGGGTGGAAGGTGAAGGAAGTCTGAGGCAGGGGTGGGGGGCAGGGACTCGGTTCTTTTTTATATGACGCTCGTCTTTCCTTGACGGTGCCACCCAGAGAGGAAGCAAGGAACACGTCGTGGGTTTTACCCATGGACCTTCGTCGGAACACGAAGAATTAATACGGCATGCGTCGCGATGCCAATTGAGAAATTCACATGCATGGTTCGGTATCTAAAATCAATTCTTCCCGAGACTGTTTCAAGCAAATGGCGCTTTCGATAACAGGTGGCGCGATTGCTTACGGCGAGGAAACGATTCCAGTAAAATACGCATCAGGGCAGCCCAAAGACCGAATGGATAAAAACCCAAAATGAAATCTTAAATAAAAATACCTTCCATTTCCTCAAATAAAAATTCAATCCAAGCAGTTGATATCGGTTTACAATGCTCAACTTATAGTTACGTCTTCCATACACAATTGAACCATCCTGTTCGAACACCTAATTGCAGAGAACTCCTAGCGGTAAACAATTCCCGACAGCAGAGTACTTCGATTGACGTTGTGACGCACACCTCCAAGATTTCAATATGGACACGGATCTCTTGGGCCTTGGTCGACAGCCGCATCTTTCCCCGGGTCTTCCCCGGCCAAAGCGCCTTGGATCTAGCCCACCTTCACCAATGTCGAAGATTTGATTTATCACGCGTATACTTATACGAGGCTATAAATTATTAAGCTGTAAATATATTAAATAAATGAACCGAACACCGATTCGATGAGTTATTGTAGATTCATTTACTTCGCCCCGTTATCCAGCTACATCTACATGGGCAATTATAAATATACCTGATAGGACAGCTCTAGGGATCAGCAGAACGTACAATCATTTCCTCCAAGAAAAAGTGATATTTATGTGTATATAGTTATTATTATTTGAACAAGGAAAAATTCCACAGAGATGGAACGATTATTATATGAACTGCATGTTCGAGACATGAGTCCAACAAGCTTTGAGATTAAAAGACAGAATGACCTTGAAGAGGACTGCTTAGGTTCAGGCATACAAGTACTTGTACTTGATGGCAAGATAGCAAGGGCACTAATGGGTTTTAATTAATTAATATCGTCCGGGTGGACTACATACCCGCGGAATTATGTCTGAATCTACATAGATACAATATTTAAGACGACCCGATCCTCCAGAAAGGCGCACAGCAGGAGGTGCAAGCACCAAGTGGTATGGGTAGGGCATAAGGGAGAGGAAGGGCAGCTCAAGGGTAAAGAAAAGGTAAAATATATGAATTTAGGGAAATAAAAATGACAACAAACATACACAAAGTAGTGTTGTTGCGTGCGTGAGTGCGTACACCGCATATGTGTGCGTTTGCACGTTTGTGCGCAGAGAGACACGCATTGACGAAATGAAGAATATAAACGCTGGCAGCGAAGCGCCGATGCCTCCTCCCCATCCTGTTCACATTTAAACTGATGTTCGATGCCTTCCTGTCACTATCGCCCACAAACATATACTCGGAAGTTAGGATAACCTGAAATGGACAGGAATAAAATGGTCGACTAACTTTCATTTCAACTGCGTCTCTGAGCAGTCGTTTCCTTGTGGCAAATAGTTAAGTAAAGAAAAGATGCTGCTTGTTGATAAATTAAAACCTCAACGTCATGCGTCAAAATTAATAAAACATTTGAGGAAACTCAAAATGACAATCGTTTGGAATCGGCAAATCAGCGGCGCCAGAGAGGAATATGGGAGGATGGAGGATCTCGGCGCGGCGACGTCACGAGAGGGGCTGAAGTTACTCGTGACGGTCTGCCGTGACGTCATAGGAAGCTAATATACGTATGCAACGGTGCCCGAGAGGTGTATATAGTGACCCGTGGATCAATAAATGATACGCGTGCCGTGCACAGCGGAGGATTGTGCCTCATCAAAATTGATCCCAAGCGTCCAGAATATGGGTCGCTCATTGATTTGCTATCATTGACATGGAGGATGAGAGAACGGAGTGCAATGGCAAGTAAGCAAGGAGGCAGCACGCTCAAGTCATCCTCATCATTTTAATCCGTGAACAGAAACGCATTGTGGTCACTTCAGCATACTTGTGAATAGTTACGATGTATTCGTGACTTCTTTCAACTATAGGTCTAAACGCACATCGGCTGTTTCGCAAAGTTCCATTAATTTAATTCTAAGAAATACACTACGCATTTTCACCATACTTATTCCGACTTAACATTACAATAAATACTATAAAGTCATTCCGAGTATGACCCATAAAGAAGTTGAATAAATCTGGGATAAATTTTATTTTAGATCAAAGTGAAAATTACTAAAAATCTTCAAAATGCCACCCTACTGCATCGTCGTACCCATGCCGGCGCGTCTACGGCGCTTCAAGGAAGGTGTCGACGGAAATTTCTTTCGGGCACCTCCTCATGGTCTTTTTCACATCATTTGGCGTTCCAAAAACGTTTGCCTTTCAAGCTACTTTTTATTTTTGGGAACAATGTGAAGTCCAGCGGTGCCATTTCGGAGCTTTAGGGCGGCTGTAGACAGATGACAATTGTCACCCGAGCAGCCTTCCGATCTTCCGACAGCACCTCGAAGACCATCTTGGCACACACCTTTTTCAGGGATAAATCGTCTGCAGGAATGCATACCATGCACTGTGGTTTTTGGAATATTGAAATCCCGCTATCATTCTGGCATCCAGTAGACATTGAGTATGTCCCTCTCCTTTTGTACATTTCAGTCGCATTGTGTCCTTGACGGTCATCCAGGGCCTCGCTCCTCGTCTTCAACCTCCTCTCTACCCTCCCGGGACATCTTGTGCCACTGTGACAGCCATTAATCTGGGCATTGCTCTATCTCCCGAACCCGACTTTACCAAGCTTATCACAAAGTTTTATCGCTTATCGTTGCTCCATGGTACGTGATGGCATCGTGAATTCGTGACGTGACCCTATAACATGGTTCCAGTCTAGCAGCGATCAGTGCACCGTAAAGGCCCGCGTACAACTGACGCGCTGCTTTCCCATGACCTCGCACCACCTTTACCGCCACAAATCACCCAACTCCAGCTGCCCGCGTCGGCAAAAAAATCATTCTACTTATTTTTGGAACAGAAACTGTACACTGAAATAAATCATTCTTTAACTCCACATATCTTCGACCTCTATTCCATTTAATGTGTGGGGCCTTCGAGTTTTCCGTCGACTTTGATGACCTTGATTCTTGTGAATCCTTAAAAACTCCTTTATGGACTGGTATTGCGAAATGCAGACCACTTCTTACTTCTAGTCACAAGCCCAAACGGATTGATCTCGGGGCGGTGTGAACATCCAACGTAAGGCCGTCAGCTGCAACGTGATATTGAGACTTTTGGTGATCTTTCGCTCGTTATATCGCCTCTCTCACGCCAAATTTCCCGACTGCCCACTCGTCGGGGCCTCCCATCCTCTTCCCGGGACTCTCTTCGGTCCGAAAAGGAGAAGAGGCGGGCAGGGAGAGAGACGGGGGTGAAGGGCGTACGGCCCACGGGGGGGGGACGGAGTTGGAATTACAAACGATGGAATAAATTGGACACACGCAATGTGAAAAGCATCAAAAAAGAACGAGAGAGAAGCCAGTGCCGTCCGGGTGCACGCGCTCGCCACGGAATATGTTAATTGATTGCGGAATGAGAGTGGAGGCCCGTCTGCGGCGTTTCATTAGGCACAAAAAATATGAATGACGACCAAAACAGATGGAAATCCAATTATATTTGCTGCCACATTGCTTGGAGCGCGCACCTTGTCAATTTTTCCAGAAAAAGGATTCATTCTTGCAGACATTAATACAATCATCCTTCCTACCAGATTTCAATTACCTCCATGAATAGGCATAATGCAACTTCATCATGATGTCTTCAATGGCATAATACTAAGACCATTATTTTAGTGCTAGCGGAAAAGGCGACAAGTAACAGACGACAACTTTTCTTTTTCGAAGTTACTCAGCGGCCAAAGGAAATCTTTCAAAGGAACCTAAAGAATCAGCACTAGGTCCCGTGGTCTTTCACTAACTGAGCAATGCTGCGATTCCATTTACAAACTAAACACTCGAGATTCTAAGGCTCGACTCAACTATTTCATCATTCCCAGGCGATGTGCTCACCCCTGCCTCTTCCATCCTCTCCTCGGCGTCACGCTCCTCAATGCGTCCAAACCCTGGATCACTCGTTCCTTCTTTTAAGATCTCCCAAAATCACAAGAGCGAAGGTCACCTCCACGCGCGCCCCGCCGGCGCGGCGTGCGCCTCCCGGAGTCTTATTTTTGCGTTCATGAAACTCTTTTCCTTTCTCTTAAACATGCTGACATTTTCCTTTGTAAACATTCTCATGGGGCAAATTTCCACGAAATTTAGCTTTTTAGCCATGGTGATCTTTAAAAACTAATGGAAAAATTTGTTTGAGGTCAACTAAGGAACAAACTCGAGTTGAACAGCGCCTTTATCGGGTCAAATGGTAATCATGTATTAAATGGATACAATGCCACTGACCTTGTTCAACCGACAGTATCGACCCAAGCATCCCTTCTCGACTTCAACGCATAGTATACAGGGTTCGTCCGGAAAATAAGTGTCCTGAGCTCAGGAAAAAAAATGTATTACACTTTTACATATCTTAAGCTAATATTCCTCAAAATAGGACCCTTGTGAGTCGATACACTTGTTCCAGCGGCGTTCCCATTCCTGGAACGCTACCGCGAAGGCATCATCGGGAACCTCTCGAAGACACGTCGTCACGGCCTCTTTGACGGCGTCCAAAGTCCCGTATCGCGTTCCTTTCAAACTCCTCTTTATCTTCGGTAACAGAAAGAAGTCCAGCGGTGCCAAGTCCGGGCTGTGGATCATTTTTGCAGTGATCCGCAAGTTGTGTCGCGATTTCTAAACGATTGAGTCTTTGATCATCACTGAGCACTTTCGGCACCAACTTTGCACAAATCTTTCGCATCTGTAATTGGTCCCTAATAATCTCGTGCACTATTGTTTTTGGCACATTACACTGCTCTGCTATCATCCGAACACTAAGACGACGATCAGAGTTCAGTACATCACGAACTTTTCGCACATTTTCGTCGGTGAGTGTCGTTGATGGGCGTCCAGGCCGTGGTTCGTCGTCGATCTCTTCTCTGCCCTCCACGAACATCTTGTGCCACCGAAAGATCATGTTTCTGGACATGGCTGATTCCCCGTAAGCCTGGTTAATCATACCGACAGTCTTGGTAGACGATTTCCCAAGCTTTACCGCAAATTTGATGGAATAACGCTGCTCCAAAAACTTCGGCATCGCGTTCCGTGACGTGGGTCGAGCGTGGATGTTCGCGTTAACAGAGCTCCTCACTACACCACAGCTCAGACCCGACTGCTTTTTTCAGCGTCGCTTGCCAACATACCCCCCTCCAATCGCAGCCCGTCAGAGCGGTGCTGGGCGCGCCTGGAGCGGCGGGAAAAAATCAGTACACTTATTTTCCGGACGAACCCTGTACACTCCATTGCATATTTGCATACTCTTACTCACCGTGTTTGTTACGATTTCGGGCGTAGAAATCGCGAAGATATCAAGTATGCCGTGACCCCGTGTGGGCAATTTAACAATATGTTCTAAGGAGTGCTTTTTGAATATATGAAGGAGTTCTTGGCATGATTCTCTATTTTTGGTTTGATTTTCCTACGCAGTACTTGTCCCAGTCAATCGACGGTAGATTTGTGTCACCAGTAATTATAAAAAACTTTTGCTATGCTAGTTACTAAGAGAGGATATTTGGTCGTCGAGCTTGGGTAGAATATCTGTACTAAATTCTGGGTGTCTATAAAATGAGCACATGAATGGGCTTCTGTCGTTGTAGTCCTTTATGTTACACCAAACGCTTTCTATGCTATTTTTGTCGCATTCGTATCTTTGGCTACTAAGGTTTGACTTTACAGTTATGAATACTCCCCCACCCAAGCTATTAGGTCTGTCCCTTCTGTAAATTGTGAAACCGCTAGGAAAACTTCGTTGTTTGCTATATCTCCCGTGAGCCAACTCTCCGTTCCAACTTACTAGAATTAAATCAGCTAATTTAAGGTTTCTTATCCCAATGGAACGATTGTGACATCATTATCGGTGGAGATTTCAATGTGTCATTTAATGTTGGGAGACATAATTTGAAATCGGGTGGTAAAGACAAAGATACCTTCAAATCCCCAATGCATTCCTTCACGTTGAACTCCAGGCATCAACCTGTCAGTTCATCACCTAGGGGTGATTGTATTCCTGATTTGCTAGCAAATAAATATATACTTGAAAAAGTCTGAAATGTGGAAACTATGAAAGGATTTAGTGACCACAGAATAGCTAATGCTAATTTTTCTAATATGGAGTCAGAAATAAGAACCCTAGAAGAAAACTTACTTATTGAAATTAAATGAAATTACTGGCTTAGTAATTCCACCCACTTTATTTAAAAATACGACCCAGGTGTCCACGTTGAAGGTCGTGATCATCAGGTCTGATGAGGACGTTTAACATCTAAACCTGGATCGTGTTTTTAAATTAAGTGGGTGGAATTACTAAGCCAATAATTTCATTTTATTTCAATATGTTCCGCAAATTCCATAAAGTTAAGCTGTGGACAATTTTTTTTAAGAAAATTTACTTGTTTAAAGAAAGGACTATAATGGCATAAAACGGTTCACAATCGCTGGTCTTTCCAAACCATCAATACAATACAGGTATATATGTTTGTGTGTGTAATGTGTTTGTTTTTTCGCCATCATTCTCTATCACTGCGTTACTTATATCTTCATTATGACTTGCCTCAATTCAAGCTAGGCAAAAATTCTCCATTCTAAACCAAGCCCGAATTCAGAACCGCCTACGAGTTCAATAAATATTCAAGTGAGAGGTAATATTGATTTTTTGCTCCTTGTGCCCAGATTTTCGGAAACCAGTTTTTGAAATCTTCAATCAGTGTCCTTGATGAAGATCTTAGAAAGTAAGTACGTTATGTGCGTGAATTATTGTTATCATAGGAATATAGTTTAAGCAGTTTCGCCTAATTTTAGAGCAATTTTTGCCAACGCGTTTTAGATCAAGTTCCACCTCATTGATTCAAAGACGTCCCATCTGGTATAATAGACAACCTGAATAACCAGATTTTGAAAAAGTTTAATGTTAACCCCAATCTAGTAAAACCTATTTTTATTGACTATCTGTACCCTTTTTACATATAATAAATTGCTATTTTTTCAACTTTATCGGTGTTGAGATGACAAAGATAAAAATTTTTTTAAAGTCCACCTATACTATTCTATAATATGCGGGGCAGTGAAATAAAAACCGAACATTCGTTACGACAACCAGTCTGCTTCCAACAATGGCATAATCCAACGACTTCGTGAGCCCGTGAGTTGTCACCTTGCAGTTATTTTACCACAGCGATGGCATCGGTACGTACAAATCTAGCTACTAGCTTTTAGTGGACTCTTTGATTAGGCGGGTGTTCGGCTTTCATTCGACCGCTCCTAGTACTCCTGCCTCCTCCTTTGGGAAGCAGGCCCTACTTTGGGAACTTTGGTTTTGGAGACACAAGAATGGGAACGACCAGTTTATATAGATTAGATTGGACCAAGTCTTGCGGGCATTAAGAAGGGGGTTTGTCTTCTGACACTTGAGAGAAGATTATAGGGAGCAGATCTAACGCGTATCTCAGGGGTCGAGGCCTAAAAAACAAAAGAAAATGACGTGTGGTGAGTGGGACCTTCCCCTCGTAGCCGTGCCGATTCCAGAAATGAATGTGGTGGGAGCTGCCAGCGTCCGTCAACCCCCCCCCCCCACTTCCTTAATACCGGAGGGTGTCTTCTAGGATCCCTCGGGAGGCGGAGGTTGTCTTTGCTCGGAGGATTATGGGTCGAGGAATCGACGGGGGGATTGGGTAATCCTTCACAGGGACTTCCCTCTGGTTGAGTAGGACTGCCGCGTGGAGTTTTTTTGCTGCCCCCTGACCCTGAAACAGGAGCAGGAGATAATGCGGTAGGGTGACCTTCGGGACGGCCATCAGCGTGTGGCCATTTACGACGTTATTCGAGGGACGGCTAAAGTGTCCCATTGGCACTGGGCCTCGTGGAGGTGCCTTTCGCAGGGAGCGTCTACCCAGCTCTGCCGAAGTTTCTATCTCACCGCGGGTGACACTGGGGAGAGGTCGTGATTCCACAAAGACATCAGAGTAATGGAAAAGGCCTCTCGGAGGCACCAACATGCACTTGGAACGCACATGAAATTTCTTAAATGTGAGTGTCCTTTTGAGTGTTATCCATTTAATGTGTTCAATTGTGCCGTTCAAATGTTATATTGCTGTCGTGAGTGCTTCTCCAAGCGCTCATTGTCGGCCCATACGGGCACACATACACCGTCCTGGTGAGCGAAAACCCACCCTAACCGGTCATTTAACGAACAAGATAAAACCATGACATTCCAAAAAAACATCTCATTCGTGTGCGTGTTGTTTGTGAGAGACGAGAAACTTATGATTTAGAGTAATCTACGCTATAACAGAGGTTTACAATGGTGGTTGAAGCCGACAGGTAACGGCTCATTTAGAAACTAGGTTAAACTTGGCGGAGAAAAGTTATTACTTGGCATACAATTGGAAAGAATATGTGTGAATTTGGAATAATGTCCGTACAGGTGGACTAAGGCGGAATACAAACGCATATATATCATATGTACATATATAGAACAATTTTGTCACTTTTTTGAAAATCCCACGGACGTGCACAATAATGTAAATGGACTATACGACACAAACACAGAAAGAGAAACACATAAAAGAGGGATTCACTGGGTCTCGAATTTTTGGTGGTGCAACCACCTTTCTCAAGAGGAGTTAGGAACAGAACATCTTCATATATATGTACATAAATAAACTTAGACAGCAAAACACAACATGAGAACACATAAAAGGAAAACTCACACGTTATTTCTTGATAATTTTGACGGAATTGAGCTCTGTCTTCCTCGGAAATTAGGTATAATTGACTGCTCGGAAGATTAGTTAAGACTGACTGGTGGAAAATGTGCGGAAGAGAGAGAGAAGGGGACGGGGGAAGGGGATAACGGGGGGTGGGGGAGGGGAGGAAGGGGAAAGGGAGAAGGGAGACCAGAGGGGAGCAGAGATGGGATAGGAATGAGAGGGAGGATGTGGAAATAATCCTTCAACGGGGATACCTAGATTCTCTCCTTTACAAAAGAATCCTAAAACATTCCTACACTCAACCACAGACCCCCCCCCTCTCTCAATGTGTACCACCTACTTTCCTGACATTCAGTCCCTCCAATTCATCCTTAAATACCTGTACCCCATCCTACAAACCCACAACGTTTCGTCCAACCTCTTCCTTTCGTCTCTCCAAATACCCTCAGAATCACACCCACACCTTGCTAGCGTGCAAGATGTAAAACATGTCTAATTTTCACCACTCCTCAAATGTGAAGATGTGGAAAGAAGACTCTATATGGACTGATTAGTAGTATTTATGAGGAAGGAATCTGGCCGGAAGATTTTGTGAGAGCATTGTTAGTTCCAATTCCGAAAAAAGTAAAGGCTACTTCATGTGAGGACTACAGAACATTAAGTTAGATATCCCAAACAGCTTAAGTTGTCCTCAGGATCATAAACAAAAGGATAAAGAGTAAGGCAAATGATTACTTAGGGGATGATCAGTTTTGATTTAGGAAGGGGAATGGTTTTGGTTTAGGGCGTGATGCCATTGCAGTAATAAGATCACTAATCAAGAGGGACATGGAATACAATCAGGAATTATTTGCTTGTTTCATAAATCTCGAAAAAGCGTTTGATAGAGTGAATTGGGAAAAACTAATGAGTATATTGCAGAAACTAGGAAAGGATTGAAGTGCCAGGAGACTAATCCTCAACCTGTACATGTCTCAGACTGCTCAGGTGCGAGTGGGGAACGGAGAGTCCGGATGGGCAGTGTTAGGAAGAGGGGTAAGGCAGGGTTGCCCATTGTCACCAGTGCTGCTCAATGTATACCGTAAGTGGAGGAAATGGTTAAAGAGACATGGGAAGAGCTGGAGATGGGAGTGAAAGTCGAAGGGGAGTTAAATCAGTTAGGTTTGCTGATGACCAGGCTTTGGTTTGTCAGATGGCCAACGGGTTTTTTTCTTTTAATATATATATATATATATATATATATATATATATATATATATATATATATATATATACATATATATATATATATATATATAAGGAAAGGGGATAGGAAAACACATACATGTAAATGACCAACACAGGAAAGGTGGGGAAGGCGGATTTGAGCAGATCACAAATGTAAATATATATATATATATATAATACATATATATATAAATTATAAAACATATAAAAATATATAAATATATAAAATATATATATATATATATATATATATTTATATGTGTGTATATGATGTATATAAATATTTCGAAACATAAAATATATTTACATATATAAAACTGAATACATATATGTATATAACACAGAGTTAAGTAGTAACCGATAATACCGCACTTTATTAAAACTTAGCCAAAGTTTGTCTCCTGCGTGATTTCTATTTTGACGAGAGAGGCCGGATGGCACTCGAAGGTGATTTCTGCGGTGGTTTTTGCTGGTGGCGTCGGCCAAAGAGTAATCCCTTTTCCGGAGATGGACGCGAGAGAGTGCTGGACGGCAAACGTCATTGCAGTACTTCAGCGGCATGAATGCCACCCCTTTCGCTGTAATCTCAAATCCGAGGGACGCGTGCCGCGTTAAAGGGGGACCAGCCACAACCCAGGGGGGTTGGGGGCCCTTCCCGATTCTCCGCGGGGGAGGAGTAAGGGGGGAGAGGCCGTCGCCGCCGCCGTATTTGTGTCCTCTCAGGAAAACAGACCGCCGAGTCCTACGACGCCAGAAGATCAGCATCCGGCGCTGGAGAAAACACCGCCAACGTGATACTGATGCGGAAAATTGCATTTGAACTGCGCTCTCTAATGGGAAGGCGTTTCCTTCTCTTTATTTGTCGACCAATGGAAGCGGATGGCTGTGAAATGGGAGGCCGGTGGCATTGTTTGCTCTTCCCTCGAGCGCTTGCCCCCGCGGCTCACCACGAAATTATCATGCCTCCGGATTGCCTCCCCTCAACGCCGTTTATTTCCCATGCACACTGCAAATTTCATCCCCCTCGCTTCTCGGAGCAGCCGACGCCCTCCCCCTCCCTCCCTCTCCGCCCCTCCCGCCAACTAAACTTAAGCCACGCAGCATGCAACTGCTACTCGGTAATTGGCGGCAAATTTCTAAATAATGCACTTCCGCGACCCCCGGCATCTTTGCAATCAGAATATTGCGACCTTTCCCGCAGATCTCGTTCGTATCGCGCTGCAGAGGCATTTGCTTGAAGGGGAAGGGTCCAGGGGAATGACCGGCGGTGATCGAGGGAATCAAAACTGATGAGAGACGAGAGGAAGAAAAATTTAGCAGCTACGTCCTAAATTGTAATTCTTCGACTGAATGCAAGACAGCTAGCTGCATGACACCTAGAAATTCCCACCCGAACGACTTCTGCATCGGGAACACCGAAATGGAATGTTTAGACTCGATTAAATACCTAGCCGTAAACCTCACCCACGACCTCTCCTGGGTGAAACACCTACTGGGAATATTTGGACAAACTAACAAAAAATTAGTATTTATTAAAAGAGTACTGGGTAAAATGGAAGAAAAGGGCAAAGAAAAATCTTACGCTGGTTAGGACTCAAATAGAATATGCTGCAAGTATACGAAGCTGTAAGTATACGAAGTATATAGCTGGTACGAAGGTTAAATTACAAATTTAATCTCTTCTCGCATAAATAGGAATGTCGTCTCTTTAGCAGTGATGTTGAAAATATACTAATACCCCTATCATACCGCGGTAGGCGAGATCATGTCAATAAATTTAGAGAGATTAAGTGCAGAACCAATCGATTCAAGAAGTCAAATTTTCCACGGACGATACAGGATTGGAATAACGTCGCCCGATCGCGATATGTGGGTAAAAGTGTCAAAAGTGGTATGATGTGTCCCCGACCGCCACACCCTAGCGGCTGCTTGCAGTGTACCAAAAAATACAAAACCTCTTAGAGAAAATGTATTAATGACAAAATTAATGCGCTCGCGCCATATCAGCGCGCCCTCTTCGGGCGAGAGCCGTTCGCTTGGCGGATCAGCAATTCCCAATGCTGGGTGGAATGAAGCACATCAGAGGTTTTGGGCGCGGCAACAAAGAGGCAATATCCGAAAAAACGGCTGGTACCGGTTGTGCTTCTCTTGACGGGAGCATTTTAATAATGCCCCCTCGGAACCAGTGTTGATTTTTTCGAACATTTGAATTAGCGTAGGAGATTTATTGATTACCCGTGGAGGCTCCAATATGTTGGTCACACGGAGTGGCTGCTTTCATTCCCTTGGAAAGTCTGTAGGTGCGTGGACGGATCTATTTTAGCCCACCTGTACCACGTGATGTCAAGATTATAAGCTTATGCCTTCTCTCCTCGCGGCATGAACAAAATAAAATAGGCTGTATTACCCTTGACTTAATTTGCAACTACGTTACAATAAAACTGAGTAAATAAAGCCATGTACTTAATAATGCGATAATTTGATCAAAACTACGCAATAAACACACGTAACTTACCAATCAACTTCATATAAGTCGTTCTGCAAGGTACCTTTTTATCGTCAATCACCACACTATCCTAAACTGAATACATAACTATAAAAATAACAAAGACCCACCAACTTAATCGCTAAAAGGATAACAATTAGGAATACGTTAGTGATGTTCGATGGTTTGGTCCAACGCCTTCCCGGATGGTTCTCCGATTCCCTCCTTCCTCCCCCTTCTCATCCCTCCTTCCGAGTCAAGAGACAGCACGCATTGACGACCACTCGGGGTTAACTCCAACACACGCAAAAGAGTACGAACTCACATACGCGCGCGTTCGTGCGTTGAAAGGAAAACGCTGAAATGAATACAGGGTTCGTCCGGAAGATAAGTGTACTGATTTTTTCCGGATTTTTGACAAAAGGGGAGTCGTACACTGTTGTACCTGAACGACAAACTGTAAATGCTGCATTTTACGTCCAAGTGCTCGACAGGCTTCGAAAACGAGTCGCCCGCGTCCGGCCAGCGATCAAAAACATCTGGCGGCTGCGTCACGACAATGCGCCGTCTCACACCGCGCTTGTCGTGTCGGACTTCTTGGCCAAGCACGGCGTGGCAACGCTGCCGCACCCGCCCTACAGCCCGGACTTGGCACCACCGGACTTCTTTCTGTTCCCGAAGATAAAGAGGAGTTTGAAAGGAACACGATACGGGACTTTGGACGCCGTCAAAGAGGCCGTGAGGACGTGTCTTCGAGAGGTTCCCGATGATGCCTTCGAGGGAGCGTTCCAGGAATGGGAACGCCACTGGAACGAGTGTATCGACTCACAAGGGTCCTATTTTGAGGAATATTAGCTTAAGATATGTAAAAGTGTAATAATTTTTTTTCCTGAGCTCAGTACACTTATTTTCCGGACGAACCCTGTATCTTCACTGGAGCGACATCACACGGGCATGAAGGAAATTCGAAAATACTTGGTGTACTTGACGGGACATCAGGAGAGAGCATCATCACAATAGACTCAGGCGAGAAATAAGTGTCCGGAGAGGAATTCAAAGAACGAGCTCACTTCGCTATAAGAAAAAATGAAATTGTTTTCAAAAGCTACATCTGATTTACTGTCGTATTAATCGATTGAGAGGTGCAACAGCCAACGCGGGCGAGTGCTAAGGAGAGAGAGAGAGCACTGTTCTTCAAGGCGCTCTAACGTAGCCCGGTTAACAGCTCCCGTGTCGGAAAAAGGTCCCTCACAAACCGGTTTGTAGCTCTGAACAGATAAAAAAAAGCACTAGAATAATTCCATGTTTCAGGATTTTTTGAGACTGACAATGAAAAATGTTAACTTATGCAAAAACTACAACACAATATTCGAATGAAGACATTACGGTTGTCCCATTATTGAACTATTGTATTATTATTAAGTAACCTACCGGTTTAGGTACGTTTCGGATGGAGAAAATTACCAAATAAATTATTGAACTATTAAATAGAAAATTTAAAAATTCATACGAATGGCGTACTCGCCTTTGCACCAACAAATGAGCTTTTTTTAATGTGCACTATTTTTCCGTCAAAATAATAACAGCGGACGACTTTATAATCACATAACGCAAATTTTTCCTCTCGACGTGCTCCTTCACGACTCCATATTTATAAATTAACAGAATGCGAGATTGTTTTCATGAGGTTAATATTCCTACCATCTTCGGTACAATGGTTAACCTCGTACACGTTATTTCCTAATGAGCACCATACACATTCCCTCTCCCTCGGTCAGGGGTCCCTCTCCCCACACCTCGGGTCAGAGGTGAATGTCTCACCCCTGACCCGAGCACCTATTCCGCCACTCGGGCCGCAGGCTGCGGGGCAGGGCCGGCGAGGCGCCACGGCCAAAACTGTAAAGTCGTCCCTCGTGGCAAGACACCACTGTAATACGCCCGCGTTTGGCCAAATTTGCAATACGCGGAAAGAATTCGGGTTCCTTTAGAGAAAACGTTCATCTAGGAATCGTGAAAGGCTCAGGAGACATCCGCAACATCTGTGAAATACTGCTGCGAGAAGCAAGGAAGCGTGACGGGTGTGCCGGAGAATTGGGCCGGCGGCCCATGAGAGCAGGAGAGAGCCCAAGAATCCCGAATAGAGCAGGCAAGGCTCTTCAAAAGGTGTGCGACACCGAAGTTTTCTGACGACACCAAAGAGGGAATTGCGATGGCAACTAATCATATTGGTGGAAACGCTCAACGGAATGGAATAGGAGAGAGACACCACCGCCGATGCAATCAAATGTTCTCTCGCAAGGTACGCCGACCCAGAATGCAAGTAGCACAATACTATATATTCACTGAAATGTAAAATTTGATGATATAGTCAATTGCTATAATTCTTGCATTGCATGACTGTTTGTTGACTGCTTGTGCGAGTGAATATATATTTCCTTCCCCTACCTATTTCCATAGACCCCAACCCTCTCATCCCTTACCCTTTCCTCCTGGTGTTACACCCCCTGCCACACACCTTTTTTGGCGGCTCGCAAGGTATTTATGTAGATGTAGACGAGCTAAAGTATATTCAAATGCATGCATGAACAAATATTTCCACATTAATAGTAGTTGCCCGAAGAACCACCACCACACGCCCTTACGGCGGCTTGCGGGGTGTAGAAGGTATCCCTCCCCTCCAATGCGAGGGCGGAGCACCGAGATCTCATCTTCCCGGCTGGCGTGACCCTGCAACCCTGCTTCAGGGGATTGAACTCCGAAGTGAAGCCGGTTAGTGGCGTCGAGTGGGACCAATCGACTCTCGAGATTTGCAGCCTTGTCCCGAGGATCGATCGCGGACCTCTGGTTTGGAACCGATTGGAGTGAATATATCACGGGTTGCGTCATTTCGGCGCCAGAAATATCGAAGCCTCGTGCGTTGACCTCCGGCCCGGAAGTCAATGGTGAACGTATCGTTTTGGTGCACATCTGAGACATCGGAATATATATCGGATATTTGAATGATTTCAGCTCTCCATCGGAATGAGTCGAGTTCAGCTCTCCATTGGAATGGTCACGTGTGTGCAGGATGAATTGTGGGTCTTTTAATTCCAAGTGGTCAAAGAGTTTTCTTACATGAACCTAAGATTAGTTAGTGTGGCGTCTGAAAAATATTAATTTAAGAGAATACATATGCTGCGTACTCGATTTCGATAAAAATAGGGAAAACAATACCTTTACATTCCCTACTCAACGAAACAATTCCTGTAATAGAAAAATAGTCATTAAATAAAATTGCTGAATTATTATTACCACATAATTATTGCAAGATCGTTCTCAGTACACATAAATGAGAGAGTCAATAGAATCTAGAGTGAAATGTATTTTTACAGTTAAGACCTCGGACCATCCAAGCTGTTTCCAGACGAGCGTTTAAAATTTGAGAGACGGTTGAGGCCGATACTTTGTGGAAGTCCACAAGTTTCCACTTTCCAAAGAATTTATTGTGTCGGCTAGTTTCGCTATATGTAGCGAAACTAGTAGCCTTAATTCTTTCCTGTGGAAACACAAAGCCTTCGATTCTTTCTTCGTGCGTTACAAGCCCTTAAAAAGTGTTTGGTGCCCGATTTTAAATCCTGAATCAAAAAGAATCTAGTTTTGCACATTTCGTAGAAAAAAATTCAACAAAAGAACTAGATAATCATCGGAGAGTTCAATATCACTTCATTCACTTATGATTTGAACATTGAAAGCAAATGCTAAGATTCATGGGAGTCAGTGAACTTTCACATTGAATGTCTTACTTCCACCAATTACCAACCAACTCACCAAACATGAAAATTATCCTCTTGACTAATCAGCAAAAATTGTACCCAGAAATTTCTGAAATATAGAAACTTTTAAAGGACTACTCACGGTGGTGTGAACGCAGAACTTCCCCTAAGCGCAAGCAACCACGTGAAATATTTTTAAAAGTTAACCGGTGCAAAATAGGAGAATTAATTGCTTTAAAATGTCAGTTTCAGTATTGATTAGTTAGTACATGCCGAAGATGGGACCGTCTCATCATCATCTTGGGCCGTCTTGTTCAGCCGCGTGGCACGTCCTCTCACGGTTGAGAGTTTTTGGCCGTTGAACCGTTATGTAAATCTCGTCACTCAAATTTGTTCATTCTTTCTTTCCTTTCTCGTCGAGTGCCTACAACATTTCAACTGGAATTTTTTCAACTTCTGTTACTTTCTCGATTCTCATTTCTTTTATAGCTGCTTCACTTCACTTTAAAATATGTCATACCACATATATCATCGACCACCTCGTTTTTTCTTTCTCTGGATCCAGCTCATTTCCAATGGGTCTTCTCTCCCATTCAATGCGTTCCTTCCACCCGTTCATTACCTCCTCTGGCTCAATTATAGTTTTACCATCTTTTGTCCTCTATCTCATAGCTACTTCTTACTTTCCCATTGAATGTAAGGTCTCTTATTTCTTTATACATCACATCATATCTTCGTTTCTTAATTAATTCTTCTCTCTCACCCTAGGTGTCACCCATCCCTTTGACCTCATCTCTTTCTCTTCCGAGTTCATTATTAAGTCTCCCATATTCTCTTCTACCGTCTTCTCTATTTACATTTTTTCACGACTTCTTCTTTCTCCAACATCTCGTCTGTCATCTATTCTATTCTTATGTTCTTCTCACTGCAATGACACAGTTCTCATCCCCTTTGCCTCTTAACTTTTCCATTAATTTCCTCAGCTTTTCCTGATTTCTTTATCTATACTGGATAGTATAAAATATATGAGATGTTAATTAACATATTCGGATTATTCTTTCTCCTTTGACCAAGTCGGTTAGATTCAACAAGAGCTGTCGGTGTTCTCTGAAGGATAAAATCGCTTCTCACATAAATTTCTGCAAAGGTTAGGTGCAAGACCATTTTGAGCCCATTAAATTCGAAAACGTCCGATGACATTTAGTACACCTGTATTACATGGTTAAAAACCAAACTTACGAAGTTCGCATAACTAATGGAACCTTTACCTGAATACTAAGAAAGTACATAAAACAGAGTCAGAATAAAAACCCTTGCTCATCTACACTTTGCCATAATCAATGGTTAAAAGTATCACGCGAATATCAAAGGTTGACTGGCTGAAATGAATTCCTGGAGAGGTATGACTTCACACACAAATATTGCATCAAAAACCCACACACAGCCATATATCGTCAGAGCAATAGTTTAAAGGGTCTCAATCACAAATAACAAGAAAACAAGACTCTTTCATGCCCACTATCAGACAAATAATTACACACCCTAATTACTAATATCGATGATATCATGGCCGTATACTACCTTGATCAAAACGTTCCGGGAATTTATTCAGAAAATTAAAAATACAAGTTTATTTATCTAAATCTATATTGTCCCCTTCAAAGTAATCCCCATCGACTGCAACACACTTATGCCAGCGCTTGATCCAATCCTCGAAACATTTTTTATATTCGGTTTTCGGTATGTCCATCAGTGCTTCCTGCGATTTTTCCATTACTTCCTCTCGGCTGCTAAAACGCGTTCCCCGTAATGGTTTTTTAACTCGATTGAACAGAAAGAAGTCACAGGGAGCCAAATCAGGTGAATTCGGTGGCTGTTGGATGGTATTTGTTGCATTTTTCGTCAAAAAATTACGAATAATGATAGCACTGTGCGACGGTCTCGACGCACTGTGCGACGATTTCTGGTCTCTTTCGGCGAATTGCTTCACGCAAACGTCTCATAACGCCCAAATAATACTCTTTGTTTACTGTCTGGCCTTCTGGCAAAAATTCATGATGCACTACACCGTTGTAATCCATGAAAACCGTCAGCATTGCCTTCTTTTTTGACTGAAAACGACGTGGTTTTTTTGGTCTCGGCTCATTTGGTGAACGCCATTCACTTGCCTGATGTCTGGATTGCGTGTCGTACTCATAAACCCACGTCTCGTCTCCAGTAATGATCCTTTTGATGAATGTGGGATCGGATTCAGCCTCGCAAATCATGTCTTTTGCGACGTCAACACGGTCTCTTTTTTGCATGAAATTGAGGTCTTTTGGCACCAACTTTGCTGCTACACGACGGAAACCCAAATCATTAACCACAATGTCTTGGGCGGATCCATAGGCAATGTTCAAGTCCTCCGCTATTTCTCTGATGGTTAATTTGCGGTTATTGACCAACATTTCTTTTACTTTATCAATTTTTTCACCGACTTTCGATGTCGATGGTCTGCCACTGCGTTCATCATCTTCGATTGACTCACGACCACTTCTGAGCCGCTCGTGCCACTGGTAAACGACCGTTTTTTTTAGAGAATCGTTGCCGAAACACTTTTCCAACATTTCCAACGTCCGTGCGCCACTAAATCCGTTTTTTACGCAAAATTTAATACAAGTTCGTTGTTGCAAATTTAAATCCATTTCTGCAATTGTAAAAAATCGCCAACACACACAGAGATAGATGTACTCTTGGCTACGTAACTTTTGCAAATGTCAAGTTATGACACTAAGATTTAAAGGGAATATCAACAACAGATATACCAATTTAACGAAAAAACAGAACACAAATCGGAACGATGGGAGCGCCACACGGTGGTTATTCCGGGAACTTTTTGATCAAGGTAGTATGTATCAAAAAATTGATGACAGGTTGTTTATCAATCTACTATCTTGCTCGAAGTGACCGTTCTGATAAAGTGAAGGATAATTTTTCAACACTTTAATTAGACAGCTGCCCTTCACCATTAACGTGAAAATCATGCTTGCCGCAGTCTGAAATAAAGATATTAAAATTATGCGGATAAATAATAAGCAATTACTTATACATGGAATCCAGAAAGTAAAGACCAATAACTGTTCAGTATTGTAATTAAAATCTTCCATATATTTACTTCCTGAGTTAGAAAAATTACAAAAAAGTTTCACGGGAAAAGAGCGTTGGCGAGAGACGGCAAATTGCTGGTCTCCCGGATATAGCCTCAAAAAGGACTCGTAAAAGATCCTCAAGCGCATTTATAAGAAGAATATTCACGAAGTAAGAGCCGTTTGGTCACAGGAAAACATATACTCATATAAAACACATTTTATTGGCACTTTTAGTTAGCTACAAACCTACTTCATTCTCTCTCTACATAATCGTCGTTCACTTCTAAGCATTTTTCGTACCGCTGCACCAGCTTCTTTAACCCCTCTGCTTAGAAGCTCACTGCCTGTGAGTTGAACCAATTGACAACGCCGTTCTTTAGTTCCTTGAGTTAGTTTCGAAACGTTGTCCGACGAGCCACTGATTCAAGTGCAAGAAGAGGAAGTAGTCGCTAGGTGTAAGGTCTGGACTGAACGGTGGGTGGTCAAAGAGTCCAAAAACTCTCGTCAACTGGACATTCTTTGCTCTTTGTGGTGGTCGGTGAGCATTTTCGGTACCCACCTTGCACACAATTTGTGGTATCCGAGGTTTTCCGTGACAATATTGCAGACAGTATTGCGTCCAAGTTGAGGGAATTGTTCAGCGAGGCCATTAATCGTCAATCGACGATCAACATCGTAGTTTTTGCTCCACTTGCAAAACAATTTCATCGGTCAGAATATTGGGCCTGCCACTTTGCTCTTCGTCATGGACATTTGTTCGTCTATTTTTAAAATCACGGCACCATTGTCTAACCTTTCCTTCACTCATAACTGTAGATCCATAGACAAGGCATAACTGCCGATGAATTTCAGCAGCCGACAACCCTTTCGCATACAAGAATCGTTTGACAGAACGCACTTCACAGCTGGCGGGAACAACAATATGTCGCGGACATTGTTGTTTGCATGCACGGACAAGCAGACGACTTCTGAAACAAAACAAATACTGCTATAGCTTCTCAATGAATCAGTAGATGGCGCCGCAGGAGTAAAACTGTGTTCTGAAGCGCCAATATTTAAATATAAGTAAACGGCTTTTACTTTATGAATATACCTCGTATATGTATGGGTCATCAGAGTAATCATTAGTGGTGAGTAATATTTGCCTTGAGCCTCGTTTACCAATATAATTCGGCGCCGAGATATTGCCGTCAGAATTGAATGATTGGTATTGACCGAATAGTATGAGCGATGCGATTAGCCCTCGCGAATCCCCTGGCCCTCTCTTCCACTCAGTCTGCTGATGCAAACTCTTTGGACAACCAACGAGTCTTCACAAAACGGCATCTTTCGTTCTTCATCTTGGTATTCAATCAGAAATTTGGTCAATTCCACGCAGGGCCCCAAAACTCGACGGGTATTCAAGGCAGGACATTCAGCGCCGGAGGGTGGATGCGAGCATGGTCCGAAGTCGGCCCGGAGGCGACATCTCGCCGAGTCCTTGGTGCAAGAACGGCCGACGGGAGAGGCCTCACGACATGGGAAACCTTTTCCATGTCGCACTCGAAACGCGCCATCGACCAACTCTCGCGTGATGGCACGCGAGAAACGTGACCCGGGAGGGGAGGGAATAACCGAAAGGCAAAAACGCTCTCTGAATCTACCCCCCGACCGCGATTACATTTTCGCCTCCGGTGTGCGTGAACATCGGCCTCCATGGACGGGGGCGGGAAGGCGATCGGCGCCCAGATGCACATGACGTCCCCTCCGCACAAATGCGTGTGTTTCTGCTGACCGCAGTCGGGGTGGGTTCCCATGCGAGAGCCAAGGGAAGAAGAGCAAAGTGGTCTGTCGACGCCAGCGGGCAAACGAAAGGGAAGGGGTGGCGTACAGGGGGCGGCGGCCTCCAGCCGTTGGAGGAGGTCGACAAGTGGCGACTCATAGTAGAGAAACCGCGCTCTCCCTTATTTTATTGGAGCGGGGGCGGGGGGAGGGGTGTTGGGGGCAGCAGCGAGGAAAAAAGGTCGCCCGGAAAATCGCTTTCGCCATTAAAATTGATGAGAACATGCGCTTCCGAGGCATTTCTCATCCGAATGCAATTCCGTTTGACGGCAAACGCGACAAATTTCGCGACACGGTAAGGGAACAAGCATATCCTTCGGAACGGACCCAAGTTCAGCCGCTAATATCTTTCAGGGTTAACACGCACATCCGGGACGAAATGAGCGCGACGCAGGGTGATTCCACGAGGGAATATTATCTCGAAAATTATGCAGTAATGGAGGATGCAACGCTTTTTTAAAAAAGAAAATCATTAAAACAGCTGCTTCTACCCTAGCTATGACCAAAGAGGGCTTGCGACGGAGAAATAGAAGGAATAACCGAATTCGTAACTGGCGAGTGGTCACGGTGGAAAAGGCGACTGGCAGAAGAGGTAATTTGCGGGAATAGAGAGATTGGGGATATGCGGGGCAAGGGTGGGGTGAGAAACCCGGCGTCATCGGCATGTGCCCACTGTCCCATCTGCCTCATCGCGCCGAAGAAAGGAGCCAAGGGGTTGACCTCAATTGGAACGGTGAAGACCAAATCAGAGGGACGGAGCCCTGCCGCCCCTTGAATCTCTCTACACCGGTCAAAGAGGGAAACGTGGCAGTTAACACTCCGAAGATCCGCCTCCGTAAAAAAGGAATTCAATGAATCCAGCTGGAAGCGTTGAAGAGTCGCGAAATAAGCGACGGCCTTTGACCTTTGACAGAAGTCACGCCGGGATGTCCGAGGAGAGAGCGTCGCGCGAGTGGAACTGAGATTCAAAAAGTGGTACCTTTGGAACGAAGAGAGCGGGAACTCTTGGACGTATATTGGCTAAGCTAACATTAAAATAGGCGGGGAAAAAATAGAGCAGGCAGAACAGTTTACGTATCTCGGAAGTGTTCTGGACCAACACGGTCAAAGTAGTAGGGACGGAAGGAGAAGAATTGCGCTAGGCAAAGAGGCTTTCTCAAGGAGGGGGCAGTTGATGACGGGGACGTTGAGTAGCGAGGTTAAAGACAAGACTCGTAAAAACTCTGATATGGAGCGTAGCTTTGTACGGTGCGGAAACGTGGTCACTGAAGCAGGAGGATAGACGTAGATTGGAGGCTTTTGAAATATGGGTTCGGAGAAGGAAAGAGGAGGTGAAGTGGATGGAAAGAAAAACAAATGAGGAAGAGCTAGATGTGGTGGGCGAGGAAATGGTTGTAGGGATAAATCATAAGGAGGCAGGAAAAATGGATGAAAGGTGCCCAACGTTAGGCAAACGTGGAAGGGGCAGGAAATGGATTTGCAAATTAGATAGAATCAAGGGGGGAAGGATGAATGCGGAGATGAGGAGGGCCTCAGTGTAGAATGGAGTGACTCATTTTGTCTTGTTAGGCGAGACTAATAAATGTAGCGATGATTTTTCTGGGTTCATCGAAATCCTATCTTACACGGTGAATTACCAATTCATGCAAGCTTAAAGATTAGGATGCACATATTGGAATAGTTTCTTTTTTCTTCAAAACATGTATACATTGAACTGTTCGTTACATGTCATTGTCGACCACGAAATGAGCGACGTTTTTTTGCAGACACATTTGCAAAAATGCGGACTTTATCCACCGTGGGGTCGCCACAGCAGCCCTCCGTCCGTCCTGCTCCCCGTGAGGCCGCGATTTGATGTCGAATGGTTGTCGATTTCAACTTTCATGTCGACCGGCCGACAATGTCTTTAGGGCTCCCGGCGATTCTCGGTGTTTTCACACGTCGAGGGCGATAATAAATTCGACATCAATATTGATGAGAGTGACATCGACGTAGTAATCGACGAGTACAGCTGTTATGCTACGAAACGCTTAAAAATTTCGAAAAAGAGCCAAACAAACGGCCGCGCATACTTTGCAGCCAGGCGCACATTTTCCACACATTAATGCCAGAGGATCGAGGGATTCCACGTGCGTTCGAAATAACTCCCAATATCAGCCGACCTCGGAAAAGGAAATCTCCCAAAAATATGGTGCATGGTATAGTTTTAAGGAGTACTCCTCCCCATCTCAAGTGGGATCATTTCGGGATGAGCTCCCACGCGTTTACCATTCCGAGTCGAATTCTTCTCTGATGGGCTCAACACGTCAATTCAACAGCCGAGACGACTGATCGAACAGTTCCGACGCCAAACAAGATGTCGACGTGCGGCTTGTTGTCGGTGTGACACTTAATCCCGACGCGACTTTGAATTCGGATGACACATGAGATGTCGACGCGACATTGGGTGCCGACGTCGGCATCGAATATCAGCCCCAACTTTGTCAACATTTGCAACACTGGCGTCGACATATCACGGAAGTGTCATTACTACACTAATGTCGTGTCGTGATGTCAAAAGGCCGATGTCGCACTCGTCCTCGGCCAAGTGCTGGTGGGTGGCCCGTGACCCCCCCTCCGGGCAGAGCACACTCGGCCTCCCCTCTCCCCGTAACCGGGGGCCATGCATATTGGCCGAGTACGCGCCACTGATCGCGTTGCTCACGTCGCCCCCCGTGCGCGCCCTGTGCGGAGCAGCGCTTAGATTTATGAACCGGCCACACCTCCGTGGACCCCAGGAGATTGGGGGGTCAAGGGCCCACTCGTCCTTCGCCTTCAGCGCCCCCCTCCCTCTTTCCCAGCCCGGCCATCGATCGTGCGGTGCCCAATGACACACTTGTCGAGATTCGCGATTCGGATTCACGAAACCGCCTCCAACTCAGCCGTAATTTGGCAAACGATCCGGCGTCAAAATCAGGCTAATATTTTCCCGGAAGGGTCACTCGGGTTGGTAATGTACCCGCCTTCCAGCCAAAAGACGAGGCTCTGAGATGCTGTGAATTCTGATGGTTCGGCCCTGATCGATAGATGGTCGTCTTTATTTTGGGGCGAGAATGTGACGATGGAGTCTCTTCTACCGTGTGGTATCTCCATGAACTTGAAGGTTACCAGAGAAGGGCGGCGAGCAATAATAGTGTCAGCGGACGGAATCAAACCTATCATGTACAAATGAATGCGGTGCCCAGATGGTGCGGTGGAGGTGCCCATCGACGATGGAGGCTGGATCATTTCCTTGAGAATTGCAAAGGATGTGACACGGGAGTGCAGGCTCGCTCGCCATTTCGTAGGGGCGGGGGAAAAACAGGATCCTGTGGTGACCCTGTCGCGGTACGCAGCAGGAGATTCCGCACGTCCGTGCCCTCAGAGGGCCGGCTGAAGGAAGAAGGTTTCTTAGTGCAGCCGTCTTCCGGGACAACGAGTGCTTTGCTGTCCGCCCACGCATCGCACGGTGCTGTGCTGTCCATTGGGCTGCGAACTTCGATGTGCTCGGGTGAAGCGATGAGTTAATCACGAATCATATTTCATTGTTAGGCTCTCTGTCTACGGTCCATCTCCTGACCTGATCCGCATGAGCAACCGCTAGGGTGCTTGACAGGAGATTATCCACCAGGGACGCAGCATCATTAAAACTAGTTTTTATTAACTTTTACTTACAATGTAGTTTTTTAAAACAATTCAAGTAATGCAAATCGTGTTAACTACAGGCACATGCACTACAGAATCTAAGTTAGAGCCTAAGTGGTCACGTGAACGCACAAGCCCTTCCACCACGTCAAGATTGCACCCCATTCGGAGGAGTGTGTCACCCAACTTGGTAATTTATATTTCTCTCGCCTATTCTTCAAAACAAACATACTTTATTACTATTAACGGCCTTTATGTATCCTCCAGCAAAGAAGAACCTTTCTAAGCTAAAAAGTTAGGCCAGATTATTGCAAATAGTAGGGAGATACATTTAAGAGAGTTGAGATTAAGATTGAATGGTTCCAAAAAATTTCGAAACTTCTATATACATCTACATCTATCTACATCTATATAATACCCCGCAAGCCACCGCAAGGGCGTGTGGCGGGGGGTGTTAGGTCACCACCCAAAAAAAAGGAAAAAAGAAAAAACGCATTCAAAACTAACACACACATGCAAACCCAAATCCACAATTGTGCATACATTCATAGAAACATCCAATCATTCTAAACGCATGCAAACACACATCCACCTCCCCTCACTCCACAAGCATGCAAGAGTTAAGGTAGTTCTGGGTTATAGAGTTGGATTCTGACCAGAAGGCTCGGGTTCGATTCCCGTGCAAGCACCTCTGGGAACCCTTAGCTCTATCAAAGCTATGTGATTTTTCGGGTACCAGATCTTCCTGGCTAACTGATGTGAGTTTCACACGCCATCGGGCTTAGTACTACGTGTACATAATACCCCGCAAGTCGCCGCAAAGGCGTGTGGCGGAGGGTTTTAGGTCACCACGCTTAAAAGAGAAAAAGTAGAACTGGGTGAATTCTACCATCACCTATCAAACCGACCCTCGAGTTGATTACTATATGTGCGTGTGTATATATATATATATATATATATATATTATTATTATTATTAGGTAATCTACCGGTTAAGGTAGGTTTTTGGATGGACACAACTATCAAATAAACATTTTGTGACTCCCCACCTAGCAAACTAATCTACATCAGGTCCCTCTTCATCTCTGCGTACTTCTTTCCTCCCTTCATCCCGTCCAACATCCCTATCCTGTTCCTACCCTTACCTCGCTTGCCCAACATTCTCCCCTCTATTACCCTCTTCAACATTCCACTACCGCTCAATACGCCTTTCATCCATTTTTCTTGCCTCCATAGGATTTCTCTCAACAAACCTCTCTCCTCCCCCACCATTTCTAGTACTTCCTCATTTCTTTTCCTTTCGGTCCATTTCACCTTCTCCATTCTTCTCCACACCCACATTCCAAAAGCCTCCAATCTACGTCTATCCTCCTGCTTCAGCGACCACGTTTCCGCGCCGTACATAGCTACGCTCCATATCAGAGTTTTTATGAGTCTTGTCTTAACATCCCTACTCAACGTCCCCGTCATCAACTCCCTCCTCCTTGAGAAAGCCTCCTTGCCTAGCGCAATTCTTCTCCTTACGTCCCTACCACTTTGACCGTGATGGTCCAAAACACTTCCGAGATATGTAAACTGTTCTACCTGCTCTATTCTTTCCCCGCCTATTTTAATATTTAGCTTAGCCTTTTTCTTTCTGGAAAATCGCATAACCTTTGTTTTATTAATATTGATTCTCATCCCATATTTATCGCACTGAACCTCCAATTCAGTCAACAATGCTTGCAACCCCTTGGCTGACTGAGCAACTAATGCTTGGTCATCAGCAAACCTAACCGATTTTACGAATTCCCCTCCGACTTTCATTCCTACCTCCAGTTCTTCCCATGCCTCTTTAATCATCTCCTCTACATATACGTTGAACAGTACCGGTGACAATGGGCAACCCTGCCTTACACCTCTTCCTAACACTGCCCATCCGGACTCTCCGTTCCCCACTCGCACCTGAGCAGTCTGAGACATATACAGGTTGCGGATCAGTCTCCTGTCCCTCCAATCCATTCCCATTTTCTGCAATACACGCATTAATTTTTCCCAATTCACTCTATCAAACGCTTTTTCGAAATCTACAAAACAGGCAAAAACGTCCTGATTGTATTCAATATTCCTCTCGACAAGTGCTCTCATTACTGCAATGGCATCACGCGTACCTCTTCCTTTCCTGAACCCAAACTGATCATCCCCTAAGTAATCATTTGCCTTACTCTCTATCCTTTTGTTGATGATCCTGAGAATAACTTTAGCTGCGTGGGATATCAAACTTATTGTTCTGTAATCCTCACATGACGAAGCCTTTGCCTTTTTTGGAATAGGAACTAACACCGATCTCACAAAATCTTTGGACCAGATTCCTTCCTCATAGATACTACGAATCAGTCCATATATGGCCTTCTTCCCACCTTTCCCTAACCATTTCAACATTTCTACAGGAATATTGTCCACCCCCACAGCCTTATTTGCTTTCATCTCCTTTAATGCCCTTTCTATTTCATCGTCGAGTATGCCTGGACCTAAGCTATCTTCTTCTACGTCATATTCCTTTTCTATGTCTAACCTTGTCGGCCTAAGTTCTTTACCATACAGTGTTTCTATATATTCCTTCCATCTCTCTTGGATTTTTTCTGATTCAACTATTATCTTACCCCATTTATCTTTAACTGTTAGCACAGATCTTGCCTTCTTACTTCCCGATAATAACTTAACCTTGCTGTATAGAGCACCAATTTCACCCTTCTTCTGTAAACTTTTCATATCCTCGCATTGCGTTTTCCACCATTCTTCTTTTGCCTTATTTGTGGCCCTTCTCAATTTATTGTTTAACTCTTTGTACTTCATTTTGCCTAACTCTGTGTTTACATTTTTCCATCTTCTTCTCTCATCCATCTTGCAATCATCTCATCCGTTACCCATGGTTTCCTTATCCTTTTCCCGTTAACGGTTCCTATAGTGTCTTTAGCGGCTTCCAATATCCCTTTCTTGATACATTCCCATTTTTCTTCGACAGCACTCAGTTCTTTACCGTCATCCATCATTTTCTCTACAGCCTCCTGATACTCCTTCCTCGTTAATTCATTTACTGCTTCTAAATTCCATTTTTTAACCCGCCGCCCTTGCCTTATCTTCTTGAAACGAACATTACATTTCATAACAACTAAATTGTGGTCAGAGTCCGCATCCGCTCCTGGGAAACTGTGCGAATTTATCACACTGTTCCTAAACCTGTGCCTAACCATTATATAATCTAACTGATACCTTTCTGAGTCACCTGGCATTTTCCATGTATACCTACGCCTTTTGTGGTGTCTAAACCATGTGTTGGTGATGACTAACCCCTGTCTCCTGCGGAATTCAATTGCCTTCTCCCCGCGTTCATTCCTCGTGCCTAACCCATAGTCCCCCACCTCACCACCATCTCTTCCTTCGCCTACCGTCGCATTCCAATCCCCCATCACTATCAAATGTTTCCCTGCAGGAACACTCGCGACTATATCCTCTAACTCATCATACATCCTATCGACTTCTTCCTCCTTGTGGTTGCTCGGTGGCATGTATACCTGAATAATGACCAAGTTCGTCGGCTCTGCTTTAATCTCTACGAGTAAAATTCTATCTGTCTCTTGCTCTATGTTGACTACGCTTCTTCCTACCCCTTTATTTAAAATTACGGCAACCCCTCGTTGGCTCTCGTCCCCGCCGCTGTATATTACTCTATAATTGTCACTCCAGTAATCCCCGCTATCCTTCCATCTCACCTCGCAGAGGCCTAAAACATCTATGTTACCTCTTTCCATCTCTCGCTTAATATTTTCTAATTTTCCTCTCCTCAACATTGTCCTGACGTTCCAGGTTCCTATTCTAACTACGTTCGCCTTCTTCTGAGTCTTCTGTCCTGCTGAAGTTATTTCTTCCCTGCATGGGTTTCGTGGGATGACGACCGCGGAAGCCTTGCCTCTCCCGCTGCCGGGCACGACACACGGCCTCTTGGGCCGAGTCCCGTAGTTGCCAGGACTCATATTATCTATAGTGCCCATCATAATATTCTTGGGAATCATAATTGAGGTGGTTTCCCGTTGCCTTCCTCAATAGTGTTTTTAACGTGACACCATCACTTAATGGCCGCCCCACTGGGGTCAGACGCCATTGCAGCCGCCTCACTGAGGAACAAACGCTGCGTGGACTACCTTTCGTCTGGCTCCTAACCTTCGACCTATCTGGCATGGGTGACCCTTCCAGGAGTAATTATTATTACTCCCGCCAGCACAGCTCTAGGGGTCATCGGAACACACAAGCCCTTCCACCACGACAAGGTTGTAGTCCATATATATAGGGATATATATATATATATATATATATATATATATATATATATATATATATATATATATATATATATACAATCATACCAGTGGCATGAAATGCTTCTCGGATGAAGTTTTTTCCTCATTTGAGGTTCAAGGACTATTGAGATTTTGTCCTCATGTTCGAGTTTATTTCCAATTTCTAACATTTTATTCACATCATCAATTCATCGAGTTCAAATTTTTCATACTGAAGGAGTTCATGTTCTTCAGTTAGCATAGCTGGATAAAATTTAAGCAGTTTTAACATTCATATAGTATATTTACTTTCGAAATAATATATGCATATACTATAAGTAACTATTTAATAATAAGTGCAGTGGCCCTAGTAATTCTATTTCCTGCATGTGGTTTGGTAATGACTTGATGCAAGATGCGATTCTAGAGCAGGGAACAATGAGCGATTAAGGGAACGTATTCGCTGGCATCCTACAGGGAAGTGTCATCGGTCCCCTCCTCATTCTCATCCACACCATGACGTCTATCTCGCATGGGTGACCCTAACGTGATCATTCATAGTTGTCCCTTCGAGCTCTGGGAGTCATCGGTCAACTGAAGGCTTCAACCACATCGATGCCGTCGTCCGAAAGCAGCGTGGATGATCCGAAACAAGAAAAAATAGTGATAGTTGGTTTCGCAGTACAACGATATCCGTAGAGGCTGCAGTAGGAACGTGCGTGCCCTTCCACTTGGACACTTTTAATTCACCGGAATATGGACATCATGCAATTAACATATGGGCGACATTATTTGTCGTTGACAAAGTTTACTTTGTGAAGGGTCACGCGAGTAAACCCGCAGGATTGTCGGCGTTGCGACAACTATATCCTCCCCATCTTCCTAACAGAGATTAGAGAAGACAAGAGACTTCACCGTATATTAAATGACATTCTTTATATCATCCATATCCTTAATCAAAAAATCATTCCTAATAATTTCGTATAGTGTCGTACGTATATAGATACGTGTCATATATCGATTCCATTGGATAATATCGACAAATTATCAATGCATTGTCCCATCGCATGAACCCTTAAAGGAAAGTTCTTCGACACTCACAAAATTGCAAGGAGTGTTTTTCGGCTTCGCGTCGGTCGTATCTCGACACCGGATCGCCTTAGGCTGGCGTTTCGAGAGGGAAGACCCGATATCAGGGGGCACGGGGGTCCAGCCGTGTCCGATTCGCTCCCTTTGACTCGCTCCGGAGAATGAGTGGAGGCGGAAGGGGAGTCCTTGGAAAGGTGCTCTTCGCCGGCGCGCGCCTCTTTCATTTTGCGTGAAATCGGAAGCGTCTCGACGGGAATTTCCCAACATCGTCGTCGAATACCGCCGTCGCCCGAAAGCCACGCCGCTCCCTCGGAGGAGGGACGATGCCCGCTCCCTCCGCAGCTTCCTGCTCGTCGCGACGCAAGTTTTAGACGCTGCGCCCAAAGTCTGCAGGCAACCACGGCGAGAATCTGAGGAAGTTGGAATCACCAGCCGGCTCCGTTGGCACTCACTGGCCGGTACTCGGAGACCTCTCCCGAGAAAAACAAAGCAATAACAACCAAAGTTCCTGCCATCCACCGAACGTCAACATAACGAATGTATTGAACTGTTCCCGATCCTCGCCGTACCTTTGACGGTAGACACAAGTTTCCTTCAAGAGATCAAAAGGGTTCTCGATAACCTGGGCGATGACCTCCCGCGAGAGGGGAGCAAGGTGCAGAGTAAGTGGATTCGCGTGCGTGGGGTGGGACACGTGGCATAATGAGCAGCAGGGCTTGTCGGCGGGCGAGTGCAAGTGCAGGAGACTGCTGCCCGTCTGGAGGGAGTGGGCAAACAGGTCCTTCAGGAAACATACTCCCGTTCCGGACTCTCGCGTTCCCGTCCTCCCTTTCGCGCGACGCGTCACCTGCTTTACCCGGGATGGAATACCTAGTGCGGAGCACGACTTCTCGGACAGGTTATCCCGAACGGACATCATGCCTACAGCTTGCGTTCCTCTCCTTACCCCTCCTCCCCTTTGTGTCTTGTTAGTCTTAATGGAATTTATTCGTTCTCTCGCAACATGGGTGCATAGGGAAACTTCCTCTTTTACCACTTCCACCAGAAACATACGGGCAAGCCTCTTTGAGTACCTTCACTCGAGCCGTGTGATTTTTCAGTCACTAGAATTTCCCCGGAAACCATAGGCGGCGCAGGGAAAGAATCTCGCCTCCCTTATTACCCTATGTGTGGATTTCACACGCGTATAGGGCTGGATTTGTTGGGCCGAGTTGCGGTTGAGTTCCACCGAAAACCTACAAAACTGATCTTCGTGTCGATTACTGAGTTAATGCTTTATTTGACATGATAAAATCTGATTCTTCGAGCACACTTGTCCAATACCTGATTTAGTAGAGGGCCTTACTAACACTTGCTTTTGAAAACAAATCATCGACTATTTTCATCTCTAATTGACGACTTGTAAGATGCCCTCCTGAATGCGGACTGTCTCAAGGAAGTGGCCGGTGGCCAAGAGAATAGAGTCGATCTGAAAAGGGCTCAGGACAGGACGTTACGTGAGTTATACAGCTTTGAATAATTCTTACTGAAAATTCGACAAAAAAATTTCAAACATTGTTCAGACGTAAAAGAATAGCAAAATCTTTAAGGAGGTAAAGCTATTGGTCAAATAACCTGAAAAAGGTATTTAGCCATACACAATGCTATAAGTGAAACTTTGTACTACAAATGAATTTGCAGAGTATTTCTCCAACCAGAATAAAGCGTCTAATTGGGTAATTTTGAACTACCTACACACGAAATCGGCGAACGAGACAGGGACATATCTGTAGCACAGAGGGTAGCTGAAGTAGGCGCTGAGACTGATAAATCTGTAATGATAAAAACGTACGGGAATATTTTGGCTTCCGTAGTTGAAAAGTCAGCGATCTCATCCGATATGCTACCGTTGGCAAGCCCCAGGCCATTCAGAGAGAGACTGCGTGGTCTAAGTGTTCCATTAAAAATATGACGGATGACATAAAACTCAAGAATGCAAAAGCGGCAATGACACACCCACCTGAATTAAGTGTAAACAGCAGAAGACAAGCATCACAATGCGAACGGTCACGTTTTCAAAATGAAGTAAATTATGATAACTATCATTTACGGACAAAACCAACGAAATGGGAAACGGATTGAGCAAGGAATCGGAGAATACGATTGCCTGCCAATGAAACAGAACCTGTTGCTCAAGAAAAGGAATTGTAAACGTTTCTGCTCTAAGACCCATGCGTATCAATCAAAGTTTGGAGAGCATTGAATCCCAATTCGTGCCAGGTTGTTCCGGAATACTAGCCTCCGACAAGCCAGGCAAGGATCGTCATTGCCGATCCGAATCCTGATGTCCTTACCATGCAAACAATGCATACATATACGGCAACAGCAGAAGTGAGCTGAGATCAATTAACATTTGTCTATATTAGCTGTTGCATGCCCAAAAGTCATTAAATCAACCAACGAAACGAGTTAACCTAAAGCCAATTTTCACTAATTTTACGAACAAAAATCTATTATCCGGACTAAGCTCTATTGCCAAAAGGCGTAAATGGCTCCATAAAAAAGAAGTTGAAAGAGAAAGCACATTGGGGAATCTTTTTCTTGTGGCCAAAATACTCAAAGATCTAAAATCAGCTTGGTGTGAAAGGGGAATAACGCAAATAAAAAGTAAAATAATAAGGGAGATAATGCACTGAATGATTGAGGCCTTAACTTTGTAGAAATCCATGTTTAACTTAAGAAATTAATATTATCTTTGCTTTCTAAAGAAATAAAGCTTTATTTGTCGACTAGTTTCCTTTACACTGTAACATTTTTACTCAGAGAATTTTACTGCCCCCCCCCCAGAGACCTAGCTTCATGGCGACGCATTAAATATGTAGGAAAACCCTCCATTAATATAGGCAGTGTACTCAAGGATATGAACATAAAACCTGCCATCTACAATAATAGGAACCTAAGGAGCTTGCTACCTACAGTCAAAGACGCCATAAAACCAACTCTCCGGAGCGGGGTTTACCAATTGCAATGTGGCGACTGTGACGCTAAATACATCGGTCAGACAGGCAGGAGTATAACGGTTCGAGCGGAAGAACACCGGAGGGATTTCATGAAGAACACTGGGATGTCCCAATTCGCAACCCACCTCTTGAAGGAAGGCCACCGTGCGGGTTTCACCCCCACATTACTACACGGAGTGAAGAAAGGAACGCAGCTGGACATCCGTGAGCAGTTAGAAATTCTAAAAATGGTTAAGAAGAAGGAAAGGATAACTAATGACCACCTTTTCCCTTTCCACTCACCCCTCCTGGACATTCCTATTCTACACCCGAAAACCCCATGACACAGACCCACGCTCTTCCCTCCCTCTCCCCCCCCCTCTTACACCTCTTCCCCCCCTTTTTCTCCTTAATTACACCCTCCCATCTGCTATCCCTACCCGACCGAGTATATAACTCAGACAAAATGTACATTGTACCACTAGTCCTGAGGATGTTACAGTGTAAACGAAACTAGTCGACAAATAAAGTTTTATTTCTGTAGAAAGCAAAGATAATCTTAATTTCTTAAGTTAAGGGAGATAATATAGTATAAACACGGAATCAAGTATTGGCTCGACTTTTGTCTAAAGTGAAAATTTGCGTAGACAAAAAACTGGAAAGCACGAATGACTTGGAAATCAAGAGTGACCTTAGATTAATGACCTAAGGATTAAAAGTCCCAAACCGGATCCCCGTCTCAGCAACCCAATACGGGAATGATAATTGTAATTAAGTTGATTAGATTTATTTCGAAAAGACCTTTGGGAAAAAAGTTCGAAAAAATCAACCTTCCGGACACCGTGGGAATCCTAATAGAACACAAAGAGATTAAAGCGTAAGCTCACAGCAATACAAAGGTAATTCAAGATGTGAATTCAACATTACAAAAGGAATACGCGGCTATAAAATGTCACATTGAACGATGGCCTCACCCAATTGATAAGAGCTGTCAAAAGGTATAGGAAAAATATCAAGAGCCAAGATACATCTACATAATACCCCGCAAGCCGCCGCAAGGGCGTGTGGCGGGGGGGTGATAGGTCACCACCCAAAAAAGGAAAATAAAGGAAAAAAGAAATACCGCATTCAAAAGATAGGGTTCAGATCGTACTTTTCTCAAGGTGAAATATCCTGATACTCTGCGGAAAATATGCTTCAACGGGCAAAGAGGCAGATAGAGAGTTGCAGGGGGTTTCCAAGTTGCTACAAAGTAAACAAACCCATGGGGACACTTAAGTTAGCTGGAAAAATTGAAACTAAAGGATGCACCATCCGGTGACTACTCGCTAAGCGACGAAGGAAATACGCCACCGGCAGAGAAAGGTGCTGAAGGCGTCCCGAATCTAATAATTCTAGGCAAAATTGTGACGACGACTAGTATAGAGAAGCATCTAAATAAGGAGAGAATGCCGGTGGGAACCGGAGATAATGTTTCAAAGTATCGTCACATTCATCCAAAAGAACGATTCATTCGGCAACATCAAGAAAGGTCCGACGATTGATCGGACCAGAGGAATGACCTCAGTAAAGAAAGGAAGCATTTCATTTGAACCGATTTCACAGCCATTCAGAGCATACCGGGAAAAAGCATGCTTCTCAACATGCTCTCAACAGAACTGCTGGCATACCAAATGCTATAATGAGTGGCACAGCAAATATCGGAAATTTTTAACCAATGACGCTACTCCATGAAATTGGAAGAATTCTTGAGCACTTAAATAAACTAAAAATAATTGAAAATATCGGAAGAACTCTCGGCTTAGTGGAAAACATCTACAAAGTGAGCCTATTGTCATTATGGGCCGATTATTCGGTTAAATCCAAAAGTTTCGAAAGTATTATTTGAAATTGGAAGAGACATTTAATGTGGAAGAGACATTTCACGTTCTGTCTTCATTTACATAATACCCCGCAAACCACCGCAAGGGCGCGTGGCAGGGCATTATGCCGTAAAAGAGAATAAAACCACATGCAAAACCAACAAATTAAAGCAACTCTACGCTCACAGGGGGTATAGTCACGCGAAAACCTTGCAATGTGAAATAACAAACCTACTTGACCCTCTCCTTGGAATTCCCAAGTATCCTTTTTTCTGAATCGCAAATGGTCTGCGGATGAAGGGTGCGTCGGGCGTAGGATATACGAGAGAAAGCTTGAAACCAATTGAGATGGCTCTGCCTCGCTATCGTCCCAACGACAGCTTCAGAAAAGGCGACTCGGCTGTGCCGTCGAAATTCGGGTAGTTGTTAAGTTGTAATCAGGGGCGGCTCGACAATAGCAAGGGAGGCTGCACTCCAAATTCATTATGCGAGGCGGCGAAGGCGCATACGAAGGTGCTCGGGCATCGGCCGCCAGAGGGGAATGGGGAGAAATTTAGACATAACTACTGTGGCCTAATAATGCCTCGCTTTTTCATTAACTCTTATTTCTTCAGCCAGCGAAGGAATGTCGTATTTCTACAAATAAGATGATTTTGAGCTGAAAAACCTTCATCTACATCATCTACATCTACATAATACCCCGCAAGCCGCCGCAAGGGCGTGTGGCGGGGGGTGTTAGGTCACCACCCAAAAAAGGAAAAAAGAAATACCGCATTCGGTCGTAGGCGTGTTATTGCAGAATCCCCTGCTCGACGCAGGGATTCCGGGTTGGTTTCCCGGTCCATATTAAAAATTCGAGTACAATGGCCCTCGGATCTTTATGAGATATCGAAGGGGATGGAAGGAAAATGAAATGGCCGGTGCTAACGTGTGAATTTCCCACCTCGCAGCGTTGAGTTGGTGTTTTTTTAAATCACCTCTCGGTTGGCTGATCTTCCCTATGGTGAAGTCCGCGGGTGCCCCCTCCACTCCAGGCGCCAGAGGGCGAATCGCCGCGAGGGCCCGACAATATACGAGTTATAGTGAAGATAATATTATATGGGAATTGGCGGCACGGGGAGTGGACGCGGGGTCAAAGGCTAAAGGTTCTCACAACAATGGCAAAATTGAGGCATTCGATATTCAACCCTTGGCGGGACTAGCGGATAGGAGGGGAAACTAGTAGTGGTCCCGCAATGATGAGGCGTCCTACTGTTAGAATAAAATGTGGCCAACGATTCTAATTTTAATGTGAGAAAATCATAGATCTTCCAGCGGGCACGAATCTTTTTAGTCTGTTTCTGGAGGAGGATTGCGAAGATGAAATGAACAAGGAAAAGAGGGCAAGAGAAGAAGTATGACGATAAACACAAAGGAAAAGGACCACGTTAAATGACAACAGGCGCAGGTAAACCAACGGATTTGCTAAGAATATCCACATTTACACAGTGCCAGCCGTTGCAAAGACGTACAGAGGGGGTCTTAGGGCACCAGCCGCATACGGAGAAACATTACTGTTCATGCACTTGAGTTTACGTTAACTAGTATACCAAACTCCCCTGTTCCTGCGTATCTACGTACACGCATATTGTAATAACTGTTGCGATCAACCAACACACCAAATTGCTGGAATTCAATGATATTTGATTTTGTGGGGCTCTTAGGTTCCACACTGCAATGATTGCGTATCATGCGAGGGAAGAAGGAATGCTTGAATCAGTCATCAGTGACGATCTTTGTATCTCTTAATTTATCCCGAATCTACTAATAAGATTTGGCGAAATCATAATACGTAACTCACTCTACGTCAAAAGAAAACCCTGTCTTCATAAATCCCAATCTTGTCTCCTGCCTCCGATAACCAAGAAGTCTTCCAGAAAAATCCTCCGGCATACTCGTATCGCCTACTCGCTCGTCCTAACAATTTTAACAAAACTATCGGAATTTCTCAAAACCTTAGCTAATCATTTGATTAGAATTTTCCCTCAAGGATCGGGGATGGGCCTCCAACTAGAAGGTAACAATTTAAGCCACGTTACTCAATCCTCCATACCAGATTGCCAGATTGGGAGGTAGTAAACCTATTAGCTACTCCATCGGATTTACAATCCTTTTGAGGCAAAGTTGGTGCAAATATGGAGGTAATTTAATAGGGTTTTATTTTAATTATTGGAGGGCAGGAGAGTTTTATTTATTTTTATTTTTTAAATTATAATTTTATTATTATTAGGTAATCTACCGGTTAAGGTAGGTTATTGCATGGACACAACTACCAAATAACATTTTGTAACTCCAAACAAAACCCAATCCAGCAACCTAATCTACCCTATCAGGTCCCTCTTCATCTCTGTGTACTTCTTTCCTCCTTTCATCCCGTCCAACATCCCTATCCTGTTCCTGCCCTTTCCTCGCTTGCCCAACATTCTTCCCTCTATTACCGTCTTCAACATCCCACTGCCGCTCAATACGCCTTTCATCCATTTTTCCCGCCTTCATAGAATTTCTCTCAACAAACCCCTCTCCTCACCCACCATCCCTAGTACTTCCTCATTTGTTTTCCTTTCGGTTCATCTCACCTTCTCCATTCTTCTCCACCCCTACATTTCAAAAGCCTCCAATCTACGTCTACATAGCCTCCAATACATACGTCTACGTAACAGAATTAAGATCAACGTCAGAATCCTTTACCCAGTAAGCGCCTATTTCCCACCACGCCAAGATATCCTACCAATCCTAACCCAACTCCAAGCTATAGTTGAAAAATTTAAGCACAAACAAATTATTGTATCCATGGTCTCAAACGTGAAGAGCGAAACTTGGTTCAACCCAACAGACCCAACCCAACCCAACAGACTCCAGAGGAAACCAACTTGAAGCCAACCTCATTTCGTCATCCAACTTATTTATATTAAATGAACCCGGCGAAACGCAGACTTTTCATAGCTTAAACGGATCCTCTAACATTGACTTAACTCTAATCAGTGCATCATTACTAGGAAAGGTCAGAGCATACAAGGTCACAGGAGACCAGATCACAAGTGATCATAGACTAATCATCTTTAATATTATGAACATGAAAGACAAACCACTTCCACAGACTACATTCAACTTTGGAAGCACAAAATGGGAAAAGTTCAATGGAAACTTCCTAAATAAATTAGCCATCATCGATAGAGATTTACTTTGGACCCCAATAACTGAGCTTGTTGACCTCCGCATAGACAGGTTAATTACAGCAATGAAAGAAACCATGAACGAAAGCATACACTGAAACAGAAAACAACACCCCTAGTGGTCCGTGAAGCTAGAACAGTTGAAAGTGAAGGTCAAAACACTTCGTTCCGAATAAAAGAAAGGTATAACGGAGGACAAAAATATCCTAAGAAGCTTATACAAGGTCAAACTAAAGGAATACAAACTTAAAGTGAAAGAGGCTAAACAAAAATCAGCGGAGAAGTTTAGCTCCCGAAACGTAGAATCGAATGCCTGGGGATTCATTTGTAAATTATTCTCGGAAAAAAGAAACTACCAACCATCCTTGGGACAACCCTCAGGGACGACGGAAGCATCCCTTTGTTGGAGGTAAAAATCAAGCTCTCACTTGACACCTTGCTACCGGACGACACATTCGACAACAAGGAACATGAACAAATCAGGAAGGAATCTAAAATAATCCCCGAGTCTGAAAGACTTCTCCAAGCAATTGGCCAGATTAAACCGAAAAAAGCACCTGGACATGACGAAATCCATGGCCTTGTTATAAAAAACTGGTAACGACCATAACAAATTCACTAGCAAATATTTACAACGACTGTCTGCTGTTTTCATACTTCCCCAACGCTTGAAAATCAGGAACCCTTCATGCAATTTTAAAATCATTGGAAAGAGACCTTAAAGACCCCAGCTCTTTTCGTCCAATAACCCTCCTCCCTGACCTAGGGAGAATATTTGAAATATTAATTAAAGAGAGAATACAAATAATTCGCGAGGACACATTATATCATCCTAATCAATATGGTTTCAGGAAAAACTGAAATGCATCAGATGCAATCAAAGTCCTATTAAATAGTTTAAATAATCAAAGTAAATATACATTAGTGGTTTTCATTGATATAAAAGGTGCATTTGATTCTTTTTGGTGGCCTTCTGTCCTTCAGGAACTTATAGCACATAAAATTCCGCCGAACCTAATTTTCGTTCCCGTCATCAACTCCCTCCTCCTTGAGAAAGCATCCTTGCCTAGCGCAATTCTTCTCCTTACGTCCTTACCACTTAGACCGTATTGGTCCAAAACACTTCCGAGATATGTAAACTGTTCTACCTGCTCTATTTTCTCCCCGCCTATTTTAATATTTGGCTTAGCCTTTTTCTTTCTGGAAAATCGCATAACCTTTGTTTTATTAATATTGATTCTCATCCCATATGTATCGCACTGAGCCTCGAATTCACTCAGCAATGCTTGCAACCCCTTGGATGTACAGACCGGATCAATTTCCTGTCCCTCCAATCCATTCCTATTTTCTGCAATATACCCATTAATTTTCCAATTCACTCTATCAAACGCTTTTTCGAAATCTACGAAATAGGCAAGTAGACGTGGAAAAGCGGGTCCTGGCACAGTTCCACCGGAAGTCCGCCATTGTTCTGGAAGTCCGCCATTTTTGTTCTTGACGTATTTCCGGTCAGTGTCGCCGCCTGGTGGCGATTTGAGAAAACGTGGAAGAGTTGAAAGTCGAAAATGGAACACTTGAAAGTGTAAAAACGCGTTGAAAAAAGCTGAAAGTGGTAATGCACGTTGAAAAGTTGAAGTGCGTGGTGCGGAAGAGTTGAAAAAGAAGTGGCGATTTGAGAAAACGTGGAACAGTTGAAAGTTTAAAAGCGCGTTGAAAAAAGTTTAAAGTGGACATGCGCGTGTAAGTGCGTGGTGGTGGGGATGGAGGGGGTGGGAGGGATGGGGGCGGCGACGGTGGGAGAAGAGGTTTAGCGCAAGCGTGAGGGGATGGGAGGGAAAGGGTGAGAGGGATGGGGGACGGTGGCGGTGGGGGATGGACTTAATAAACACCCGTTTCACCGATCTCACCGTGCACTCGATGTGATGAATCCGACAGTGGAACCACGCACGCTGGATGTTATGAATTCGACGGATGAACCACGCGATCTTATGCATTCATCAAATTCGATGGAGGAAATTTACGATGTTTTCCGTTCATTTAAGCTATCATCAATTTCCATCGCATACGAAATGCACCGCAGGCATTGTAAGGCGTGCCAGGGGATCGATGAGGTGTATACATTAACACCATCACAATCTTACAGCTGCATATTCCAAATGCACCGCAGACATTGTGAGACGTTTGAGGATTTTTTCTAAGGAGGAGGCCGCACCCAGCAATTGCAGACCTGAGTGTGTTTCTGAAGTTGACGATGCATTTGATTCAGTCGACTCTGAGGCAGAAGAAAACAAATCTGCGGCAGAAGATGATGATGGTGTAGAGAGCGATAATAGTAGTCAGAGTACTGTATTAGTCATGCTGTAATGTTAATGTGTTTAATAAAGTCAAGCTGTAATGTGAATGTGTTTAATAAAAAAATTGTTTAAGAAAAAGTTTTTTTATTGCATAAGAGGGTAAAATTAAAAGAAACACAAAGATTAAATAACACCTAGGTACCTGAGAATGACGCCGTAGCGTCGAAACTAGTAGTATCGAAAATAAAGTGGTGGATTGTAACAAAGTTTTTCTACTTTCATTTATTAAAATGAACTTCCACAAAGTTGAGGCTGAAACTATTGAGATGATTAAATAACACTTAAAAAATTTTATTGCATAATTAGTACAGACATTTAGTAAGATATAATTTGAAAGAAACCTTATTTTTCTTCATCTTTGAATTTTAGCAATGGTTTTTACTTAGAATAATAAAAGGAAATCCATTTTTTAATTTTTCTTCAGCATTGAATTTTAACAACAGTTTTTCCTTAGAATAATGACTGGAAATCCATTTTTTAATTCTAAGACAATTTTTCACTGCGCAAATGAACCTATGCGTCTGATGACATTTCAATGAGCAGTAATCACATCCAAATATTGTGAGATGCTTAAGGGAGGGTACATGAAAAAAATTTCCAACTTCGAACACATCACGATTTAGAGCTTTAGAGAGAAATTTACATTTTTCAGCACCTTTTCCTAAGAGATACTTATATTTCAAGGTTTTTTCATTTAAAATATTTTGTAGTTCATTGTATGGTGTCCCCTTCAAATCAGAGGGTATTCCGTGGTGGTTTTCTCGTACCCCCGTATTCTCATAGTTTGCAACATAGTCAGGAGGCAACTGAAACCCCCACGACTGACGATCATCTCGGTCCAGATCCTCGATGGCCAGTTCTCTGACTATGAATTCATTCCCCCCATCAGTCTTCAATACCAGAGCTTGAAAGTCTATTATCAATGCATTGAACGTGACTTGCTCTAGGAGGAAGCTAGAATGGGGGTCCATTTTTTTATCCTTCTGGAAATTTCGCTCTCAGGACGCTGTATTGTTCGTCACCGAAAGTGATGTACACCTCGATGCCCGAAACTTTCAACGTCTGAGAAATGTTGTTTAAATGACTGTTTATTATATTACTCGATCGAGGGGCTACATCAAGAGCCGAGTCAATCGATTCGAAAGAATTTACTAATGTTTTCCAATCTTCAGCTTTAAGAGATACGTGAGCGTTCTAACTCCCCAATTTTACGTGAGGTTTACCGAAATATTTCACAAATTTGACGCATAAATTCACGTACGGAGGAACCACTAAGGTTTCAAAATAGTCTGTAACGGCGGCGGCGTAGTTTTTTAGACTAGGGCACTGTTCCGGGTCGAGTCTCACAACAGGTTTATCTGAAGAGGAAATTTCCACACACGGTGTAGAACCATTCCATCAACCAACCGATGAGCACACTTTTATTCTTGGTAAGTTTAAGAGATGACTGGAGCAGGGCTGGAGCACTGGTACATTGACTGGAGGATGGAGACCTCCTCATGGTCGACTGTGACATTCTAAACTGATGCTCATGAGGTCGTCGTCGTGCTTAAATTAGAAAATGGTATAGTCCCTTTCACACCCCTACACTCAAATTTCCCCTCAACCCCCTCCCCTGAACTATTCTTCAGAATTCGAATAAGAATAATCGTAAAATAAAGAATTCCGATCAAAGGATTGACATCAGAATTATACAGCTTGCGGGCTGAAATAGAGGACTGTGATTATGTGAAGGGTCTGGTGCTACTCTCCACTAGTGCACAACACTTTTGCGAAGCTGAGTGACATGTTCTTCCTTTACGACCGCGTCCAAACTCTCGTCGAAACAGCTTGGCAGTGATGCAGTCGTTGAGTATGGGGTGGTTAAATAAGGACGTGAATTGGGAAATAGGTTTGCGAGTGATGGATCTGAAAAGTGCATACAGACAGCAAAATTCCCCACAAAGATCTGATTGGTAATTTTGCAATCGAACAGAATTTTCTATGACTTTGAATGGTTCCAAAAAAGTGATAATGTCTGGGATTGATGGAGGATGAGCAAAGGAGTCGAAATATTCCGCACGTTCACCGTTCAATATGCCTACCGCGACCCAGTGGATTCCCGGTATGTGTGAAGGATCGAAATTGACAATATAAATTCCGTGCTTAGGACGGTTGGGCAACCGATCCGCTGGAAAAACACCTCTAAACTTACGTATCGTTTTAAGATCTCCAGATAAAACGTCTTCGATGTCATCTGTTTGCATGTTGAATGCTTACTCCACTTACTTAAGGGAAGCAACCCTATTTTCATCAATCGTGAAGTGTGCATTGTATTCAGCATAGCTGATGAGCATGACTGAATTTGGAAGATTAACTGCAAAGTTAGCTTCAAATCTCACAGTACCCTTAACCGGTATTGACATGTGACTTTCTTCACCACTTCTATCCGGAGTGAGATCCCAGGCTAATACAGTATATCCATGTTTGAACATATCCATCGTTATCTGATTACCCCAGTCACTATGGTTCACCCCTAAGGCTGAATAGAGTTGAAGGAATGCGCGAGTAGCAAAACTGTCCTTATCGCTGTGGAAGTTCATCTTACTATCACCTACAGAGCTACCATCTATGGCCAAGTTGAATCCTGTCATCGAATAATGTTTTAGAATTAAATGGATTTTTGTTTTTTTTCCCGTAAATGCTTCACCATCTACCATTATCACTACTAGGGTGGAAGGAAGTACACCGTTTATTAGGTTATCATTTTTAATTGAATCAATATTACTGGGATAGATGAGTCTTAACTTCCGTTCGCTTATATGGATAAATAGCTAGCTGTCTTTTTAATAGATCTTGATGAGCTAATAAAACTGAGGGATTAATTTCATATTGCGGGACGAAGAGTGTAGCATCTCAAATGTTAAGTATTGATGAGGTTCATCTTTCCTTGATGTAAAAGTCCGAATCTTTCATCCTCAAATGAATATCCAAGCACACACCAGTAAGATGTAGTCTTGGAGTATTGAAAAGGTCAACGTGTAATTTTCCTTCCAATTCCACAACATTGCTATTTGCGAACCAACCCTTTCTTTCCTCGAATCCTACGTTTGCAGGGGTCTGAAGGTCTAAATCGTGACCGGTATCCAAAGCCCATCCATTACACTCGAGGTGAGTGCGTGAAGCATCAACGCCGTAATTTAACAAGTTTTCCAAGTATGAACGATATGGATAATTATCCGAGGTCAATTTAACCCCATTGAAATGAACTTGACAATGATCGAACATCGAATGTAAAAGGTCATTAACCACCCCCGGCTGTTCATTGTCATTTTCTGTATAATCTGTACCGTCAGACTTGCACAACTTTACATTCAAATTCAGAGTTATTCCAGCTATATTTCTGTAATGATTACCATTATCCATAAGCTTAAACTGAAGCTCGCGATTATCGACGGAAGTGAGCGTTTTATGGGGCGATAATTTCAAACCATATATGCATGTTTTGCAGTAATGGTTCGCTAAAAAGATTCAACGAGTCTGGGATGTGTTCTTCCATTTCTCACGTGTTTTCGTCCTAACACTTTGGAGGCAAAGCTTTAAAAAAACCGAATGAATTTATTACTAAGCTATTTATGTGAAACTATCTCTCACCATCCTATTCTTCTTTTTCCTCTACCCATCGACTAGCCGAAAATATCTCTTAATGTCACCCTACGCTTTATCCTATGCTTATTTTACTTTCCACCAACTTGCCTAGATACTTTCTTTCTTTTTGGTTTAATACGCTTAATTCTCGCTCGCTTTGGGGCACGTAATCCTGCTCCGGTCATCCTTCTCATTTTATTCTCCGCTTATCTTTTCAAATTATCAACTGCCTCTATGGAACGCGTTTGCAAAGCTTCCTTTAGTGATCTGCCTTCTCCTATAGCTGCAAGAGTTTTTATACCCGTGTCTCTAAATTCACTACCTACAGCCTTTATTCTTTGCGTAGCCAATGGTTTTACTAAGTTCCAAATATTTCTGAAAAAATTCCCAAGCCCTCTACCTCGTTGTTTAAAATAACTTGCTCGATACCCTTGTTCACCGCCTCCAACCTGACTAAAATATCGGCGGTAACGATCTACATCCGTCGACATCCCGTCAATGAATGAATAATGTACTTTTTTACTTTGTATTTATCATTCAGATCTCCTAATAAAATGTAAAACGACAGATGATGGGCTTAGGCTATCCATAAATGGATAAAGGTTACCCATCTTATTCATCAATTTAATTTCTATCGTGTCAAAATTGCTACTTTCGAGTGGTATATAATAGGGACGAAGAAATATTTGATGAGTGCCTTTATCACACATAACAACCCGCAGACATTTAGCCATAGTGTCCTCAAGGAATTGTGGTGATATAACGTCTAAGTACACAAACACTTGACTTGTCAAACGATCTCGTTCATCAGGATCCACCAATTTTCGTTTTGGAGCCGACCGCTTCTTCATATTTGTAGTGTTGTGACCGTAATTTTTGTCGGGCAATTCTAGAAATACCCTCATGAATTATGTGTCAAATTCCCGTACACCATACTCGTCACCTGCATGTTCTCTAATCATAGTGAGTAATTCACTTAGCGTGTATTTGGTGAATGATAGCGGTATATCACCAATCCCCTCAATGCCGAAGGTTTGGGAACATTTTAATGGGTCACGAGGTTTACTCTCAGATCTAATAGAACGTTTAGATTGAAACCAATAGTGTAGCTCTTGTGATAATTCCCATATTCTATCTGACGGTGTTGCTTTTTCAATTTCCTTAAACAATTGACGTAATTTATATGTTTGAACTTCCAAATTTATGACTATATCTTATATAACTTCCACCTCAACGACTGGGCGATGTAACTCAGGTGAAGGCTTCGGCTCGGAGGGAGCTATATCAGTTTCAGTCTCAGGTTCCCCAACAGGCGATCCCTCAGATGGAGGGAAATAAATTTCAGGGAGACCTACCTTCCAGTCACTTCCTACAGATATACGTAGAGGTAATTTTGTTCGAAAGTGTGCAATAGTGTTAGCAGGAAAGAACTTCCCAGAGCTATCACTCAACAAAGTTATGTAAAATTCACTCATTTCAATTGTACCACTTTGGAGATTGAGACCCAAGTGTTGAAATCATCACCGTACCCCTTCCATTTAACTAAATATTCAAGATTTCTACCCTTTCGTCTACGTTTTAAAATATTGTCAATCTGAAACTCTGTGTTTTCATCAACAGCTGAAGTTTTGGTAAGCTCTTAACCGTAAAACGAGCCCTTAATGTGTTCACCGTTGAGATCCTCTAACCGGTAAGTGGGGATCTGCGAATTATCAGTTTTCCAAATTTTGAAAATTTCTCTGGAAAAATTTTGCGTGTATCCCTTAGCGAAAGGTAATCTTTCCTTGGATATATGAACGAAATCTCCGATGGAAAACTTAGGTTTTTTACATTATTCAGCGTTAAATGATGCGCGAGTACGAAGGGATTTCTCTCACTCACTTCTGATGGAGCCACTCCCGTGCTGGAATGTATACGATCGTTATACCCTTTCAATAATTTCGATAGCACGCTTACATAATCCAAGGTATTAAATTTTGTGAAATACTTATACATACGTCCCTTGAGAGTGCGATTGAAACGTTCTACCACAGCTGCTTTAACGTCTGGGTTTATAGTGGTAAAATGTTTTATTCCATATTTAGACAGGAAGCGTTTAAACTTTCGGTTTGAAAATTCAGTCCCCTTATCGCTTTGGATTTTCAAAGGTTTCCTTTTCATAAAAATTACTCGAAATGCGTCGATTACGTTCTCGGCAGACTTACTCTTGAGGGGAACAGCCCATGCATATTTGGAAAACAGACCAATGATGGTGAGTAGATAACAATAACCCTCATTGAACATTTTTAATTTCCGCATATCGTTCAGATCACATTGCCAGGTTTCATCTATATACGTGGGAGTATATCTATTCCTAGGAAATTTCTTCCGCGTAGGCTTATGCAACGTATATGTTTCCTGATCTTCCAACCATTCTCTAACACATCTTTTGCTTATTTTCTTTCCGACCCCTATCAATAATTTATCAACGGTGGAAAAGCTATAGGGATTCTCCGGATTGTAATATATAGAACTTAAAGCCTTCCCCAATTCATGAATAAATAGGTTTTCTTGGCTTTCCTTTTCTTAAGCGATCTTTGAGAGGTGAAGTTGATTTGATTGTCGTTATTCCTATATATCTGACGGATCTGACAGGAGTTATGTTTTTGCTTGATCCTACCTCGCTCACTTCGATCTCGTTTTCGTAGTCCTGATTTCTTCTGCGTTTTTTGTTTGATCTGGTGGGAAATCCCGCCTCTCCTGCCTTGATTTCTGCGTAGTCTTCCAAGACTCTCTCCATGTTTCCCGCTCTTCGTTTTAATGCTTCCGCCCATGATGTACCTATGTTTTGTTCTTCGCTCAAAAGAGCTCTACCATCCCTTTTTAACTTACTTCCCTCTCTCTTCCTTTCTTCTTCTTCTACCACGCACGAAACTGGAATGGGTTCGTCAATGCTTTTAACCGTACTTAAAAATGAATCTAATAACCTACGGTAGTGATGCCATTTTCTGGAATCGCTCATTTTTTAGTTTTCAAAACGTTCTTCATCCGTGCTTCTAAGCTGTCAACGTCTCGCACCATTCTATCCCTCTTCAAGATCTGAGGATCGATTAATAACATCCGTTTGAGACTCATCGTATCAGACTGCCCACTAATCCGCTCAAAAGAGATCCTATAAGTACCGGTAAAAAATCTCCCTTTTGCTTCAGTATTTCACGTTTTTTCTTTACTGATACGTTAGGACAACTCAACTTTCTTAGCCTATTTTTATGGCGAGGTAACTTCCTCTTCACAGAAGGACCAATTTTATGGTTGCCGTTTAACGTATTTAGGCAACACTCTCCGATTGCGTTTATTCCGTCCAGGCTTGCAGATTCTATGAGCAATTTTCGCAACTTTGGTTTGGCAGTCTTTAACCACCCAATGAGATGCTTGCTGCGTTTCAATTTTCTCATAGCAGTCAGTATCCGATTATGTAAACACTGATGTTATTTCCCCTGGAAATATGCCAGTTCTAAATCTAAGTCTATCGTCCGTCTCTTGCGATAGGTCGAGAACTAAATAAATGAAAGGCTTTGATGTCACCTCTCTATAAACTCTCAGAAGTTCGCTAGAATTCTCTGACCAGATTTGAGCGGCTAAGTATCGGAACTGTGACCGATCTCGAGGATTTTTGAAAACCGTTATTATTTCGCGTTTAGAGAAATGTTAAGAGACTGAGGGCTCTGGTAGAAAACGTTCTGTGTGATGAGTATGACTGAGATGTTAGAATGATGCGATCCTCGTGTGAATAACTCACTAACACCTTTGTTGCAACAGTCATGCATTAAATCATCTATCACATAAAGAGTGGGAATCTTGTGAGGATTATCGAAAGTTGGAACCTTGTATTGAAATTCTACACCTCCTAGTTCCTCCTTTGGTCTACTATTGGGACTACAACACCAAATGATCCGATCGATTTCTCCATCAACTAAATTGTTTATGTTCTGTAAGAATCTTACAACGAAAGTTGTTTTTCCACAACCGGAGGGTCCAGCACAAATGCAAGTAAATGGATATTTCCACATCAATGGTGCAGGCATAATTAAATATTTAATCAACTTTCAGCAGAGTTCATACCGTATCTTACATATTCTCCAGCCTGGAAACTACCCCTTTCAATTCATCCACAACATTCGATAGAGTTGATGAACTTAAGCACTGGATTCCGAAGAGCGATAGACTCATATGACCGGCTCTTATTAAAGTATTGTTGAATTCGCTACATTCATAATAATTTCCACCTCTGAGAAAGTAAATTAACCCATTTGTATATCTGAAAGCTGAATTAATATTCGAGAGAATCGGGGGAACTAGGATATCCGTGGACGGGTGCTAAACTTGGATAATTGATCATATATATTCGATTACCTATAAAAATTACGATTTCACCTAAGGGTCTACGGTAAATCGCATTAATTGTTTTCATGCTTGATGGTAGGAAAGGGATCCTATCTGTAATGTCTTGAGATTTCACAAACGTTGTATTACTGTTTTTTAAATCTATCATCCAAAATAATTTGCCCCCAAAACAAAAACAATACATGATCCACAATAAGAAAATTATCACAATATTCAGCATCACATACGGAAATCGAGCGGTTTTTCTGTGATTCTATTCCGTTTTCCTCTCTCCCCTCATCTTCTCTTTCTTTCTCTAACGATTTTTCAGGTATTCCATATAAGCTTAGTAATGCTAGTATATCAACTTCCTGCAACGTAAATTGACCATCGTGCAAGTAAAGCGATAACATGATAGCTCGATTATCTCTGAAATGTGATATGCCGAGAGTATGTCCGATCTCATGAAGCAAAACCCTGTATAAATTAGCCAATTTATTCGAGTGATTCCCATCTTTACTCAAATACCAATCTTCCGCGTTGTCGATGTGAATCTCTAAGGGGTGAATTTCGGGAGCTGGGAACTCCGCATAAGCTAAGACCTTTACCGGTCCGTCTAGTGGAGAAGAGCATATACCAGATTTAGAAAAATTTCTATGCTTTTCCCGAGTGTTAATGATTACTATATCCGGATTATTTATATTCCGCCTGAATACTAAATTAGCGTGCTCACTCCACGCATGAAAAGCTGCCTCAGCCAATTGAACATGTACGTCACTAGCCATTGGATAGTGCCAGGTAATTTCTGTTTTATCCCACTTTTGGTGGTAAACGGCGAAACTGGTATCATCCTGCACACCACATCTTGGAATTTTCGTCAAATTAAATGTTTCCTCGTTCAAAATCCCATCAGCTGTCAATTTATAATATTCTTGGAATTGTCTTAGTGACTCTCTAAACCTATCTTCTGATATATTGCTAATATCATTATCACTCACATTAAGGTAACCATATTGTTGTAAATAATCAGCGATGCACAAATCTACATCGCCCCTGATAGGACTGAGAAACAAAGTCGCAGCAAAGAGTAAGGTTAACATACCTCTCGTTGATGTTCACCTCACAAAAAACGAATTTCAACTGATTAAAATTCTCAGATTTAATTAATTTATCATCCTAGTGGAAACGTTCTTAGTCTGAAATGTCCCTACGGTATGGTTTATTCCATTTTCACAGACAGTGATTCTCTCTTCTTCGTTTGTCATCGAAAGGACTCAAAGCAACTTTATTCATCTCCACCGTCCGTAATTGATGTTTCTGCGATCGGATGAGAGTCATCATTCTGAAGGCAAGAGTTTTTTCACGCAAACAGGTGACATAGTCATCGAACGATATTGTTTTATCAATCGTCGCCTTTTTCACACCTTTTGCACGTTTACCTAGGTATCCGCCTCGCACGCGGTAAGAGTAAAGTTTGCTTCGCAATCCAACAAAAGGTGTCATGATCTTCCCTCCACATTCATCTTTCATCTTCCCTATCACTTTAGCATTATTTTTTGAAAAGCATGGGTGACTAGTTGGATAATTAGATGTATCATACAAAGAGCTGTTCTCTTTGACGCAGTCATAGAAATCTTCATGCATTTCGATGATGAAACTATCCGTATCCATATACAACAATGATGCATCCTTCTTCTTAATATGTCCATAGAAAAAGTCATACATTAAAGTTTTTGAAATATCTAAAACTGCTTGCCCAATGTATAAACGGTTGTTCATTTTGATTGAACTACATCGCTTGTGAACGGCAACGTGATTCCCTGCGAAAATAGTTCGATCAAGAAATAAAGAGCTACAAATCAATTTATCCAATCTTTTTCCATTATTGACGAGTTCCATACTGATCCGATTACGCATATTCTCCATAGTCTTACCAAAGACTGCATTATTCATTAGCTTATACATTTATTTATCAAAATCAAACTTTGCCATTTTCCGTTTTTCCGAATTGACGTCAATGTGGAGATTGGAGCGATTGGAACCATGTAGATTGGTCAAACTCTATTACTCTATGGATCTTTTTCAATTTAAGACCTGCTGACAATGTCTGCTTTAATGTTTTGTAATGGATTACATAACGTTCCTTATCATCTAATGTAGTCAATAATTTACCATATTTCCCCCAGGAGGGGTCTTTGTTTCACCGCAAAAAGGAAAGTCCGAGTGTAAGTCGTGTAGCTCTATTGGGCATTCTAAATCCATTTCCAACAAGTAACCCTTGGAAGGATTGTCAGGGACAGTCATCACATCAACATGTTGGCTCACCCATCTAAAACCTCCCGTCGGGAGACATTCTGACATTGCCCATCCATAAAGGTTGTTCGCGTCAACATAGGTTAAATATATAGCCTCCTTTTTCGAATCATAGTCTTCCTCCATGTACTTGTTGTTAGACTACGCGTAACGCTTTACACACTGAGTGATTCCTCCGCGAATACCATTTTCGAACATGAGGACCATATCATAGTCGGTCAAAAGTTCTAGCGTTATTGCCGTATACGTAAGCATTGCATCGAATGAAAGCCCTGGTATTGTGTAATACCAAGGAGGATCTAACCCATAAGTAGTCATACATGATCTTCGAAAATTTTCAAAAACGTCTGCCAAAAGAAGGACGTCAGTTTTCAAATAGAGGTCTGAATATTCCCCCAAAGTTTTACAATCAAATTCGATCCATACCTTTTTAGCGAATTCATATTCCTCACTAGTAATAGTATCCTCCCTTAGTGTGTTAAGAAATGTTCAACGAAGGGAAGACTAATATCATTCAATTTTTCCCAAGAATTCACATATTCATATGGAAAAAACCCCTTACGCGTGACAAGATCGAGTTTTTCCCTAAAAATGTGACATGTTTCCTTGAATGCATCTTTAGGGAGACTGTCTACCAATTTTGAAAGAGAAGTTGACAAAAATTTAAAGCTATCAACGAAGCGGTATGTGAAGTTGGAATCTATATATTTTGAAAAGGAAATATACTTTTCCTCATTGTTTGGGATACAAGTGATCCTCCTGTCATCAGATCCTAAATGTGGGACAATTAGGTGTGCGTCATAGTTTGATAGATTGTGAATGACAACTGGAAGAAAGTAGGGAACTTTGTAATTACCTTGCATACTGTGTGCGCTGCACCTCTAAATTTACCTGAAAGATGGTCGTGATCTCTCACACGATCCTTACCTAACTGAAAACCACAGATATGGCAAACAGAAGCTTCATTAAATGTGAGAATTTCCTCATCAGTCAATGTATGCATCGGTACAGTGGTTTTATACACGTCTCGCACAAAATTTGCCATTTCTTTCAGTTTTTCGAGGAAGACTTCCACTGCATTTCTACCCCTGTATAGAATAGGCTCAAAAACTTCGCCTGTGTTGGCTACTAAGAGAAGACAGAAGGACATCACTTCGTGCTGCTGTCGTGCTTCAGTATACGAATGCTCGTTTTAGGGGGAACAACCTGTGATTTTGGATAGGACACACTCAAAGTCTGCATATGCGACATATGGAAGTTCAGCTGTATGTGAAAAATTTTTAAATTTCAAATATATGTCTTCACCTTGGGGGAGAATAATTTTACTTGGAGAATTTCTAGCACAGTTTTCCTTGTGATCAGCAAAAGACTTTTCTGTATAGCAGATCTTTAAACAACGTTTACCAAAATATAATTTTCCTTTATGTTTCGCCATCTGACTAGACACCAATTTATTAAAGTCTTTGATACAGCAATAATGTGACTTCTTTCCCTCGACTAGGTAGAGAAGATCATGATGATCTTCCAGCTCCTTATTAACAATTTTAATGGGGTAAACGTCATTCCTTTCATCTAAGCCGAAAACATTGATGGAAATATTATTTTTACGCTCAAATGTTGCAATTTAGGCAATTTCCACTAGGTAACTTATAAAATTCCAATCGTACCCATTTTTAAACTCAAATTTTTTATATTTAGAGACACGCTGTGGATTAATAGGCACATTTTTTGCCCAAATAGCATATTTAAAGCAAAAATCATCGTTGTTTCGCACATTTATAACGCTATGCGTTAGCTTTACCCTGGGTGGAAGCTCGATTAGCGACGATCCTCTCAATGGACGATAACGATTTATTCTCAGCTCTAGCCCTAAGATTTCAGCAAGGGACCACCCTGAACGATTCGCAGAACTTTCAGATTTTTCTTTCAAAATTTTAGCGAATAATACGTCTAGAATTTCATTAACATCATCTGCCTGCAAAACTCTAACATTTTTCGTCTTGAAACATCTATCCTGTTCCTCCAATGCAGACACTTGTTTTTTAAATTTAGCCTTCACCAAAATATTCATTTTTAGGGCTGTGTTTTTCAAGTTATCAGGAATTTTTTCATGAAGTAAATTTTTGATACTATTCAAAAAAATGACTAATCTAAAAATCTTTCCCCACCACTCGCCCAGTAGGTTTTCAAACGGTTGCGAGCTGCAGCCATTAACTCCCAGATAGTGGTTCTTCCTCCAGTCTGAATTCCGCGTATGGCATGACGGTGATGAACATCCGACATCTCGCGGGCGGCTAAGTATCTTGGGTTGTAGTAAATCCAGCAGGTTTCACACAAAACATCCTGAAGTCCATGATGAGCTGTATGACGGCAATGAACCTCTGTTGTCTCGTGGGCGGCTTGGTATCTTGGATTGTAGTAGACCCAGCACGATTCACACAAAACATTTTCTATCTCCATAGTGATCAAATTTATAAGTGAACTTATAATCTCGAGAAACCCCTCCCTTTTTATAAGACGTTCATCCCATCATACATACCACGCCACCTATTAACTCTCATCGGAAAAACAGTTGAAAAACGTTCAGCGGTATAAGGAGTATTTCAAATAACATCCAATAGTCTTCAAGTTACTTTTATAAAGTTTTTTATTTTTAACAATAAAAATTTTACTTGTAACATTATTTAATTTTTGAGTAATAATTATCAACAAAATGAACAACATTTTTTTATTTAATTTTTAAAGAACTATTTTTTTACAATTATTTAATTCTCCCCCCATGCATTGTTGTTAAATTCAGTCATTTCTTCGGTGGTTAATTTAAAGAAATTCGGCACATAAAGTTTTCGTGGTTGTCCATTAAAATTAATGGTTGCCAAAATAAATTCTCCAAATCTAGTAACACTAGGCTCTAGTTTTTCAACCACATACTCCTCCCCTTCCTTTAACTATTCTCTTTTGATAACCTCTGCCAACAACTGCTGAGTTAGCATTTGCGACTTGATGGACATCTTGAAGTAAAGAAAAAAAATGTGTTTAGAATAATGAATTGTGTGATTTGAACCTGTACCTTCGCGGCGGAAAGCCTGTACGTTAGACTAAGCACCATCTCGATCCTCATACATTATTTAAATAGCTTATTACAAATTATTCACAATAAGTTTCTAAGAATGTATATGAATATCAACAATTTAATATTTAATTCAAAGTGAATATACTTACGGTTTTGTTGATGAGATTCGGTGTCTTTCGTGAGAAGCGTTGGTAGCGGTATTATTGAAGGACTGTAACAAAAATTATTCGTATAGCTTATTTTAAATTATTCATAATAAGTTTCCTAGAGTTAATATGAATAGCAACAATTTACTATTTAATTCGAGCGAATATACTTACAATTATGTTGATGGGTAGCTGTGGTGATGAGAAGCGGTGTTGTTTTTGTTGATGGCGGCAGAATTACAGAATGGGAGTAGCGAAAATAACTTGAGCTGAGTCCGGGATTTAGTGCTATTGGAATTTAATTTAAATAAATATTCTAAGTTTACAAGAAGAAATATGAATAGCTTATAAATAGTTATATTTAATTCCTAGTGGAAAATGCTTTTGGAGGTTTTTCTGATGGCGGCTGGAGCTGGTGAAAACTGGAGCAGAACTTCAGAAGGACGTATTCGAATGTGATATACATGCTTCTTCGACGACTATATATACGGAATATCCCCCTCTACCACGATCACATGCACCAATCAGAGACCGAGGCTGTGGAATTTTCCTTAACGAAAAGAGTGTGGCAATAACCTTATGAGTGCGAAAACAAGTTTATGAAGGTTAAAAGAAATGTCAAGTTCCAAGGTTATCATGGTTAAAAGGAAATATCCGGGATGGCGCCAATAAATGGTAATAACCTTGCGAGTGCGAAAAACAAGTTCCAACAAGTTTTACGGTTATCAAGGTTAAAAAGAAATATCCGTGACGCAAATAAATGGCGTTAACCCCTCGAGTGTGGAAAACAAGTTTAATAAGATTATCGGAAATGTAAAGGTTTTTTCTGACGCAAATGAGTGCGACTATAGCAACTGTGGAAAACAAGTTTATTAAGATTATCGGAGATGTCAAGGTTTTTTCTGACGCAAATGAGTGCGGCTATAGCAACTGTGGAAAACAAGTTTATTAAGATTATCGGAAATGTCAAGGTTTTTTCTATTGCAAATGAGTGCGGCTATAGCGAAAAACAAGTTTATGAAGGTTAAAAGAAATGTCAAGTTGCGGGGTTACCAAGGTTAAAAGGAAATATCCGTGAAATGGCAATAACCGTGCGAGTGCGAAAAACAAGTTCCAAGGTTATCAAGGTTAAAAGGAAATATCCGTGATGATACCAATAAATGGTAATAACCTTGCGAGGGCGAAAAACAAGTCCCAAGGTTATCAAGGTTAAAAGGAAATATCCGTGACGTAAATAAATGGCGTTAACCCCTCGAGTGTGGAAAGCAAGTTTATTAAGATTATCGGAAATGTCAAGGTTTTTTCTGACGCAAATGAGTGCGGATATAGCAACTGTGGAAAACAAGTTTATTAAGATTATCGGAAATGTCAAGGTTTTTTCTTTTTCGAATGAGTGCGGTTATAGCAACGGATATGAAATCTTCGGAAAATTCCGTGACGTGATCGCAGGATGTGCGACGCAATATAAACTGGCTGGAGTGAGACGAGGGCGTATCCCAGAGTAGCCTTATAAATACGACTTGCCGAGGGGAAAAAGTTATCATTCAACATGGAGCGGTTTTCGTTGGTGATTGAAGTGTGCTTCTACAATGGATATTTCCTGTGCAGGGACTGCACTTTGAATAAGCGGTTGGGCGAGCCGGGTAAAATTCTGTTGAGGGAGAAACGATATCTCACGTCGTTTCTCCCGATGAAATTAAAACTCTGCCCGTGTTGTGAAGGTACTTTAGTAACATCGGCATCCTCAAACTGTACGCTAGAGTACTTCTCTTCAGACCCCCTCGCACCACGAAGTGGTAGTCATCTGGCACGGGGGTCTGAAGTAACCGGAACGGACGGTAACACTAACCACTCAGCAGCGGCGGCGGCGTCAACTGGCTACGCTGTGCCCCAAGTGGCGTATGTGGCGTTAGACGCACGCGCACCATCTCGCTTTGAACCAGTTCGCTACCCAACATCAGAGCGGCAGATTTCTTTGGAGCCGAGAACTTACCGTACCCTGCGGCGGCAGACATCGCAACAGGTACGGTTCGACCCTCTCGCACCAAGAATGGTACCGGAGATCGTGGTGCCGCAGAATCAACATCACCATGCTGCACCGCTAAAGGTGCCACGCGGTCTCCCGCCTAGGGTATCAAGGCATGCCGTGCCGCAAGTATCTGTGGTGTTAGAAGAATGACCGCTGAACCTGACGCCTCCACCACCATCGGGGAAGTAATACCACAACCGCACATCGATCATCCAGCTCACCACTGCGAGCGCTCCACCACTCAACCTCCTTACTACCCGCCTACAGCCGCAGCAAGCCCTGTCTGCAACTGCTTTTGTTTTTTTTGTTTTTTTTTCTTTTAGTTTTTGCGAAAATAAAATATTTTCATTTTAGTTTGAAATAAACTTTATTTGAAACTTATTTACCATTCAAAAAATTGTTATCATCTTCGAATGAGCAATTTTCAGAATAAATGTACAAGGATGTACAAGCTTTCCTCTTCCAATATCAATACTCTGTTATTTCAATCTGGAATGTCGCCCGGCTGTACAAGAGACAGGAGCACACAATCCACCATCTGTGCATAAATCTTCATCAAAGTCCGTATAACTCACGTGAGCACATGAACGACCATCGGTTTCTGTACGTAGAGGAACGAACTTTGCAATTTCGTACACATCTGCCACAATGGATGGATCTTGTCTTTCGGCCTTGGCTAGTAACTCTCCTTCCAACTGCAGTTGCTCCAACGTCGACACGTTGAATTGTTCAGTAACCAAATTCTCATTTTCGAAGCCTGAAAAATTCACTGTACTCCCAACAAGTGATAGACATTTACCCATATGCTTAAAGGCCACGATATATCGTTTTTCAAAGTTCAGCGTGAGGAAAAGATCATTATTCTCGGTGGTAATAAGTAGTTTGGGAAGAACCACCTCGTAAACATTATTCACAACATTACTGACTTCGAGCGAGTGCTTACCACCAAGTGTAGCACCAACTGAATGTAACACAGAGGACATGCTCACAGTGAAAAAAACTGAGGCAGTTGTCTCAGTAGCGAATAGGGTAGAGCTATTTATACACCTCTGAAAGATTACTACGCATGCGCTAAACCTCTTCCCCCACCGTCGCCGCCTCCATCCCTCCCATCCCCTCTATCCCCACCACCACGCACTTCAACGCGCATTTCCACTTTCAACTTTTTTTCAACTCTTCCGCACCACGCACTTTAACTTTTCAACGCGCATTTGCACTTTCAACTTTTTTCAACGCGCTTTTTCACTTTCAACTGTTCCATTTTCGACTTTCAACTGTTCCACGTTTTCTCAAATCGTCACCAGGCGGCGACACTGACCGGAAATACGTCATAGACAAAAATGACGGACTTCCGGTGGAACTGTGCCAGGACCCGCTTTTCCACATCTACTTAGGCAAAAACGTCCTGATTGCATTCTATATTCCTCTCGATTAGTGATCTCATTACTGCAATGGCATCACGCGTATCTCTTCCTTTCCTAAACTCAAACTGATCATCCCCTAAGTAATCATTTGCCTTACTCTATATCCGTTTGTTGATGATCCTGAGAATAACTTTAGCTGCGTGAGATATCAAACTTATTGTTCTGTAATCCTCACATGACGTAGCCTTTGCCTTTTTCGGAATAGGAACTAACAATGATCTCACAACATCATCCGACCAGATTCCTTCCTCATAGATACTACGAATCATTCCATATAGGGCCATCTTCCCACAGTTTCCTAAACATTTCAACATTTCTACAGGAATGTTGTCCACCCCCATGGCCTTATTTGCTTTCATCTCCTTTAATGCCTTTCATCTCCTTTAATACCCTTGCCTAGCGCAATGAGGCTTTCTCAAGGAGGAGGGAGTTGATGACGGGGACATTGAGTAGGGATGTTAAGACAAGACTCGTAAAACTCTCATATGGAGCATAGCGTACGGCGCGGAAACGTAGTCACTGAAGCAGGAGGATAGACGTAGATTGGAGGCTTTTGAAATGTGGGTGTGGAGAAGGATGAAATAATATTATGAAACCGAAATATATGCGCGATGAGTAATTACGACGAATCGAGTCGTTGCATGAGTGTACTGAGAATAAATGCAGTGGAGGACGCAAGGCATCGTCGGTCGGCGAGCGAAAAGGAAGAAATGTATTTATGAGTAATTAGGAAGCCGAGTGAACTGTCACTCAAACTGAGAGACATGGATTCCAATCACGCTAGTTTATGTTGGAAAGGTCAAATATGCCATGGGGACGTACGGTATTTGTAGGTAAAGATTCACGTATAAGCTATGCGCAAACACATGTGTCCAAATTATTAAAAATTCGAGATTGGGAATCACTCATGGGAGATTTAATTACCGAATAAATCTCGAATTGGTAGGATATCTCCTTAGACATGCCGATGAACATGTATTTTTAGCCCAGTCGTACTACGATAGGAGAGATCATGTCAATAAAAAAGAGAGATCAAGTTTAGAACAGATGGACTGAAGATACCATTTTTCCCACGTTCTTATCGATAACATTCTCCCACCTCACTAGGGTAGGGGGAAAGTATTTTGGGTGAAAAGAAGTCTGGTGTGTGATCACCCCCTGCCACACGCCCTAGCGGTGGCTTGCAGGCACCACGTACAGGTATGTCAATGAAACCGGACCCGGTGCTTGGTGTGTCCATCGCACCGCAGCAATCTCCGTGTCTGTCTGCCTTTGCGCCCGTCTCCCGTGGACCGGGGCGCGTGTCCGCGCAACACCGAGCACCCGAAATGAGGGCAGGGGCGGAGTGGTTGCCCCCATCACCCTCCGAGGGGCGGCGTGGGGGGCACCACCGCTTTCGCGGGGCGCCCCCCTTCATGGCCCTCCTTTTTAGGGAAGGGCGGGCGTCGCTTCAGGTGCGAGGAGAGGCGGGGGCGGAAGAGGGGTGCGCCGCCCCTCTCTCGTGACTGCATCGCACCAGAGGCCGCCGCTCCCGAAAGCCTCCCCTCAGCCCCTCCACACCCCCAGCGCCCCTCCAAGTGCGTACCGTTCCAATTCGGCGACCTGTTGTACGAATTGAACACCAAGAGTAGAGTTTTGGGCCAAAGCGTCCACTAAGCCCGTGCAACAGATTCGTTTTATTTTTCAGTCGTCGGCTGATCTCTACCAATTGCTACGGGAGCGTCATCGTAAACTTTTAATTCGGAATTCGCCCTCCCTATATTCTCCCGTCCAATGAATGCTCCTGCGGTTCTTAAGCCCTGCGAACCCACATCCATCTGCGTCCGTACATTCCGCCCGCTGCAACTACCTTCTTCAGAGGAGACGTACTTCCTTTTCAAATTTTTGGCCAGAGTACTAAAACTAAGGCGGCGACACATTTGGGCACCACTCTCCCCAAATCAGAGACCCTGGCGAAAGTACCAGGGGCACCTGGGGCCTTCTACGGCATCCCGCGGAAGGCCTTCGCACTGCGGGGTTAAGCCTGCGGTCCAGGTTTTCGACGTGACCTCAGTACTTGTGTTGACGGCACATGTTGATGTGTTTTCTTCCGAGTGTGCCATCCGAAGTAGATTTTTGATAGGCACAACAAGGAAATATTTCTCTTTTCCTTCCTAAAAAAACCCAATCCAGCAACTTAATCTACATCAAGCCCCTCTTCATTCTTCTATTCATTTCGTCCTATCCATTTCGGTATAAACACTTCCGAGATACGAAACTGTTCTAATTACTCTAGTTTTTCCCCGCCTATTTTAATATTTAGCTTAGCTTTTTTCTTTCTGGAAATTCGCATAACCTTTGTTTAATTAATATTGATTCCAATCTTATATGTATTGCACTGAATTTCCAATTCACTCAGTAATACTTGCAATCCCTTCGCCGATTGACAAACCAAAGCCTGGTCATCAATCAGCAAACCTAACCGATTTTACGAATTCCCCTCCGATTTTCATTCATACCTCCAGTTCTTCCCATGCCTCTTTAATCATTTCCTCCACATATATGTTGAACAGCACCGGTGACAATGGGCAACCCTGCCTTACACCTCTTCCTAACACTGCCCATCCGGATTCTCCGTTCCCCACTCGCACCTGAGCAGTCTGAGACGTGTACAGGTTGCGGATCAGTCTCCTGCCCCTCCAATCCATTCCTATTTTCTGCAGTACACGCATTAGTTTTTCTCAATTCCCTCTATGAAACGCATTTTCCAAATCTACGAACCAAGCAAATACGTCTTGATTGTGTTCTACTATATTCCTCGCAGTCTCGATGTTCGCCATCGTCCTGCAACCGAGGTTAACCGAATTATTTTGGCGATCTCTGTTCGTTCGCAAATATAATTCACGAAACAGGGAGATCTTTCCTCTGTATCCGGCTTGATACCGAGTGAGGCCTATCTCTGCAGTGTCGGGGTCCGGACAGAATTGGAACAGAGTGCATCATTTGGAAGGAATAGTAGGCGGCCCCAATTTTGTCCAAATTGGCTAATCGTGGAATCTATTTTCACAACAAAATCTGTACTTTCCAAAATAAAACAATCCGAAAAATCGTAAACGCACCCTGGTTCATTCGCAAAGACTCCCTTCAAAAAGATTGGAAACTACCTGTTTTTAGAACATACCTCCAAACATTTGCCGAGAACTTTTCAAAATCTTTAGCACACGCATACAACCCCCTCTTAGAAAACCTCTGGTCCAATGTAAAGAACTCTCACTTTAAGCATAAACACCCGAAATTCTCAACCATGCCAAACAGCCTCTAACACTGTCATACCCACTAATCACATGCACATCCTAAACCCTCAACACGCCCTTCGCCTCAAATGTCCATCCAAACACCGCATAATCGGCAGCAGCTGGAAATCGGAACTCAGATGCGCCCAACGGCGCGGTCATTTTTCGTCTTGGTGCTGGACCGGGGTGAGCACTCCTCTCGGGCCGAGGGCGCCTCTTCTCCCCTCAAGACCGCGTGAGTGCACTGGTACGTATCCTGCACCCCTCCCCCAGAGCCACCGTGAGCGCCCCCCCAAAGCACTTCCTCATGTACAGCTCTACACGTCCGAAATATTCAGCTTTTCTTCCTCAATCATTCGCCACTCACGCCATCTCAATTGCCTCTAGTCTGCGTCCAACTGCAAATTTCGATGCATACGGCTATGCACTCCATTTTATGTATTTGCAATACTTTTTCCTTGAGGATCAACTTCTTTCTTGCAATTAATTATTTTTCAGCTCTATTCTACTTCTAGTGACTCCACTGCTGTGTCAGTTTTACTCCCAACATTCCGCCTAAATACTCTTCCTTCAATTCAAGTTTTCCCCCTTCTGAGTTGATTAACCTACGTAGCCTTTCAACCTTTTTGGTATCTCATTATTCTGTCTTTCTTAATAATATTCCCGCCACAAGAGTCTTGCGAAGCAATCGACAATAAGTGCAATCCCTCTTCGTCTGACTGGTAGTTGCTTGGACAAGTTCAAACATCTTCGATAGATAGTAGAAATGGTAGTTCGCGTGAAACGTTTGTTTCCATAGTTTTAAGGAAATGTTTACTCCCATGGTCGCTGGTAGTCCAATAGCATTTCATTTTAATGGTGCATGGGTGGTGTGGGACTCGTTCCGCGCAGCCTAATGGTGGTCTGCGGCATATCGCGAGGGTGTAGCCACCGTGCGCGACGCCACCTCCGTCGGCCCTGGCACCATCTCCGACGAGTGGTGAGAGACACCCTCGGCACTCAAGGTCACACTGAGGAGCTCCCTATCGGACGCCCTGTCCTCGTGCACCAAGTGCTTCTCCATGGTTCGCGGTCAATTGATTAAACTGACGGAATAGTCCACGGGTGGTTGGCGGGGACCGAGAGATGGGCGTCGATAGCGTTAGTAGATGCGTTCGACATCGGCGGGGGAGGACGTGACATGGCTATCACGACCCATCCCCCGATGGAAGGCCTCTTTCGTGCCATGAATGTGGGGCACGATAAGAATTCATGCCAAGACAGAGCAGGCGACATTAGGCAGTCGAGAAGCAGCGCAACTCCTCCTTGATTATTTCGGGAATAGAAGAGAGGAGTTTTTGGATTCCACAGTATTTGTGCAGACGCAACAACCGCAAAATAGTGAAGGAAGCCGGACATGCTAATCCGTACCTTTCCGGCCCCACAATACGTTGTCATCACGTTAAGAGTGATACGACCCGGAAAATCACCAAGCTAGCATGTGGCAGTGGCTGTTATGTTTGCAGCCATTTTTGCAGTTGGGATAAATGTTCCCATAAATTCATGATGGCGTATTTTTTCAAATTTAAATAGCCTTGACAAACGGCCAGCGTAGAGAATAGCTGCTCTTCCATCCTCGTTCCCTGCAAGTCCCCGTGACCCTCCTCCAATCCTCGGCTCGCATGGGAGGCAGAGGCCGCGAGTCCCCGCGGAACAAATCCTCTGCGTGGACCCCTCTCTTTCGAAATGCCTCCTCCCCGTCATACGCCCCCCGCCCACTTTCCTGGGAGTGGAGCGAAGGAAAAGTTTCGCAGTAAAGGACAGGGTGGCGCCGGTAATTGAGCGCTCTCCTTCTCCATCTCCATCCACGGGATGGGCGAATGCACCCCCGAGTTGACACGGTTCCCTCGAGAAGTTTTTACCGCTCTCGGCAGCAGGAAGAGGGCGGGTGCGGGGAGGGAGTGGAGGTTCGCCACGCGTATGTCGGCACCACTTTGGCCGGGATGACGCTCTCTTGCTTCCCCGCTGCCCTCCCGTTTCGGCCTCTGCGACGGTCATCCGGCTGCGTCACCCTTCCGCCTAGAGGGGGCGTGGTCATGCCCGTGCCCCCGCGCACCTCCGACGAGGCTTCACGTCACGGATTGCGACAAGATCACGCTCCATTCCGCATCTCTCTTTTATTTAATTGCCATTTGTGGTTTCCACCAATGGCACCGTTTCCGGTGATGCTCCTTGGCGTGGCGTTCGATCGGCTGATGCGCCCTCTCCGCCTTTTTTTGCGATTCGCAATCGAGTCTAGTCCCCTCTCCGACGATCGAGTATGACGAAGAGTGGCTCAACCCAACGTTTCGTTCGAGGCCAAAAGGTTGGGATTCAAGGGGACATTTTGCGATCAGGCGCTGGCACTAACTCTAATTTTGTATTCCATGCAAGACCTCGCTCGCAGCAGCTCGCTGAGAAAGCACTGTTTGAAAGACGACTTCTGCTTCCGTGAGGCACCCGTGAAATCGGCTCATTTCAGTGGCGCGAAGACGTAATGCTGCTCGCCGGTCGTCCGCGCCGGCACGCGTCTCACCGCGACGATGCGCGCCTCCAGCGGACCCCGGGAGGCCACTCGCCAGGTTTCGGCGTCGTGTCGCAACCCACCATAGGCCAGGATGGGCCACCAGCCGCGTCCGGCCATTTGTACGGCCTCGTAAACCTGTGCTAGATCAACGATACCGTGTACACACATGATAACGTTGGATGAAAACAGAATTTTCGTTTTTGGCACATTCCTGGCAAACTTGGGCTATGGCCGTGATTCAAATCTATTGTGGTCCTATGCGGGATTACTATTGTTACGTCGCACTACGTCCCGGCCTCATCATTTGTATTATGAAATGTATCTGAAGCCAAAATGTTTGCATGTGTGTGGAAGAGTTAAATCATGCCCGTCTCTTATTTCATTAAGCTCTAGGCCGCCATCCTGATAAACGCGGGCGGATTAAACCGAGTCACTCTTAAGTCTACGCAATCGCGAATTTATGGCGCCCTCCGTCCCCCGCGCCTTCTCCCGGAGTGATTATTTGGGTCAAGCCGTCCCGGAAGCGCTCGCTGGCCCCCCACCCGGTCCCCGGAAGCGGGCCCCCCTCATCGGACGCGTGATGTTCACAAGGCCGTCGCGTCCGTTCGGCCGGAGGGGGGGAGGGCTCTTGATTTAAACTCCCTTCGCGGGATTTTAAGCGCCGGCTCCTCTCCCTCATCCGCGCGGGATTACACCGCTCGGAAAGCTCGCTGGTGTAATCCCGGTGTATGATGCCCTTCAGAGGCAACACCGTACCCGGCACCAAATCATGCTCTTTTTCTGCCCTTGAGCGCGAGCTGAAGTCCCCAGTTCTCTAGACATGCTCAGAATGGGGCGCACGCGTGGAAAACGCTTTCGTGGACGACTCCGGTGCTTTTCGTCTTCTCGCCAGTGGCGCCATCTATTTGCAGCTCTTGAACCCAGGTGACGGGATTGGATGGACTGCATGGATGACTGGTGGGCGTTACGAGGTCCAGAAAGTAACCCCCGTCATGCTACTGGAACAGCTGCAGAAAATGTATTTTTATACTATTGGTAGACGAGGGGCCATTTCTGTCTTAATGATGGATATTTGTTTACTCTTCAGTCGTGTTTCCATACAACAGACTCGTAGAACTCTGTGGGAAACTTTCTAAAGATTTCACATAACGTAAAACGCTAGTTTTCACAAACTTTTCGTCGATTTTCAGGTACAGTTCATTGTTGACCACGGACGACCGGCCACTGCTGCCATCAACATGAACATTTCTCCGTTCACTCTCAAACGAACGACAACACTGACGCACGACTCCTGTCACTCATCACATTTAGTCCGTACAAAGCACAAATTTTCAAACGAATGCCAGCAGCGTTGAAGTTTTTTATATCAATAAAAACCTTATCACTGAACGGATTTTACATTTGGCTACATTTCCAATGGTATTGTTCATTTTCACTCATTATTGTAAATAAATGGCAAGCGGTGGGACCTTCCGACCACTGCATCTCGCGGCGCACTGACCTGCTGTCTTTGCGCCAGTGTACAGCGACCATTCGGCTCCCTCCACTACTTCTCACGCTACACGGAAACGGTGTTTACTTTTAGGACGGCCCGCGTATTTTACCTTTAAGTGCAACTATTCCCAAACCGATGGAGTCATTATCGCATAAATGTAATGTTGGCTCCTTCCAGCAAGAAGCTGCGCTTCCGGCAGGTACATTCTGAGGAGGGGGGCCGAGTGGAGAGGGCAAGGAAGGATAACCCACCCCATCTCTTTCTCATCATTGCGTCATCAACAGGTCAGGATCTTAACTAAGGTCATTCCAATGATTGGTAGTGGATGACTTTGGGGTTGGTTTCTCCTCGCTCTGACCTCGAATTGGACGCAGACCCAATACCGAGGCCCTCTGAAATGAAAATGTCAGCGTTTTCCTTTTTCACATCAATCACTTTTGGGATGCGTAATCATAGCCGTGGAAATTGCAATTGTAGCCGTTTGCAAAGAATAAAGATTTGAACCAGCGAAAGAAATTTAATAGTCGTCGTAGAAGTTTTTCTGTTTTCTCTCCAGTATGAACATTCGGTTTTCAGTTATTTCAATGTTAGAGGCCCTGTTGATTAGTCACTCTCGTAATATTAAGTATTATATATCATGAGAAGGACGATAAAACACTATTTAATTTGAGAAACTTATTTTTTGGGTCTTCACCTCCATCTTCCAGGCGAGCCCTCGCCACCCGCTCTTGAAGAGCGGCCCAACCCTTCGGATGCGGGAACTGAGCTGTCGAGCTGGGTGTCGCGACTGGCGCCCCTTCTCTTAAGGGGGGGGCGCCATTCTTTCCTTCCCTGAAAAGTCTTTCCAGGTTTTCCAAAATCCCTTCTCAACGAAGCATGGACCCTCGATACTGCCCCCTTCTACCATTTGCGCCCTAACAGCCCTTGGAGCTGGCATATACTCTAATCCCGTTTTAGCATTAATGCATCCTCAGCCGTACGTTTTTTTCTATATTCGCGAAAGATGCTTCCTTCTTTAGATATGCCGTACATTAATAATTATACGTAAGATATATACTTCACTCGTATATGTACTCCTCACCGCTAACAACTCTTCACATGAAGGAATGTACTCCTTGGACTTCCTTCTTCCTCACTGCCCCGTCAATGCATATTTATTTCACCTAACAGTCGTGAATCACGAATGTGAATGGTTGCTCCCCCGTTCACGAGACTTTTAATACATGTGTTTCTCGTGCCCGGAGAGACTCTCCTTCCTCAATCACACGTGACACCCTAGCCCTCCCCCCTCCACCATCCTCTCACTGATTTCTCATGTATCTGTTCAGTGAATCGAATCTCATTTTATCTCACAAGATGACCGAATCAGTGCAGTGCAGTCGTCTATGGCTAATGCGGTTCATCCGCATTCTCTCATGATCAACTCTTCTCTCGCTCTATCTATCTCATTTTCGCCGCAAATGCTCATCAAGCAGTCCATAGTCACCGCATGTATTTCACATTAATAATTACGCCTCCGCATATTTACGGTGCGATTCCTCTTGATAGTGCACCACTCTCTTATGCAGTGCCGTCTTTGCTACTCGAGGCGAACATTTATTTCTCAACGACACACTCCTATCCTGGAATCCAAGTGACCCTCCTTGTCCCGAAGTCGTGCCCACGCTTGGAAGAGCTGAAATGGAACCAGAATGACACGCACCGCATACCCGCAGTTCTGACCCCCGCCGTCGCGTCGACGGGCTTCCTTTCAAGGCACTGTCTCCGAGCACGTGTGTGCACTCGCGGTCGCCCGGGTGGGAGACGGGCGCCACCGTCGCCCTGCGCGCCCTCTTGCGGCGAGACGATCGGCCCCCTTCGCTCGATGAAGTGCTCATGAAGCGGTGGACGGGCATATTTGCTTCCCGAGCTGTAGGTGAATTTTTATTCAATATCTTTTTCCGCAAATTTCTGATCATATTCATTCCATTTTTGCGAAAAAATATTCTTTGACCATACGTATATCAGCCTTCCCAAGGACTACAACCTTGACGTGCTGGAAGGGCCTGTGCGAGCCGATGACCCCTTGAGCTGTGCTGGCGGGAGTAATAATACTTGCTCCTGGTAGGGTCACCCATGCCAGATGGTCGAAGGTTAGGAGACAGACGAAAGGTAGTCCACGCAGCGTCTGTTCCTCAATGAGGCGGTTGCAAAGGCGTCTGACCCCAGTAGGACGGCCATTAAGTGATGATGTCACGTTAAAAACACTATTAAGGAAGGCAACGGATAACAACCTCAATTGGATCGTAGTCTTCCGTGGCGTTCAGGATTCGTGGAGGTCTCCATTTTTCGGGTTCCCGCCGCGTTGGTAGTCATGCAAACGGTGATGGGCCAACGGGAATTGGTGTCAAGCATGACTACCAACGCGGCGGGAACCCAAAAATGGAGACATCCACGAACAACCTCAATTATTACTCCCATGAGAAATGATGGACACAAGACAGAAATTGAGTCCTGGTAACTGCTGGACTCGGCCAAAGCGGCCGTGTGTCGTGCCCGGCAGCAGGGGAGGCAAGGCTTCCGCGGTCGTGACAATGTTGAGGACAGCCAAATTAGAGAATATTAAGCGAGAGATGGAAAGAGGTAATATAGATGTTTTAGGTCTCTGCGAGGTGAGATGGAAAGAAAGCGGGGATTACTGGAGTGACAATTATAGAGTATTATACAGCATAACAACTAAACATAATTTAGTTGTTATGACATGTAACGTCCGTTTAAAAAATATAGGGCAGGGGCGGCGGGTTAGGAAATGGAATTTAGAAGCATCGAATGGATTAACGAGGAAGGAGTATCAGCAGGCTGTAGAGAAAATAATGGATGACGGTAAAGAGCTGAGTAAAATCGAAGAAAAATGGGAATGTATCAAGCAAGGGATATCGGAAGCAGCAAAAGACACTATAGGAACCATTAACGGGAAAAGAATAAGGAAACCATGGGTCACGGATGAGATGATTGCAAAGATGGATGAGAGAAGAAGATGGCAGAATGTAAACACAGAGTTAGGCAAAATGAAGTACAAAGAGTTAAACAATAAATTGAGAAGGGCCACAAATAAAGCAAAAGAAGAATGGTGGAAAACGCATTGCGAGGATATGGAAAGTTTACTGAAGAAGGGTGAAATTGGTGCTCTATACAGCAAGGTTAAGTTTTTATCGGGAAATAAGAAGGCAAGATCTGTGCTAACAGTTAAAGATAAGTGGGGTAAGATAATAGTTCAACCAGGAAAAATCCAAGAGAGATTGAAGGAATATATAGAAACACTGTATGGTAAAGAACTTAGGCCGAAGAGGTTAGACATAGAAAAGGAACATGACGTAGAAGAAGATAGCTTAGGTCCAGGCATACTCGACGATGAAATAGAAAGGCCATTAAAGGAGATGAAACCAAATAAGGTCGTGGTGGTAGACAACATTCCCGTGGAGCAATTGAAATGATTAGAAAAATGTGGGAAGAAGACTCTATATGAACTGATTCGTAGTATGTATGAGGAAGGAATCCGGCCGGAAGACTTTGTGAGATCAGTGTTAGTTCCTATTCCGAAAAAGATAAAGGCTACGTCATGTGAGGACCACAGAAAAAGTTTGATATCCCGCGGAGCTGAAGTTATTCTCAGGATCATCAACAAAACGACAAAGAGTAGGACAAATGATTACTTAGGGGATGATCAGTTTGGGTTTAGGAAGGGAAGAGGTACGCGTGATGCCATTGCAGTAATGAGATCACTAATCGAGAGGAACATAGAATAAAATCAGGATGTATTAGGCTGTTCCTACTGCTGAGGCAGTAGGTACTAGGGATGGTGGGGGAGGAGAGGGTTTTGTTGACAGAAATCCTATGGAGGCAGGAAAAATGGATGAAAGGCATATTGAGCGGTAGTGAGATGTTGAAGAAGGTAATGGAGAGGAGATTGTTAGGCAAACGAGAAAAAGGAAGGAACACGATAGGGATGTTGGACGGGATGAAGGTAGGAAGGAAATATTCGACCTTGAAGTGTGGGTTATTGTAGAGTAGGATGCTGATTTATATTTTGTTAGGAGAGTCAAGAGAAACTATTACGTATATCAAAATGGGCCAGGGCGAAGCTGGTGTGTAATTCTAATTAATATGCATGAAATTTGTACCTTGCTGAGGAAGATGAAGATGTCAAGTGACTTAAAGATGACGGTTAACTGTTCGTCGCACACGTGAGTCAAGACGAGGTCAAAAGTCAAATATTTTTTGGTAGCATTCGCCAAAATTTTGATCTTTATATTTTTTTGTTACTAATTACCTAATACCCTATAAGCCACCGCTAGGGTGTGTGCATAATACAGACCAGATAATTTTTGATCCGAATATAACCCTACCGCGGTCGGACAATGTTATTCTGATCTCTTTTCGTTCGTGGAAAAATGGTCGTAGAACATTATAAGTTTGTGGAAGTGTAATGTTTCTCTTATTTTTTTACCTTCATCATAAAGGAATTCCACAAAGTTAAGCCTGAAACTGTTAACTATAAGGTTATATAATATGACCTTATCAATTACAACAGTTATTATTATTGGTCATCTACAGGCTGACGAATGTTTTTGAATGGAAATAAGCTGCAATACGGTAGAGGGACAAATCCTTTGTCTCTTCAAGTAAAGCATAATCTGACATTCAATCTTACAACAAAGCCCCTCTTCATCTCCGTATGCTTTCTCCCCCAATCCATTCCATTCCAACATCCCCATGTCTATTCCAACCCCTTCCTCGTTTTTGTACGGTCTCTCCTGAATCACGATCTTCAACATCCCATCGCCAATGAACACGCGCCGAATCCATCTTCCCTCCCTCCTTTTTGGAATCCTCCCCGTCATCCCCTCTCTCCTCCCAGCACTTCCTTGTTTGTTAGTGTCGTGCCGTTCTTAATGAACTCGTGCTTTATTTGCCGATGCCACAATGTGATGATTGTCACGAATTCAAGTGCCATGATACAAATGCTTGGTTCGACCGCTGTGGCAGGATTGGCAATAGCGTGCGTGTTCGGCGTATATTGGAGTGTGGGCATCGTCGAGGATGCCCGAGAGGGGACATTGACATAATTTCCTCTCCTCTTTCTCCGCGGATCTCCCTGCGGACGCCCTTTGACCTCGTCCCGGGCTCTAAGTTCGGGCGTCGGCCTCCATCGAGAGCCGCCCTCTGGCACTTCATGGTCGTCCGACTGCTTTTCGGCCGGCTCTCTCGCTGCCCAGCATTGCTACTCCTCAGCGATGCTGCACTCGGTTTTCGGCCGAAAGACGTCCCTGGCCGTCGCACTTTCGCCGTTTCACCGGCGGCTGGTCTTCTGCGTTCCCGGTGCTGGAATGCGGACGAGGATGTTTGTCGCACGCTAAAACGATGACATAAGTGATGCCGCAGACTACCCTGTGGGATGAGGATGCAGCGCATCGCCGGAAGCAGGTGTACCGCTCCCGAAGTACCGTGCCCAGCGCCGCGTTTCCTGGGGCCCAGTCAAGGCGCAGCGTCGCACGCAGGTTTTTCCTGTCCGCGGTGTTGAGCGCGCTCCTCGAAGCCGCACCCATGATGCCGCAACCATGATGCCGCACCTATGCCTCACCACGCGGGTGCCGCGTGGCGAGAATTGAACGTGATGCAGCCGCAAACAGGTGTAGAAGTCTTCCAAGCGGCGGACTGTTTGCCGAGGATTTGAGCGATGAGGTGCCGTCTGGATGCGGCGGTGCTGCTAACCCTCCTCACGTTGTGCAGCGTGAACAGATGATTGTTGAGAGCGACGACCAGTTAGCACAGACTTCATTCAACAGACTTCCGTCACGCCGACGATCCGTGTCGCAATGGAAGTGGATCGCGTTTCACCTCCGCGAAACGCTCGCTTTGACGTCATTCGTCGTCGCGGCACCAGCCCCTTTGCATCCACGGACGCTACCCACCTTCGGCGGTCGCCACAGCATTCACCGCCATTCTCACTTTCTCTTGAGAAAGTTGGTGCACCACCGAAAATTCGAGACCCACTGAGTCCCTATTTTGTGTTTCAGTTTCTGTGTTTGTGTCGACTATTTAGTCCATTTACATTTTATATATGTATATATGTATATATATATATATATATATATATATATATATATATATATATATATATACATATATATCGATAATGCGGAAGTACTCACGAGAGCAATATAACTTTTGGACGGCACAATAGAACACAGAATAAAACAGATAACACGTAAAAGGACACTCACAATGTAGATGATTTAAGCTTTCGGCCTACTCCGAGGCCTTCTTCAGGTCAGACTGAGAGGATTTGAGGGAAGAGTGCCTGGGGAGGGGAGGGGGGGCGGAAGGTTTAGGGACTGTTGGGAAGGAAATTAAAGATGGCGGTTAAGGAATTTTAAAGGATCGGAAATATAGGATGTATGCGGATTCGCGAGTTCTCACCTCTATGTTGGTGGCTGAATCAGGTAGGGATTCTAGAACTGTTAGGGAAAAGCATTCGTCAAATGATAGGTTGTGTGAACTTGCGTGTAAAGAGATAGGGAGAGAAGAGAGTGAAGCAGAATTACATTTAATTTCTTTCCCAACAGTCCCTAAACCTTCCGCCCCCCCTCCCCTCCCCAGGCACTCTTCCCTCAAATCCTCTCAGTCTGACCTGAAGAAGGCCTCGGAGTAGGCCGAAAGCTTAAATCATCTACAGTGTGAGTGTCCTTTTACGTGTTATCTGTTTTATTCTGTGTTCTATTGTGCCGTCCAAAAGTTATATACATATATATATATATACTATACACATGGTCTGACCTGAAGAAGGCCTCGGAGTAGGCCGAAAGCTTAAATCATCTACAGTGTGAGTGTCCTTTTACGTGTAATCTGTTTTATTCTGTGTTCTATTGTGCCGTCCAAAAGTTATATTCCTCTCGTGAGTACCTCCGCATCATCGATATATATACATATATATATATATATACATATTCATTCAAAAAGAAATAGGTATAAGGAAAGGGGATAGGAAAACACATTAAAGGCGAACACAGGACATGTGGGGAAGGCGGTTTTTGAGCAGATTACGAAAGTAAAAATATTTCCTTATCCGGGATTTGAACCACGGACCTTCCACTTTCTGGGCGGATGCTCTACCTATTGAGCTAATTAGGAAACCTGACCTTGAGATCTGTATAAATCTCAAGGTAAATCAGGTTTCCTTATTAGCTCAATAGGTAGAGCATCAGCCCGGAAAGTGGAAGGTCCGTGGTTCAAATTCCGGATAAGGAAATATTTTTACTTTCGTGATCTGCTCAAAAACCGCCTTCCCCACATGTCCTGTGTTCGCCTTTAATGTGTTTTCCTATCCCCTTTCCTTATACCTATTTCTATTTGAATGAATATTTGTGCGCCGCATGGCGGGATTTTCAAGTTTGAATACATATATATATACATATATTTATAAAAATATCCACCCAAGCTAGTTGATTTTTCGGGTACCAGACCTTCCTGGAAACCAATAACCGGCACAGGAAAAGGAACTGGCCCCCTACCCTGATGTGTGAATTCACACGCCGTCGGGCTTGGTACATGGGTGAGCTATACCATCACTTACTAAACCGATCTTTGGGTTAATTACCGTGTTTATGGTTTATATATATATATATATATATATATATATACATATATTCATTCACATAGAAATGAAGATAATGAAATGAGAAAGGAACACACACAGAGGACGAACACAAGAGAGGTATGGAAGGCAATATATATATATATATATACAGAGCAGATAGAAATATTTACGTATCTTGGAAGTGTGTTGAGCCAACACGATCAAAGTAGCAGCGATGTAAGGAGAAGAATTGCGCTAAGCAAAGAGGCTTTCTCAAGGAGGAGGGATTTGATGACGGGGACGTTGAGTAAGGACGTCATGAAAATACTCGTAAAAACTTTGATATGCAGCATAGCTATGTACGGCAAGGAAACGTGGTCATTCAAGCAGGAGGATCGACGATTACCTTACAATATATATATATGTATATATATATATAAACCATAAACCATAAACACAGTAATCAACCCGAAGGTCGGTTTAGTAGGTGATGGTAGAGCTCACCCATGTACCAAGCCCGACGGCGTGTGAATATTCACACATCAGGGTAGGGGGGCCAGTTCCTTTCCCTGTGCCGGTTATGGTTTCCCAGGAAGATCTGGTACCCGAAAAATCAACTAGCTTGGGTGGAGCTGCAGGTGCCCAAAGTGCCTTGCCCGGGAATCGAACCCGGGACCCTTTGGTCAGCAGTCCAACGCTCTACCCGCTAGACCACCGCGACCCGCATATATATATATATATATATATATATATATATATATATATATATTTAGGTAGGTTTTTGGATGGAAACAACTAACAAATATACATTTTGTGACTCCTAAAATAAACAATAGAGCAACCTACTCGATATCAGGTCCCTCTTCATCTCTGTGTACTTCTTTCCTCCCTTCATCTCGTCCATTATACCAATCTTGTTCCTGCCCTCCCTCGTTTGCCAAACATCCTCCCCTCTATTACTTTCTTCAATATTCCACTACCGCGCAATACGCCTTTCATCCATCTTTCCTGTTTCCATATGATTTATCCCAACAAACCCCTCTCCTCGCCCATCATATCTAGTACTTCCTCGCTTGTTTTCCTTTCGGTCCATTTCCCCTTCTCCATTCTTCTCCACGACCACATTTCAAAAGCCTCCAATCTACGTCGATCCTCCTGCTTGAATGACCACGTTTCCGTGCCGTACATAGCTACGCTGTATATCAAAGTTTTTACGAGTATTTTCATGACGTCCTTACTCAACGTCCCCGTCATCAAATCCCTCCTCCTTGAGAAAGCCTCTTTGCTTAGCCCAATTCTTCTCCTTACGTCGCTGCTACTTTGACCGTGTTGGCTCAACACACTTCCGAGATACGTAAATTGTTCTATCTGCTCTGTTTTTCCTCTCCTATGTTAATATTTAACTTAGCCTTTTTCTTTCTGGAAAATCGCACAACCTTTGTTTTATTGATATTGATTTTCATCCTATATATTGCACTGAATTTCCTATTCACTCTGTAATGCTTGCAACCCCTGACAAACCAAAGCCTGGTCATCTGCAAACCTAACTGATTTTACGAATTCCCCGCCGACTTCCACTCCTACCTCCAGTTCTTCGCATGCCTCTTTAATCATTTCCTCTACATATACGTTGAACAGTACCGGTGATAATGGGCAACCTTGCTCTACCTCTCTTCCCAACACTGCCCATCCGGACTTTCTGTTCCCCACTCGCACCTGAGCAGGCTGAGACATGTACTGGTTGCGGATCAGTCTCTAGTCCCTCCAATTTATTCATATTTTCTGCAATACATGCATTAGTATTCCCAATTCACTCTATCAAACACTTTTTTCGAAATATACGCATCAGGTAAATATGTCCTGTTTGTATTCTCTATTCTTTTCGATTAATTATCTCATTACTGCAATGACATAGCGCGTAACAGCAAACTCACAATGTAACAGTAAACTTTTAGTTGACGTGGAGTAAAAATAAATAAAGCATAACTGATACGAAAGCATGAAGAAAAAAGTAGTATAATTAATGTATCCGTAGGCGCAAGCAGGGTACGCGTATTGCAGGAACCCTCAATTTGTACTGTATTCTATGATTGCAATTAACTCGGCACTTTCCATGAATGAGTCATGGAATTGAAGTCTTACGTAAATTGCTGATCTCGTTTCTCGTCCTCGCCAATGACAGTCGTGGTTGAGGGAAGTTTTGAATAATCCTGAAAATGTTTCGCATTTTCGCGAACTTCTACTCAAATTCCGCTAGAGATGACTTGGCCTTTCACCAGTTCATTTTCTCCTTCTCGTAGATTTTCCAACACCTCGCTTGCCGTTATAAAAAGTATCCTCCGTCAATCCCTCTTCAGCGCTTAATCGCGACATTACTGCTTCCGAGAATGGGATGGTTGTGAGAGGGGCGATGCGAATAGGAGAAGTTCAGATGGCGGATGATGAGATGGTTGATTTTATCTGGAGAACGAGGGAGGGAAAGGAATTCCCCTTCCGTGTCGTTACTCATTTGAACAGACTTGTCGCGCTCATTGACGGCAGCCTGTTATTTGTTGGAGGGTAAGAAATATGTACTTTCAAGCTGCTTTCTAGAATAGAAATACGATTTTCGTGAACACCTATGAAAAAATAAAAAGAAGCTAACCAATACTTAATTTATAAAATCGATGAAATTTAGTTAATAATTTCAGAAAAGATGAAATATTTGGAGCCGCATGAACATGAAGCCATTGATGGGGTGAACACACTAGAAGAGTGGGAGGGTCACCCTCAAGTAAGTTAGGTTTCGTTGGATGGGCTGGAGGAAAATTTAATAAAAAATAAAGACTGAGGTGTTACTTTGCTTTAGTTACACCGCACCACATTTGGAAATACGCGCCAAGTATCCCGCTTCTATGAGAGAAATATTAAATTAAAGAATTAGATGCGGTTCAGATAAATGTAGCCACGTGTGTTCAAAAATTCTGCGAGAAGCAAGTAAGGCTCACATTAATGCTGGAGGAATTGGGCTGAGAGAATCTTGATTCAGGAAGAGAGCAGGCAAAGGCTTTCGGAAAGGCAGCCGAGTTTTTTGGCGACACCCAGGAGGGAATATCCATGACACCGGGTCGTATTGGTGGATTCGACCAAAGTCGGGATTAAATAAGAGAGGGAGAGAAAGACACACATTCAATGACAGGTTCAATAACTCGTTCTTCCTTCACATAATTTGCAAACTTAATAAAATGGAACCTAGGATAAAGAAAATATTGAAATAACTTGAATATTAGAATTTTATTACTTGGTCAAGTGCAGAAGTTATTGTATGATATATGTATGTGCCCGAGAGTTTTTGTATATGAGCTCACATACATTTGGATGTCTGCATGAACCAATAATTTTGGGTAGTTTCCTTTACACCCGCGACACATCTTTGCGGCTGCGGTTTGCGAGGTATTGCTTGGATGTAAATATTTGCTAAGATGTCTCAAGCAAATGAAGTTACAATTCAGGGAGTCTGGACTCAATAAAATAGAATTCGTGTTTCAATGGGTGTTTACTGGAATAGCTTGTAAGTAGACACGTCCCCAATTTCTCCCAATCCCCCCCTCATTCCACTCCCCTCATACATCCCTCGTTTAACCACACCCCTTCCAAAACTCCCCTCCCGATTTCCATGAGGAGTAGGACCGGTCGGCGTGTGACGTAACGCGTCGAAAATTTGATATCTCCGTCGAAATCCCTGGGCGGGGATGGAAGCGGTGGAATTAAGTGCATCCCCGGCGGCGGGGATTGGACGGAAGGAAGTCCTATGCGTGAGCCTTGGAAATAACGAAACTTTTGATAAGCTAGAAATACGCCTTCTTTCATTCCCCCGATCGCTCATGGAAATGAAACTTTCTCTGGAAGGAAAATAGAGCATTTTCCCTATCGAAGGACATGATGAATTAAAAGTTTTGGAGTTAGCAAAAGTAATCACTGAGATAAGATATAAAACATTGAAGTAATAAATTATCACTGCTGAGAGAGGATTCGTTGATAAAGCAGGGTTGCAACTTAATCTCTCTGGTGAGAATTCAAGGTGGACGATGCGCAATGGGGGGGTCGTAGGGCGATGTCATGGAGTATTTGGAGGGCCGACGGCCAATTGGGGAAAAAAATATTTCTGTATATATATATATATATATATATATATATATATATATATATATATATATATATATATATATATATATATATATATATATATATATATATATATATACATACGAGGGTCATCCGGAAAGTAGTACCCGTTCGTGAAATAAAGACACAAAAGTAAATATTAACAAACATAAAAAATTTTATTTGAAAGAGGATACTTTAAACTACTTCTCAACATAATCTTCAAGCAAATTAAGGCATTTGTCATAACGTGTGAAAAGTTTCTGTATTCCTGCTGCATAGTCCTTCGCCGCCAGCTCATTGAGATACAGGGTCACTCCTTCTTTAAGTTCTTCATCGCTGTCAAATCTTTTTCCTGCCAAAAAGTCTTTAAGCTTTGTATAGAGATGAAAATCTGAAGGAGCCAAGTCCGGGCTATACGGTGGATGGTCGAAAGTTTCCCATTTGAATTGCTGCAAAAGTTTTTGTGTTATCCCAGCTGCATGAGGCCTGGCATTGTCATGAACGAGAATGACACCAGTAGACAATAGACCTCGCCGCCGATTTTGTATTGCCCGCCGTAATTTCTTTAATGTTTCACAATACGCATTGGCATTAATAGTGTCTCCACGGGCCATAAAATCAATAAGCAATACACCTCGTCGATCCCAGAAAATGGTTGCCATGAGTTTCCTGGTGGACAGAACTGTCTTGAATTTTTTTGGTTTGTTTGGTGAATGAGCATGATGCCACTCCATTGACTGTCGTTTACTCTCAGGTGATGCATAACAAACCCATGTTTCGTCACCAGTAATTATGCGAGTCAAGAAAGAGTCTCCTTCATCAGAATAACGTCCCAAAAACGTCAGTGCTGCAGCCATACGCTTGGTTTTGTGCTCATCTGTAAGCATGCGAGGGACCCATCTTGCACAAATTTTTGCATAATGCAGATGGTGTTTAACAATTTCATGAACAATTGTTCGAGAAACATTGGGAAAATGCTCACAGATGTCATCAATTGTGACGCGCCGATCGTTCCTCACGAATTCGTCAACTGAGCTCACCAGTTGGTCTGTAATGACAGACGGTCTCCCCGAACGCTCATCGTCGTGTGTGTTCCCCCTCCCCATGTTGAAGTTGCGACACCACCGCCGAACAGACGACTCGTCCATTACATTGTCTCCATACACCTCCTTTAATTGGCGATGAATATCACATGGGCGAACGTTTCTTGCATTGAGGAATTTAATCACTGCCCTCACTTCACAACTGGCGGCGTTCTCAATTTTTTTAAACATTGTAAACAATCACAGAAACAACACAGGCAATGCTAGCGTCACGCAACTTGGCTCAGAGAAGGCAGACAAGCCACTGACGCTATCTGACCTCGTCCAGCGGCTACTCGCGTCGTCAGCACTTCATGCGGCACGAACGGGTACTACTTTCCGGATGACCCTCGTATATACAGATTATATATATGTATATACATATATATATACAGTTATATATATATATATATAACTTTTGGACGGCACAATAGAACACAGAATAAAACAGATAACACGTAAAAGGACACTCACACTGTAGATGATTTAAGCTTTCGGCCTACTCCGAGGCCTTCTTCAGGTCAGACTCTATATATATATATATATATATATATATATATATATATATATATATATATATATAGTCACTTTTTTGGAAAACCCACGAACGTGTACAATAATGTAAATTCACTAATAGTCATAACAAACACAGAAACCAAAACACACAAAAGAGGGACTCACTGGTTCTCGAATTTTCGGTGGTCGAACCACCTTTCTCAAGAGGAATTAGGAACAGAACTGAGGCAGAGGAAGGCCCGAAAGCAGTGGTAGGAAGGAGAAGGGGAAAATGGGGGAAAAGAGGGGAAAAGAGGGGAAAAGAAAGGAAAAGGGGGGGAAAAAGGGGGGGGAAAGGCATTCGAGGTGAGGGGTTTGGAGGGGTAGTGTATGGCGCCGGAATTTTAAAAAAGGTGGGTATGATATGGAAGTTGTTGGGGGCGGAGGGGGATGAAATTATATGCATAAAAGGGGCAATTAATGTCTAATATTAATACCTGGGCGATTCCAGGAATCCAAGAGCCAGATGAAAGCTAGCTCTAATGTTTTGAGTTTCAGTGAGGGTCTGAGTGTGGGAAGGATGCTAAGACGGATACTTTAAAACATTGGTCAAAGGCAGTGTTGTGTTCGGAGGCATGTTTGGGGATTGGGAGCATACCAATAAGGGAGGAATTGTTGCATGAGGCTCGATTATTATTGATTCTAATATTGAGGGGTGCCTGCCTCAGTTCTGTTCCTAATTCCTCTTGAGAAAGATGGTTGGAAAACCGAAAATTCGAGAACCAGTGAGTCCCTCTTTTGTGTGTTTTGGTTTCTGTTTTTGTTATGACTATTAGTGAATTTACATTATATATATATATATATATTTTTTTATTTATATATATATTTTTTGTTGAAATAAATAATATAATATACATATATTTTTATATTTTTTAATGCAAATATCAGTCTCAGTGTCAGTATCAGATAATATCTTCAACTACCTCATGTTACTTTTCTATGACTAACCTTGTTGGCCTAAGTTATTCAGCATTCAGTTCTTCAATATATTCCTTCCATCTCTCTTGGATTTTAATTGTGTCAACTGTTATCTTATCCCACTTATATCTAACTGCTAGCACAGAGCTTCTCTTATTACTTCCCGATAGTCATTTAACCTTGCTGTATAGAGCACCAATTTCACCCTTCCTCTGAAAACTTTCCATATCCTCGCACTGCGTTTTCCACCATTCTCCTTTCGCTTAATTTGTGGTCAGTGTCAATTTATTACTCAACTCTTTGTACTTCCTTCTGCCTAACTCTGTGTTTACATTCTTCCATTTTCTTCTCTCAACCATCTTTGTAATTATCTCATCCGTGACCAAAGGTTTACTTGTCCTTTTCCCGTTAACGCTTTCTATAGTGTCTTTTGCGGCTTTCGATATCCCTTTCTTGATACATTCCCATTTTTTCGATAGAACTCAGCTCTTTATCATCAGTCATGATTTTCTATTCAGCCTACTGATACTCCTTCTTTGTCAATCCATTTAAAGCATCTAAATTCCATTTCCTAACCCGCCGCTCCTGCCTTATATTTTTGAAACGGACGCTTCATTTTGTAACAGCTTCTTAGAGGCCAGATTTCGCATACGCTCCCGGGAAGCTGTGCGACTTTACCACACTGTTCCTAAACCTGCGCCTAACCATAATATAATCCAACTGATACCTTTCTGAGACACCTGGAATTTTCAATGCATACCTACGCCTTTTGTGGTGTCCAAACCATGTGATTGGTGATGACCAACCCCTATCTCCCGCAGAATTAAAAATTTCTTTCTCCCCGCGGTAATTCCTCGTGCCTAACCCATAGTCCCCCATCACTATCAAATGTTTCCCTGCAGGAACACAGGCGTTTATATCATCTAACTCATCGTACATACTATCGACTTCTTCCTGCTTGAGGTTGCTCGGTGGCATGTATACCAGAAAAATGACCAAGTTCGTCGGTTCTCCCTTAATATATACGAGTAATATTCTATCTGTTGCTGGCTCTTTGTTGACTACGCTTTTTCCTAACACCTTATTTAATATCACGAAAATCCCTCGTTGGCTCTCGTCCCCGCCGCTGTATATCACTCTATAATTATCACTCCAGTAATCCCCGCTATCCTTCCATCTCACCTCGCATAAACTGAAAATATCTTTAAGACATTATAATGCAACAATTTCAGAGAGTAAAAATCACGCGCCTTGATCGGGATTCGAACCCGGGTCAATCGATATCCAGCCGAGTGCTTTAACCAATTAAGCTACCGAGACGTCCTCCTACACTCTGAAATTTTGGACTGTAGGAGGACGCCTCGGAGGTTTGTAAGATGACGTCTCGGTAGCTTAATTGGTTAAAGCACTCGGCCGGATATCGAGGGACCCGGGTTCGAATCCCGGTCAAGGCGAATGATTATTACTCTCTGAAAATGTTGCATTATAATGCACATATAGCGGATGACTCAGTTAAAAGTAACTCTTGCGGCATCTCCCGCAGTTTCATGAAATTTATCTTTATTACAGTTTTCTATCTCTCGATTAAGGTTCTCTAATTTGCTTGTCCTCAATATTGTCCTGACGTTCCATGTTCCTGCTGTAACTAATTTCGTCTTTTTCTGCATCTTTCATCCTGCTGCTGTTATTTTTCACCTGTATCGATTTCGTGGGGTGACCACCGCGGAAGCCTTGCCTCCCCCGCTGCCGGGCACGACACACGGTACCCTTGGGCCGAGTTTCGCAGGAAGCGGACATGGTTGGGGAGGGGAAATGTAGGCAGCATTGGATAAAATCAGTGGGCTTGTTTCAGCCCGGGGGGTTTAAAGGACTAGAGCACCCAGATATATGCCATCTCGCGGGTTCTCACCTCTATTTTACTAGCGGAATTGGGAAGGGTTTCAATCACTGAAACGGAGAAGTAGTCATCAAAAGACTGGTTGTGGGAAGCAGTGTGAGTAGGGATGGGATAATTAAGGAAGGTGGGAGATTTGGTGGAATAGCGAATAGCGGTGGTTATTCATTCGTAGGGAAAGGGTGGTCGTGCTTCACCCACGTAAAAGGCAGGGCAGAAGTTACAGGAGAGGCGATATATAATGTTTTTAGAGGTGCAGGTGGCTATGGGTTGGGAGTTGGTAATAAGGGACGTGGAAGGTCTTAGGAGATAGCAGCATTTACAGCGTGGGCGGTTGCATGGTTCGGATAGGGCTGGGGAAGAGACAGGGGTGCTCGTAGGTGGTTTTATAGACTGGAAGATATCACGCGGGTTTGACAGGCGTTTAAATGAAACGGAGGGACAATATAGGAATAAAGAAGGTGATGTGGATTGACTATTGCTAACAATTGGAAAGAGTTCACGGATTATCTGTTTAATTTTGTCGGTTCCGGGGAAGAAAGTGGTGATAAGGTTAGAGCATTTTGGGCGGTTTGGTTTGGGGAGAGGATTGTATTGGGTTGAAGATTTGAGAATTTTCCTGTTGAGCAGTGCTTCAAGGTACCCACATTCTCTGAGAGAAAAGTGTAACTGGTCCATGTATTTCTGTTTGGTGGGGGTGTTGTTGCAGAGACGGAGGCCGCGGACTGAGAGTGAGAAGGGGATGGAGCGTTTTGTGTGCGATGGGTGACAGCTACTGAAATGGAGATATTGTTGGGTGTTAGTCGATTTAATGTAGACTGAGGTGTAAAACTTATTGTTCTGGAGATGAATGTCAATGTCTAGAAAGCTGAGGTTTGAGTCTGATATAGAGGAAATGAAAGAAACCCACGAGGAGGAGTTCAGAGAGGAAATGAAGTATGACAACTTTTCGCGTCCGTGGGACCAAAAGAGGAAAATATCATCAATATAACGGGCCCAGAATAGTGGTTTAACGGTTTGTTGCTGGAGAAATTTTTCTTCAAGTTTACCCATAAAGAGATTGGCGTATGCAGGAGCCATACGCGTGCCCATTGCAGTACCTTTTATTTGCAAATAAATTTTTTCATTGAATTGGAAGGCATTTTTGGTGAGGACGAGTAGGCTCAGTTCGAGAAGAAAATCTGTGGATGGAGTGTGTGGTGTCGGTCGTAGAAAGAGGTAATATTTCAGGGCTTCTAGGCCTTCTTTGTGGGGAATGGAGGTGTACACAGATGTAACGTCTATTGTGGCCATGAGAATGGTCGTGCTGTGAGGAATTGGGATTAAGTGTAGACGTTCCAGGAAGTGGTACGACTCTTTGATGTAAGAAGGGAGTGAAGTGGCTATGGGTTGAAGCTGGTGGTCTATAAATGCGGAGATTCGCTCAGTGGGGGAGTTGATGCTGGAGACAATGTGGCGTCCAGGGTTATTGGTTTTGTGAATTTGGGTAGCAAATAAAAATGTGGGGTCTTAGGATTAGGAGGAGAAAGAATGGATATATCTTTGCAAGAGAGACCTTCTCCGGGACCGAAATTGGATAGAAAAGAAAGAATATCCTTTTGGTATGAAGGATTAGGATCTTGGGGCAGGGGGGTATAGCAAGAAAGGTCATTTAATTGTCGTAATGCCTCAGTGTCGTAGTCTTTCTTGTTTAGCACGACAACGGATGACCGTTGGTCCGCCGTTGTCATAATTATATTTTTGTTTGACGCTAAACGTCTGAGAGCTTGTCTCTCAGGGGTAGAAAGGTTATCTGGTGAAGAATTCTGCATATCCGGGTTTTCACCGCGCTGTTGTTTGAAGCCGACAACATTTTCGCCGAAGTTTCATCCGGCGTCTTCAGGTCGAAGATGACGGACTCAGATTTTGACCGTCCTTATATAGGTGGTCCCGTCCAGGTGCTTCTCTCTGATTGGTCCTTTTTCAAAGGACTCTCTTCCACGCGTTGTGGAGATGGTAGCCTTCATCTCTATTGAAATTCGCCGGGTTTTTGGCTATCTCAATAGCTTCTCTGATTAGGCGTGGGTAATATCTACTTTCTTTACTTATGACTGTAGCGTCATGGAATAAAATATCATGGCCGGGTTCACTCCATTTATGCTCGGAGATGGCCGAGAGGTGAAACTGTTTGTTCGTAGTAGCCCGGAGGTGTTCTTTCATCCGAACTTTCATAGCTCGGCATGTTTCTCCGATGTAGGCTTTCCCACATGAACACGGTATTTGATAGACCCCTTCGTATAGGCCTTTCGAGATTTTGTCCGGATAGGTTGAAGGTTAGGAGCCAGACGACAGCTAGTCCACGCAGCGTCTGTCCCTCACTGAGGGGGCTGCAATGGCGTCTGACCCCAGTGGGGCGGCCATTAAGTAATGGTGTCACCTTAAATACACTATTGAGGAAGGCAACAGGAAACCACCTCAATTATGATTCCCAAGAGAGTAATGATGGGCACTATAAATAATATGAGTCCTGGCAACTACGGAACTCGGCCCAAGAGGCCGTGTGTCGTGCCCGGCAGCGGGAGAGGCAAGGCTTCCGCGGTCGTCATCCCACGAAACCCTTGCAGGGAAGAAATAACTGCAGCAGGATAAAAGGCTCAGAAGAAGGCGAAAGTAGTTAGAATAGGAACCTGGAACGTCAGGACAATGTTGAGGAGAGGAAAATTAGAAAATATTAAGCGAGAGATGGAAAGAGGTAATATAGATGTTTTAGGTCTCTGCGAGGTGAGATGGAAGGATAGCGTGGATTACTGGAGTGACAATTATAGAGTCATATACAGCGGCGGGGACGAGAGCCAACGAGGGGTTGCCGTAATTTTAAATAAAGGGGTAGGAAGAAGCGTAGTCAACATAGAACAAGCGACTGATAGAATTTTACTCGTAGAGATTAAAGCAGAGCCGACGAACTTGGCCATTGTTCAGGTATACATGCCACCGAGCAACCACAAGGAGAAAGAAGTAGATAGAATGTACGATGAGTTAGAGGATATCATCGCGAGTGTTCCTGCAGGGAAAAATTTGATAGTGATGGAAGATTGGAATGCGACCGTAGGCGAAGGAAGAGATGGTGGAGAGGTGGTGGACAATGGGTTAGGCACGAGGAATGAACGCGGGGAGAAAGTAATTGAATTCTGCAGGAGACAGGGGTTAGTCACCACCAACACATGGTTTAGACACCACAAAAGGCGTAGGTATACATGGAAAATGCCAGGTGACCCAGAAAGGTATCAGTTAGATTATATTGTGGTTAGGCACAGGTTTAGGAACAGTGTGATAAATTCGCACAGTTTCCCAGGAGCGTATGCGGACTCTGACCACAATTTAGTTGTTATGAAATGTAACGTTCGTTTCAAGAAGATAAGGCAAGAGCGGCGGGTTAGGAAATGGAATTTAGAAGCATTAAATGGATTAACGAGGAAGGAGTACCAGCAGGCTGTAGAGAAAATGATGGATGACGGCAAAGAACTGAGTACAATCGAAGAAAAATGGGAATGTATCAAGAAAGGGATATTGGAAGCCGCTAAAGACACTATAGGAACCGTCAACGGGAAAAGGATAAGGAAACCATGGGTAACGGATGAGATGTTTGCAAAAATGGATGAGAGAAGAAGATGGAAAAATGTAAACACAGAGTTAGGTAAAATGAAGTACAAAGAGTTAAACAATAAATTGAGAAGGGCCACAAATAAAGCAAAAGAAGAATGCTGGAAAACGCAATGCGAGAACATGGAAAGTTTACAGAAGAAGGGTGAAATTGGTGCTCTATACAGCAAGGTTAAGTTATTATCGGGGTGTAAGAAGGCAAGACCTGTGCTAACAGCGAAAGATAACTGGGGTAAGATAATAGTTCAACCAGGAAAAATCCAAGAGAGATGGAAGGAATATATAGAAACACTGTATGGAAAAGAACTTATGCCGACAAGGTTAGATATAGAAAAGGAACATGACGTAGAAGAAGGTAGTTTAGGTCCAGGCATATTCGACTGTAAAATAGAAAGGGCATTAAAGGAGATGAAAGCAAATAAGGCTGTGGGGGTGGACAACATTCCTGTAGAAATGTTGAAATGGTTAGGAAAAGGTGGGAATAAGGCCATATATGGACTGATTCGTAGTATCTATGAGGAAGGAATCTGGTCGGATGATTTTCTGAGATCATTGTTAGTTCCTATTCCGAAAAAGGCAAAGGCTACATCATGTGAGGATTAAAGAATAATAATTTTGATATCCCACGCAGCTAAAGTTATTCTCAGGATCATCAACAAAAGGATAGAGAGTAAGGCAAATGATTACTTAGGGGATGATCAGTTTGGGTTAAGGATAGGAAGAGGTACGCGTGATGCCATTGCAGTAATGAGATCACTAATCGAGAGGAATGGAGAATATAATCAGGACGTTTTTACTTGTTTCGTAGAATTCGAAAAAGCGTTTGATACAGTGAAATGGGAAGAATTAATGGGTGTATGGCAGAAAATAGGAACGTATTGAAGGGACAGGAGACTGATCCGCAACCTGTACATGTCTCAGCCTGCTCAGGTGCGAGTGGGGAACGGAGAGTCCGGATGGGCAGTGTTAGGAAGAAACGTAAGGCAGGGTTGCCCATTGTCACTGGTGCTGTTCATCATATATGTGGAAGAAATGATTAAAGAGTCATGGGAAGAACTGGAGGTAGGAATGAAAGTCGGAGGGGAATTGGTATAATCGGTTAGGTTTGCTAATGACCAAGCATTAGTTGCTCAGTCAGCCAAGGGTTTGCAAGCATTGCTGAGTGAATTGGTGGTTCAGTGCGATAAATAGGGGATGAGAATCAATATTAATAAAACAAAGGTTATGCGATTTTCCAGAAAGAAAAAGGCTAAGCTAAATATTAAAATAGGCGGGGAAAGAATAGAGCAGGTAGAACAGTTTACATATCTCGGAAGTGTTTTGGACCAATACGGTTAAAGTGGTAGGGACGTAAGGAGAAGAATTGCGCTAGGCAAGGAGGCTTTCTCAAGGAGGAGGGAGTTGATGACGGGGACGTTGAGTAGGGATGTTAAGACAAGACTCGTAAAAACTCTGATATGGAGCGTAGCTATGTACGGTGCGGAAACGTGGTCACTGAAGCAGGAGGATAGACGTAGATTGGAGGCTTTTGAAATGTGGGTGCGGGGAAGAATGGAGAAGGTGAAATGGACCGGATGGAAAACAAATAATTAAGTACTGAAGATGGTGGGTGAGGAGAGGGGTTTGTTGAGAGAAATCCTATGGAGGCAGGAAAAATGGATGAAGGGTTTATTGAGCGGTAGTGGAATGTTGAAGAAGGTAATAGAGGGGAGAAAGTTGGGCAAGCGAGGAAAGGGTAGGAACAGGATAGGGATGTTGGATGGGATGAAGGGAGGAAAGAAGTTCACAGAGATGAAGAGGGACCTGATGTAGTTTTAGGTTGCTCGATTGGGTTTTGTTTTGAGTTACAAAATATTTATTTGATAGTTGTGTCCATCCAAAAACCTACCTTAACCGGTAGATTACCTAATAATATATATATATATATATATATATATATATGTATATATATATATTCATTCAAACATAGAAATAGGTATAAGGAAAGGGGATAGGAAAACACATAAAAGGCGAACACAGGACATGTGGGGAAGGCGGTTTTTGAGGAGATCACGAAAGTAAAAATTTTTCCTTATCCGGGATTTAAACCACGGGCCTTCCACTTGCCGGGCGGATGCTCTACCACCTAAGCTTATAGGGAAACCTGATTTACCTTGAGATCTGCGATCTTATAAAGCGCCATAACACCATCTCTCGGGCAATATGTATCGGAGCACTTTGGCGCTTTATAAGATCGCAGATCTCAAGGTACATCAGGTTTCCTTATTAGCTTAGGTGGTAGAGCATCCGCCCGGGAAGTGGAAGGCCCGTGGTTCAAATCCCGGATAAGGAAATATTTTTACTTTCGTGATCTGCTCAAAAACCGCTTTCCCCACATGTCCTATGTTCGCCTTTTATGTGTTTTCCTATCCCCTTTCCTTATACCTAATTCTATGTTTGAATGAATATTTGTGCGCCGTATGGCGGGATTTTCAAGTTTGAATATATATATATATATATATATATATATATATATATATATATATATATATATATGATTTCTTCGAAGTAAACGGAAGTGTTGAATAAAAAACCTAGACAACAACACACAGCACGAGAAAACAAAAAAAGAACACTCAGATTAATATCTTGATAATTCCGACGGACTCGAACTCCGTCTTCTTCGGAAGATAAGAAATGACTGAGGTATATGGGTACGTGGTGCATAGAGAGAAGGGGACGAGGAAGGGAGGGGAAACAGGTAGTGGGGGAGGGGTGAAGGAGGGGTATGTGGAGGGGGAGAAAGCGGAGGGGAGAACAGGTGGTTGGGGAAGGGGTGAAGGATGAGGTTATGGAGGGGGAGAAGGCGGAGGGGAGAAATGGTGTTGTGGGAGGGGTGACGGACGGGGTTATGAAGGGGGAAAGGGAGGCCTGAGGGGAGCGGAGATGGAATAGGGAGGATGCGGATATAGTAACAAGCGACACAGAAAACTAACAATTCATCCAAAGATACCACAACACCCATGACCAAGGCGTCAACCCACAAAGTCATCGTAAGGGCTCGACAAGTCAAAGCCCAGGACAAGGAGGACAAAATATATGGGGATGAATAAATTGCCCCACCACCTCACAAGAAACAAATCCACACCCATCTACCCCAGCCCCCCCACCCATTTAGTGAACGACATTTAGACCCGGATGTTGATAGGCTTTATACAGCCATATAAATGCCATTTCCATTGTTTTTAATTTTATAGGGTTATCGGACGGGGGAAGGGATGCTAGCACGGAAACATTGTAACAGTGGTTGAAGGGGGTGTTGTGGTGGGAGGCATGTTTTGGGATACGAAGACCCGCGGACGGGGATGAGGGATTACATGAGGCGCGATGATTGTTCACCCTGAGGTTCAGGGTGTAGAGCACTGGCCTATATAAAATGCCTATATAAAGGCAAAGTTTTCAAGTCAGAAGATAGATTACATTCTGAGATGTGCATGAGGAGTGGGGGAAGGGCGGGAGAGAGTTAAATGGTGGGATGGAGAGGGGTGGCGTGGTGAAAATAGATAACATATGCGAATTTTTGTGGGATTTTTCTAGAGTCCATAACCTGCCATTTTTCGGTCTTTTGCCATATGGAATTGTTCGATTGTCCCATCCCGTCTTCGGCCTTCTGGCTACGGATGTCCTTTCTCCGGAAGAAAATTTGGAGTCATCGGCGTCTCCTCTGCCGTTTGCCCTTAGCAGTGAAGTACTCCTTGGCGGTGCCCTTCTCATTTCAAAATCCCCACCGCCCCCTTGGGTGATGTAGGCCAATGTGCTTTCATGCGTGTCGCATCCTTAGGCTTATTCCTTCGTCCTTGACATTCCGAACATTTAATTCCTATTAATAATAGTTTTGGGAAATCTTAGCAATCAATTCTCGGCCGTCATTCCCCGCAGAAATGTACGTTCGTTGCGCTTTGTTCTCTTCTGTATATCACAAAACCTAGCGAGCGACCTTCCACATTTTGGTCCATGGAAAAGTCGTGCCCACCATGGCACCGAATGCCCTTAATGGCACGTTTGAGGATCGCTGGTGGTTTAAGGGCGCGGTTGGGGGCGGTGGGTTTGAGGTTTGGGGTGTTGGCGGGGCGTGTTCTCAGGGATCGGCCTCCACTCGACACCACCTCCACCCTTGACGTGCGCCCCCCCTCCCTCCTGCTATCGCACTCCCGCCGTACATCATGCCCCCCCGGTGGGTTCAACGCCCCCCCTTCGTGGGCCCTGGGCATGTGCGGAGGGGGGTTCTCATTGGCCACCAAGTCACGGATCCTCCTGCGCCATGAAGGAGCGAGCGGTCCCGACCTGATTTAGATTCCGCCCCTTCCGTCGCCGCGATAAATATCCGGGGGGGCGGATGGCGCCCCGCACCCCTTCGGGCCACTCCATACCCTCACATAATACATTTTCCCGCCCCCTTCGGTCCTGCGCCCCACCGGCCCGACCACCCCTCTCACCGTCGCACGGGCGTTTGGTGCGTCGGAGGGCGCCCATGCGAGTCTCTTGCGAACGGAGGCCAGTCGCCAATTTGTGGCTCCGCTTCAACCTCGATTTTGCAAACGAGAATCGCAAAGCATGGCTCACGCTAATCCCAAAACGGCACATATTAAGCAGTCACAATTTGATAAGGTTCCAGGATATGAAGCAATGAGGGAAATGTTTGGGAGAGCGTAGGTGGTAGGTAGGTGAAGAAGAGGGGTTTGGTTGAATGTATCGTAGTAGAGGGAGCATTCGGGGCAAGGAGGTGCTCTCTGGAGCAGAGACATACGTATGGAACTGTTGTCGGACGTGGCGTGAGATGCGATTGGCTGCGAGGACCGTGGGAGGAAATTGGGCGAGAGAATAGCTTCAGAATCTAAACTCAATTCCATGGTTCTCTTAGCATAATCCACCCCGAAAGGGAACGCAGCAAAAGATATTTATCAACCAATTCGTCGCACTTCCACGCCTTTCCACTCCTTGCATCGTCATGACGCTCTCACTTTATTTCCTTCGGTGGGACGGCAATTTCTATTCTGCGCTTCTCCACCAGAAAACTAATGAGGCAAGAGGCTCCACGCCCTACTGAAAGTCTGGTAATTCACGAACCTACTGCAACAACACCAATTTTACCATCCATCCCTCCTATATATCCTCCGCCTTTAGCATCAATCCTTCCACCACCCCCAGTATCCAGCTGTGACCTCAATATACTTGGAATTCCAGTCATTCCCCCTCCTATCGAATTTCAAGACCGAAGCCATAATGAAGTTCACGAGCATGCCACTTCTAACAATTCCTCTCCGCCACTAATTCATCACACCCCACCCTCCATAATCTCATCCTATCCACCTCTTTCTCCTGCACATGCGCTTACCTTCTCACCAACCATCCCCTCCTCTCCCGATTTCTATTGGCCTCGGCATGTTCAGCAATCCTTCACACTCATGGCCGAAGTCATGAATGCACCTCCGCAAGAGTGTTGTAATGTTTTTCGAAAAACAAAAAAAAATTACCAAAACAAACAAATAGAACTTCACCGACTCATATCCTCACACAAACCTGGCGTTATTACACTATCAGAGACACAACTGGCTTCAACTCACAGTCTGATCACACCTGGTTAGACGGTTTATCGACTTGACAGAATATCGAACACAACGAAATAGCAAATCGGCGGCGGAGCAGCCATTTTAATTAAATCCACACTCAAACACACGCACCTACCATCTCCCACAGATAATCTTGAAGACACTGGCCTTTCCCTGCACACGCTGATTGGTCAAATTAACATTCATAGCTTATGCATAACACCTAAATCAATAAGGGTAGTATCAATCAAGCAAATTGTTTACTGTCCAACCCCGACCATCGTTCTTGGTGACTTGTACGGTGAGCAAACAGCCTGGGGTCGTACAAACCCCAAAGGCTCGGACCTATTGAAAATCTCTCAAGAATTAGACTACTGCACATTACACGCACCTTCTGAACCAACTCACATCTCAGAACGGAACAATTTGGACACCTCTGACATGTTAGACGTTACCATCTCGAACATTTATCCTTATATAATCTCCTTTTAAGTTATCCATCACTACTGTTGAGATCACTTACCCATATTATGCTTAGTTGAAACCGCAAATTTAATATCCCTCTCACCCACTGCTACGACTCATAACTGGACCAAAATTCTCGAGTATAATCATGAATGCCTTCCCCTCTGATCCTCCTGATATCAACGTAATCACGCATCCATTGATTCAAACATACAGTTTCGAACTTTAAACATAAACACTGTCCTTAATTGGTCACGCAGAAACTCCTTTCAAGCCGCTATATTCAAATGCCTTACCACCGTACATTTCCTCCTTGATTAAGGATAAAAACAAAATCCGACGCTGAGAGAGGAGATGCCTTTCTAAACAGAATGTCCAAAATAAGAAAGGGAGGGGACTCCAATGGCCATAATAGACAGTCGCAACTCTCGTTAGACCAATATATTGTGTTGGTTTTCATGGGAACCACGTCAGGCCTTTAATTTAGAGGCCGTAGAGCTCACGATTTCTTGATAGAATCTCCAAAGCTTTTGCACCTCACACCAACCGATATAACTATCTTTACAGATTCCAGTCTATATTCCCCCCCCTCCTGAACCTAAAACCTGCACATCCAGAGAAGTTGCCACTACCATAACATTATTTCCCAATAAGTACTCCTCAGGTCCCGACTACATTCCAACTAAAGCCATCAAAATACTCCTTTCTCCCTCCATAGACTGCCTAACTGACATTTTCAACGCATGCCAAGCCACTTCAAACTTTCTGTTATCATAGGAGACATCTGATGTTATCCAATTCCCAAAACCAGGCAAGGACCTCTCAGAGGTGGACAATTACAGACCCATCTCCCTTAAATGCACCCTCAGTTAGTTGCTGGAAAAGTTTATTCTCAACCGACTCAAAACACTTTCACAGCCACTCTATAGACACGAAAAATTTGGATTTACCACTCCAATACCTACTGCTCACCGCCCTCACGGAACTAACTACCTCTGGTTTTAACTCCAAACTCGTAACCTCAGCAGGCTTCCTAGATATTAGCTTTGACAAAGTTTTTGCATGAAGGGTTGCTCTATGCAAGCTTCAATACAAGATGAGCCAAAAGAATATTCCTATAAACCTCTTTTAACTACATGTAATCCAGTCTTTCCTATCTAACCGTACCTTCTCTATCTCCCACAAAACCTACAAATCTACCTACCACCCCATCCACACTGGTGTACCCCAAGGCGCAGTCCTAAGCCCGTTACTGTTTAGCATTTTTATCGACGACATTCCTAGCCACCCATTAACCCATATTTTTCTTTACGCTGATGACACAGTCCTTGCAGCCCAGAGCTAGTTGCCCTACAAAACCGATGAAGCTCAGCAAAACCACCTTGATTTAATTGAAGGCTGGCTTACAGAGTGGAGGTTGTCTCTTAACCCTGCCAAATGCACAAAAGTCTGTTTTACCCGGCATCCTTCCAAAATCACCAACCAGAAAATCCTACCACAGAAATCTTGACAATCATTCTGTAGCGTATTAAAGGACTCCAAATTAACCTTCACTCCCAACATCAATCACAAAATCCCCAACACCCGATCTTCCACCTATGCTCTTCAACCTTTGCTGACCCAAACCTCTAAAAGCTTACTTAATAGATATCCTAAGTACTATTCAACTTCCACAAATTATCTATGCGTCTCCGATATGGGATAAAGCCCCTGCATTTGCAGTAAATAGAATTCAGACATGGTAAAAAAATGGCCCGCAGGATAGGAGGGGTCCGTTGGTTCATTCCTAACAGGAATATTTGCAGAGAACTCAACGTTAAAACCATCAAGGAAGCCGTATCTAAGGCAATGGTAAGCTATTGGAAGTCGCTTGAGCAGGCAAAAAATCCTCTCGTCCTTAATCTATGGTCCCCATCCTTACCAATAGGCAAATACCTATACCCGCAAAGAAATAATTACATCCTTACCATATATCCCTAAAAAGGAAAGAACTAAATACCCCCAAAACATTACCCTTCATCTGTCCCTAAATCAACCGAATCGCGATTTCCCTATACCTAAACCCAAACCACCTCAGAGTAACATGAAAAAGAAATATCAAGGTCCTGGCTCTCCCAAACTTCTTAACCTACTACCACCTGATCCTACCTGAACATCCAATACCTTAACCTTAATCCTAAACGTGAGTACGATTTCATCACCCTTTTCTTAACCCAAAAAAATAAATGACAGCGATAAATAATGTAGTATATTTAAAAAAATATAAATAACAATAAATCAAACTTCCCTACCCTATATTCTATTAAAACCCATAAACAATTGCCTCTATAAATGTACCAACCCGGCCTCAAAGGAATTATAAATCCGTAGGAGTAGCAAACAGGATTACTAGCTGATGACGGACGGATGAAGGGCGTATTGATCGGCAGTGGGATGTTGAAGAAGGTAATAGAGGAGAGAATGCTAGGCAAACGAGGAAAGGGCAGAAACAGGATAGGGATGTTGGACGGGATGAAGGGAGGAAGGAAATATACGACATTGAAGTGTGGCTTATTGCAGAGTAGGATGCTGAATTGTATTTTGTTAGGAGAGTCAAGAGAAACTATTACGTATATCAAAATGGGTCAGGGCGAAGCATTTGGACGGTTAGCAGTTCGCGGTACTTATGAGCGTAAAAAATACGGGGGCCATGAGATAACGAAAGTATTGAGCTTCCCAAAACTAAGAAGCCATATAAAGCATTGAAGTAAAAAAAGGGCTTAAATAGATAATTTTTACCTCTTTCTGATATTCCTGCAGTTCTATGGAAGAAACTGGACGTATTATTGCTTGAGGCAGTTCGGCGAAGAATTGTACCAGCAGAAAACAAATCAGTACAAGAAGAGACTTGTAAGACGGAGATGAGGAAAAGAGGAGAAGACTTTGAGGGAAGTCTTATATGAACATATGAAACCTGGACCAAGATCGCGGATCTTTTTTCGATATTAATGTTATCGTTTAAATAATACGCAATTTTTCTCCCTAGAACACATTGACGACACGAATCTATCTCATGAGAGAGTTCAAGCGATTTGAAGTAACAAGAGTCACCGTGACGATGAGGTCCCCCTACCACTGCCTTGCGAGACAAGACACTCGGAGAGTTGCGGACCCGTCTAGCCCTCGCGGTTCACACATGATGTGGAGGCGGAGAATCGAATGAAGACGGCCACTTCCACTGCCTCCGAGAGGCTCGACCAGGACGTGAAGTAGAAAGGAATGCTGGAAGGCGAAGACAGGAGGAGATCTGTGAGCATATCGGTCCACATGAAATTGTTAGTAAATGTCACGAACTTCACAAGGCAAAACCATCGGAAGAAATGGCATCGGATTATTATAGACGCTCTTAAATATTTGCAGCATTGTCCGCATACTTTGAAAACCAGTTACATTTAGGTAGAGAAATGTCTACAACACCACGGAAGAAAACAAAACTCGCGACCCGTGCATCGACGGATACCGCCAGGAGGCATTCTTCCAGCGTCTCTCCCGGACAGGGGAGGAGAAGAGGGTTGCAATGGGGGGAAGGTGCGTTGGAGGTGGCGGTTAAAGGAAAGAGGAGAGTAACCAGTACACATTGTCACGCCACGGTTGCTAAGTACATGAAAATAAGGCGGATAAAATGACGCTCCATTCAGATGGCCTCGGGGTCAAGCGTTATTTTCCGAACGCCGATCTCTTCTCGAGCATATAACGCGAGCGTGAAAGTGCCCTAAAAGTATCCGATGCAATAAATCATCGCGGCGTGGAGGGCGGCTTGAAGCCGCTTGGGGCGATTTGTGAACAGGTCCCCCCGACGCGACTGTGTACTGCCTCCTCGCGACGCTGACTCGGGATCCGCGTCCTTCCGTTCGCCTCCTACGCCACCGTCTAAAACCCCCAACATCACCCATTCCCCAAGCCAGTCCAATTGAATTTCAGTTCAACGCCCACATTAATATTCAAACTGATGATGGAATTCAAACGAGGGCATTTCCACGAAGCCCCGGGAGGTCGTGTCTTCCTTTCATCCTCCTTCCGACGGGGGAGGAGGAAGGGTGCGTCTGGAATCGGCCGACCACAATCGGCGGACCACAATACGAACACCAAATAAATAGGAGAGGGCCGGGACGCGATCCTCTCGGCCAATTATTCCTCTTCCGCCCGAACAACGCGCAGCCCTTCCTCCTTTGAATGCACACGGAATGGAAATTGATCGGCGCCGTCGAAACCATAAGGCCGGTTTTTTTAATAACGGGTGGAAGGGGACTTAAAAAATATACACATGGGGTTGGACCCGCATGGGTGGCGACCCCCTTCTCAATCCTCTTCTCCCCCTGCCCCACCCCTCAACAAAAAGCACACCCGATCCGGCGTGTGCAAATCACGGACTTTCAATTCGATCTTTCATGTCGGCATACGTACACTCCCCGGACGCCAACGGCATTGTCCATTCACGGGAATATCCATAGAATAATTCCATTTATTGGATGAAGAGGGACGGGCACCCGAAATGACCAAAGGTCGTTTTGATCCACGAGTCCCGTAGGGGGGGCGCCTTGGGGGCCGCCCGGGCCATACGCCAAACGAACCCAGAATCCTCCAGGATTTCAAAGCCACGCCAACATCATCGCACGAATACGAAACGCATAAAGTCGCCTGGACACTTATAAAGGGTATTTATCGCCTCAATCTTTGAAATGTCCTGAAGTGGTTCTCCACCTTCTTTGAAGTGCTACCGTGTGGGAATCCCCAGCGAGATCCGTTCTGTTGCAATGCTAAGTCATTCATTTTGGCGTTGCGGCAAAATATATAAGATCAGGAGATATATGAAATGGAATGCTCACGGACTAATGTCCAAAAATTATGAATACATTTTGCACAGAGCAAACGTCAAGTAATTTTATTTTGATGATTCTGGAAATTAAGTAGACGAATAGAATTAATCGTAAGTGCAGCGCTGAGTTGACCGCGATTATGACGGGTGGGTTTAAGTCACCCGTCGCTAAGTCGAGCCTTAGATCTCTTGCTTCGGCCTCCGGAGCTGTTTGAATTCTGACTTTTGCGAATCTCCTGCTGAGATCCATCGAGCGGAGATATTAAGGCAAAATATTAGTCGGGGCAATAATTGAAATATATTTCATCGTCATGGCGCACATAATAAATTAGAGGCTAGGGTTATGAAGTGATTCCATAAAGCATGCAGTAGTTGCATTTGAAATTATATAACTATTCAGAAATATCTTAAACGTTCAAAACACATTCCTTGATTTGAGAAAAACTTGATACCGATACTTTAGGGAAATTCAATGGTAAAGCACAAAGAAAGAATCGAATACTTTCCTTTACCACAGGAAATAATTTATTGGCATGGAATAGTTTCGCTGCACTGTGGATTCATTTGGACGTCCAGTCAGTCCGGATTATGCCACAGTGGAGCGAAACCAGTCCACGCTAATAAATTATTTCCTGTGGTAAAGCAAAGTATTCGATTCTTTCTTCGTGCTTTAAAATTTACTGTTAATCAATTTAACTCTCCCTTCTTAATAAATATCTCTGATATCATGCATTGCTTCACCTTAATTCATGTATCTGTCATCAACCTGTATTTACGCTCACAAAGACACAAAAGCTCATTTACTCAGACAATTCGGTAGAATAATCTCAATATCCCAATGCACTAATTATGATTAGATGAGAATCTTGGACCCGAAGCGTGAGGAAAATTTTCTGAAAACCAAACTGTGGTTTCGTTTAAGATTTTCCAATAATCTCTGGACTATTTTTATTGTTCAGTCGATAATTATATCCGCAGACTTAAACGACGTGGCCATACTTGAGAAGAGGACAGCTCGGTCAGACGTATTGCGACGAGCTTTTCATCCTAATGATTAAGCATTTAAAGCATGGACATCATCCTGAAAATTCCTGGATATTAAGATTTGGTCTCTGCCATTTTTTCAAAGTTATTTGTTATTTGTATGTCGAATATTAAAATGTGGCAAACTTATTTACACAGAATGTCCAGTTCTTGGAAAACTCCCTACGATTTTGGAAAATCAAAAACACATAGGTGTCTTTCATCATTTCTTTTGGTGTCCTGTCAAGCGTGCATCTGGTCTGCTTGGCGGGTGCTCCTGCTGGGCAGCCTTACAGTGGAATTTCGTGGCGTCTGCATTTATTCATGGAGAGAAGCCATGGTTGCCTACCATTCCCGATGGGTTTATTGGAGAGTACTTAGATGGAGAGAGTATTGAGGCTACGCGCACTCGAACTAGTGGTTGGGCGTCTAACTTTCAACTCGCGCCAAGCGCCAATTGTCTGCGAGCATTCGTTCAGGCTATATCCTATTTTTAGTGGACCTATATCGAGTGACTCAGTGCAAGCGCAAAATGCAGCGAATGATTGAGCAGCGGTACGCCATCAATTTTGTGTTGGCAATCGGGTACAAAACGTTGGACATGATTCACTAAAAATTGAAGGACGAAAGCATGCCAACAACTGCCGTTTTTAAGCTGCAAAAGCTCTTCCAAGATGGCCGAGAGCGTGTGGAGGACAAGGCTCGTGCTGGACGGCCGTCGACGTCAAGAATCGATGACAACGTGCAACGTGTGCGTAAAGTACTAAATTCAGACCGTCGGTCAAGTGTTCGCATGATCTCAGAACGTATTGGCATTGGTGAAATGACAGTGCACACCATTGTCACTGAGAGTTTGCCGATGCGAAGGATCAGCGCAAAACTCGTCCCCAAGGCACCCAGCCACACCTGCTGCAAGGTAACCGACTACCAGCCAAAGAACGACATTGCGATGATTCCTCAACCCCCTTGCAGTCCCGACTTGGCACCAGCAGACTATTTTTTATTCCAAATGAAATACTCCCTCAAAGGACACCAACCTTCAGTGCTTTAAATTAAGCTTGCACGCGTCCCCTTGTGGACCTTACGGAATCCACCTACCAGGAAGCCTTCGAGTCGTGGAAAAGCCACTCTGGCAAAAGTGTGTGTCGACGCTGTCAAAGGACGTACTGATCGAAGAATTTTGAGGCATTGCAGCAATAACTGAAACAAATCTTTTTTCAAACTTTACCGATATTTTTTATGAAAACCATGTACCAGGAATAGGTGATATAGCGTCGTAAAACAAGGAAAATTAATTATTGATACGAAATCCGCGACGGGTTTTTCCTATAATCTTTCTATAATCCGATCTTGGCAAGGTCTTCACGTTCAGAGGGACCCGGGACCCAACCCCAACCCCTGGGATATCACGCAAACAATAATAGTACACGTAGTTGTAATTACTTCATGTAATTGCTTTTTGGCCCTCCTTTGGAGTAGGGTGGAGCATTATTAACGCTGTCATCGCTGAGCTGCGTAACAACTTCATTCATCGGCAGGCTCCGTGTAAACCAGCGCATCCTGCATTATTCTTACTCAAGGCTAGATCGCAATAATTCCTCCAACCAGCACAGCTCGTCCTCAGAACATGGTTTACATGCAATAAGATGAGTGTTTACTTGGTTTCGGAAATTTAAATAGAGAAATAAATAATTAAAATTACTCATTTGTATAATCCGTAGGTTATCTAATAAGCTAAGAAAGTAATGAGTAATGATTATTAAATTTTTATCGTCCACATGATAAATGTTTGATAGACGTAAAAAAATACCTCAAGAATAGCTACATAAAACATGCGTCAAATATATTTTCAAATTATGAATTAGGTTAAACTATGAAACATTATACAGACATACGCGTACGTACCACGACCTAAGGTAGAATGATCATAAAAGGAGTGTATATAATGGCAGAAATACTATAATTTGAAGAACAAATTGCGTGCGAAAACCAAATATTACAATGTAGTCGCACTCACTTTAAATCTTATCATGTAAAAATTAAATAAAAGTTAGAGACTCATGTAGCATATAATTATATTATTAGGTAATCTACCGGTTAAGGTAGGTTTTTGGATGGACACAACTATCAAATAAACATTTTGTGACTCCACACCTAGCAAACTAATCTATATCGGGTCCCTCTTCATCTCGGTGTACTTCTTTCCTCCCTTCATCCCGTCCAACATCCCTATCCTGTTCCTACCCTTACCTCGCTTGCCCAACATTCTCCCCTCTATTACCCTCTTCAACATTCCACTACCGAAGGATCTCAGTTTTTCCCGGCGTATTGTATTCAGGAAGTTCTCTCGGGTTTCCCACCGGGTCAGCGTGGTGTGCACCGACGTTTCGACGGCTAACTTTGCCATCGTCTTCAGGGTGAAGTGCAGAGCAATGAATTCGCCAGGTATTTATACCCTGTCGTAGGGTCAGGTGTCCTCTGATTGGTCCGATGTGTTCCCAAGTACCGAGCCGCCCCGGTGACGTCTCGTACTTTCAATTTTTCTCAGCACAGGTCTCCACGTGCTGCTGATCTGGAAGCCAGTGTCCCTGTTGAAGGTATTCTGTCCTTCCAGTCGGATTTCCACGGCTTCCTTCGCCACTCGGTCCAGTAGCCGTTCGTGTGACAAAGTCTTTTGGTGCTCCCCCAGTCAATCCGATGGCCATGCGTGATGCTGTGTTCGGCGACTGCAGACTTCTCAGGGTAATGGAGTCTGATGCATCGCTCATGATCCGTTAGTCGCTTTTCAATTGTGCGGCCAGTCTCCCCGATGTATTCCTGGCCGCACTCACACGGGATCCGGTATACCCCCGGCGCCTTCAAACCCCGTTCGTCTTTTGCCGTGCCAAGGAAGTTCTTCAATTTTCCTTGTGGCTTGTGGATGGTTTCCACTTTATGTTTCCTTAGTATCCTGGAGATATTATGGGATATCGTGGAAACAAAGGGGATGCTGACCCTGGCAACGGGTTTTTCTCTTTCCTCTCTCTGACGGTCGTTTCTGGTGAAGGCCCTTTTAAGGGCCAAATTGACCTCGGCTTGTGTATCCATTCTGAAGGAAAGTATTTTTCAGGTGATGAACTTCTGCCTCCAAACCTTCCTGGTCTGACACGCATTTTGCCCGGTGGATGAGCGTTGACATAACCCCTCGTTTTTGGGCAGGGTGATGGTGGCTTTTCCCGTTCAAATAGCCACCATCACCCTGCCCAAAAACGAGGGGTTATGTCAACGCTCATCCACCGGGCAAAATGCGTGTCAGACCAGGAAGGTTTGGAGGCAGAAGTTCATCACCTGAAAAATACTTTCCTTCAGAATGGATACACAAGCCGAGGTCAATTTGGCCCTTAAAAGGGCCTTCACCAGAAACGACCGTCAGAGAGAGGAAAGAGAAAAACCCGTTGCCAGGGTCAGCATCCCCTTTGTTTCCACGATATCCCATAAGATCTCCAGGATACTAAGGAAACATAAAGTGGAAACCATCCACAAGCCACAAGGAAAATTGAAGAACTTCCTTGGCACGGCAAAAGACGAACGGGGTTTGAAGGCGCCGGGGGTATACCGGCTCCCGTGTGAGTGCGGCCAGCTATACATCGGGGAGACTGGCCGCACAATTGAAAAGCGACTAACGGAGCATGAGCGATGCATCAGACTCCATTACCCTGAGAAGTCTGCAGTCGCCGAACACAGCATCACGCATGGTCATCGGATTGACTAGGGGAGCACCAAAAGACTTTGTCACACGAACGGCTACTGGGACCGAGTGGCGAAGGAAGCCGTGGAAATCCGACTGGAAGGACAGAATACCTTCAACAGCGACACTGGCTTCCAGATCAGCAGCACGTGGAGACCTGTGCTGAGAAAAATTGAAAGTACGAGACGTCACCGGGGCGGCTCGGCACTTGGGAACACATCGGACCAATCAGAGGACACCTGACCCTACGACAGGGTATAAATACCTGGCGAATTCATTGCTCTGCACTTCACCCTGAAGACGATGGCAAAGTTAGCCGTCGAAACGTCGGTGCACACCACGCTGACCCGGTGGGAAACCCAAGAGAACTTCCTGAATATTCCACTACCGCTCAATACGCCTTTCATCCATTTTTCCTGCCTCCATAGGATTTCTCTCAACAAACCCCTCTCCTCCTCCACCATTTCTAGTACTTCCTCATTTCTATCTAGGACAGACCCAGGTGGACTCTGCATTACTTCATCTTCTCCGAACGAGGCCATTAGCTCCCCGCACACACGCATGGCTGTCCCTCGGAGAAGTGTTCCCCGGAAGTGGCGCGCGGGTGCACACATTCGGTGGCGACATTAGCGCCATTCTCCCGACGGGGCGATTCGCTGCCTCGACGCCTTGGACGGGAAGTTTACCCCTCCCCCCCCATGGGAACGGGTTCCCTTTGGGGGGGGGGGGAGGGCGGGGGGTGATGGATGGGCGGGCGGGCCGCAAATGAATCGCGACCGACGCCCATTTGCTCTTTCCATTTCTCGTAAAATGAAATTCTGCTTGGGTTTCTGTGCGCGTCATCGATAATTTACTCGCCGTCCGGCCCGCCATCTATTATCCGTCCGATGCCGGAGAGCCATTAATCTCAGCGTCTTCGCCATCCCTAACTCGGTCCTCCGCCCCCCACCCCCCCCCCCCCAGCAAGCCGGCGAAACAACTCGACGAGCGGACAAATTCCTCGCGTCCCTGACCACGCGTCCGTAAAGCCCCCCCCCCGGGTCTCGTCCGGGAAGAAGAATGGAGGCGCTTCACCGTCGCTATCGTCTCGCGGAACACAAAAACGAAAACTTTCCTTCTCCGCGTAGATCAAGATGACACGGCAAGTGGGAAAGACGTCGGCGACGAGGGTCGGGACTACGGGCCGGGATCAGCGTTTTTGGAGCGGCGGGATTCTCGGCGACGCCACTCGATGGCGCGATTAACGGCTCAGACCTAACGAGGGGAGGGAAAGAGGAGTGACATGAATCACCTTTGCCGCCATGCGAAATCACAGCTTTCGGGACAAACGGTGGCTAAATCAGCGGTTTTTTCTTTATTTATTTTAGTACCCTGTATTCCACCGCTAGGGTGTGTGGCAGGGGTGAAAACACACCAGAATAATGTTGACCCGAATATGACCTTGCCGCGGTCGGACAATGTTATTCTGCACCCTTATCGTTTGTGGGAGAAATGAGATCTTAAATCTATCTGTTCTACACTTAATCTTTCTAAATTTTATGGCATGAACTCTCCTACCTTAGTACGATAGGAGTAATAATACATTTTCAACATCAGTGAGACGCCCTTCAATTTATGCAAAAACTTCAATCTGTAATTTAACCTTCGCTCTACCTAGAAAAGAGGCCTAACCAGCGAAAGATAACATTTCTCTTTGATTTTTCATCACATTAACCTATTAGTCTTTTGATTTGTTGTTAGCTGATACGGCGGAACTCATTACGAAAGAAGAAGAAGGCAAAGCGCTACACTCGGTGAATTTTGGTCAGTTTTGAGGTTTATTCACTTGAGAATAACCATGGAATGCGGTCAAAATAAACATTCTCAAATTAAAAATTACACGAACTCCTTCCTCCTGGCGTCTACTCCATCCAACACTCGGTTCCAATTGTTCTTGAAACAAAGACGAATCGCCTCACGCAGTAATGATTACCCGCGCGCCCTTCCAGTTAGAATGTGTTCCCAGAGAGTGGAAGACTGCTGTCAACTCACGCTGATACCCATAGTTTCCATGCACTCAAACCGAGGGAAGAACGAGGAGAGAGGTTTCGTATGAATGGCTGAGGCGCGCGGAGACCGTCGCACCCAAGGCCGCCATTCCAATTCTCCTCCTAACGCGGCAGCACACGCGCATGCGCCGACGCGACTCCCGCTTCAAGTGCCGCTTGTATCGCCGCAAGACAATGCAAAGGGCGAGTAACCATTTACTTGCACGGGGAACGGAGAAGACATTGGAGAGCACACGATCATACGTTCCCGACAACAGAGCGGATTCCTTCCCCGTTCAAGCCACGTACTGTCTCCACCAAATCCGGCCGTTAAATTTGATTCCACAACAGGCCGAGACTAAAAAAAACACGATTATAAATAAGGATAAAAACTGTAACTCTCTATGAAAGACTCGTTATTTGGCAAAACATTTCTTTCACATAAGTATCAACTCCATTTTCATTTTACTTCACGGAGAGTAATCTCTTGAAAAGAAAAAACGTAAATCAAGCCTTCGCGTTGAAACGCACGGACTCAGACGTGGAGTCATTAGGACTCAGACGTGGAGTTTGGCGAATGGTTCAACAATACCATTCTAACATTTCACCGGGGATGAACCGTCGGAACGAAGAAAGCATGTCCCTCAAATATTTTAGTGCGTAGGACACACACGATTGAGCGAACACTCTTTGTCTTTTAGTTGACCACAAGTTGCACACGAGAAATAATAATGAATTCTTAAAAAGAGAATAAAAATAGCCCCGCAATACTGCACTGTAAATCTACGTTTGCTGTCGTGGAATCAAGAAAATTGAATTTATTATCTCAATCCAAACTCATGGTCTCATTTTAAATGTAGATTTTACTGCCAGCATGAATATTATTCTGACCTTACCGTAATTTTTTCCAAAATAGGGTAATTTTATTATTTGATATTCTTACGAGGTACGTGTTGCATGGACACAGCATATCCAAAGGTACAACAATACATTTACTTGTCTCTTCTAACGAAACACAATCCAGCATCCTACTCTACAACAAGTCCCTCTTCATCTCTATGTACTTCCATCCTCCCTTCATCCCATTCTATCCTATTCCTACCCCTCGCCCGTTTGCCTGGCATTCTCCCCCCTATATCTCAGTCTTACACATCCCCCACCCAGTAAGATGCTCTTCCTTTGCGCTACTCCTTTACTCACCGCATATCTTTCTTAGATACGAGAAAGGGTTGCCCGCTTCGTCTCCGAAAGGCTGTTCGTACATCACTCAGGGTTGGGCATTCAGGGCGCAACTGAAATCGATGAAATAATGTTCACAATTCTATACACACTTTCCGAGAAAACTTTATGCGAAAAACTGCAATTTGAGGAATCACAAATCGTCTTCGGGTTGCCACAATAGCCGCATCCGCAATGGCACCCATTCAATCATAAATGCGAGTTTAAGTTCCCTTCGGCCAACGAAGGCTGCGAAATATCACGCTTTCGATGATTTCGTTTCTCCCCACGTGAATGCTACACTCCTATTTCAAATATTTGACGGCAACGTCCAAAGCTCAATGCAAAATTTTATACATGCGAGTACCTTAAAAAATGTCAACAGAGTATCCTTTTGATTTACTTAAACGTCCTAAAACTCTCACCGCGAAAACACCCCAGGGGCGAAGAACACGGAGGGTCCGTGACTGCGGACCCCTTCGGAGGGAGAGAGCCCCCCGGGTGGGGGTGGGCAAGTAAGGGTGGAGGCGTGAGCGAGGTGTAAACGTGCCTGATTGCATCGGAGGGGAGAGAATCCCCCCACGGACACCCTCCGAAAGAGAAGCGGCGGCGATCGCCGAAGAGAGAGAACTTCGCCTCTCTTGCGTACTGGCGCTCTTAGGCTTCCTCCCCCAGCAAGGAACACATCGCCCCCACTTATTTCGCCGGCAAAGACGGAGGGTGAACGGGGGTAGAGAGACTGGTTTACAGCCACCATATCATTTAGATAATCCACCGATTAAGGTAGATTTTTGGCTGGACACAACTGTCAAATAAACATTTTGTAACTCCAAACAAAATCCAATCCAGCGACCTACTCCACATCAGATCCCTTTTCATCTCTGTGTACATCCTCCCTTCATCCCGTCCAACATCCCTATCCTGTTCCTGCCCTTTCCTCGCTTGCCCAACATTCTCCCCTCTATTACCTTCTTCAACATTCCACTACCGCTCAATACACCCTTCATCCATTTTTCCTGCCTCCATAGGACTTCTCTCAACAAACCCCTCTCCTCACCCACCATCTTCAGTACTTAATTATTTGTTTTCCATCCGGTCCATTTCACCTTCTCCATTCTTCTCCGCACCCACATTTCAAAAGCCTCCAATCTACGTCTATCCTCCTGCTTCAGTGACCACGTTTCCGCACCGTACATAGCTACGCTCCATATCAGAGTTTTTACGAGTCTTGTCTTAACATCCCTACTCAACGTCCCCGTCATCAACTCCCTCCTCCTTGAGAAAGCCTCCTTGCCTAGCGCAATTCTTCTCCTTACGTCCCTACCACTTTAACCGTATTGGTCCAAGACACTTCCGAGATATGTAAACTGTTCTACCTGCTCTATTTTTTCCACGCCTATTTTAATATTTAGCTTAGCCTTTTTCTTCCTGGAAAATCGCATAGCCTTAGTTTTATTAATATTGATTCTCATCCCATATCTATCGCACTGAACTTCCAACTCACTCAGCAATGCTTGCAACCCCTTGGCTGACTGAGCAACTACTGCTTGGTCATCAGCAAACCTAACCGATTTTACGAATTCCCCTCCGACTTTCATTCCTACCTCCAGTTCTCCCCATGCCTCTTTAATCATTTCCTCCACATATACGTTGAACAGCACCGGTGACAATGGACAACCCTGCCTTACACCTCTTCCTAACACTGCCCATTCGGACTCTCCGTTCCCCACTCGCACCTGAGCAGCCAGAGACATGTACAGGTTGCGGATCAGTCTCCTGTCCCTTCAATCCATTCCTATCTTCTGCAATACACGCATTAATTCTTCCCATTTCACTGTATCAAACGCTTTTTCGAAATCTACGAAACAGAAAAATTGTCCTTATTGTATTCTCCACCCCTTTTGATTAGTGATCTCATTACTGCAATGGCATCACGCGTACCTCTTCTTTTCCTAAATCCAAACTGATCATCCCCTAAGTAATCATTTGCCTTACTCTCTATCCTTTTGTTGATGATCCTGAGAATAACTTTAGCTGCGTGGAATATGTGAGGTTTATTCTTCTTTAATCCTCACATGATATAGCGTTTAAGTTTTTCTGAATAAGAACTAACACTGATCTCACAAAATTTTCCGGCCAGATTCCTTCCTCATAGATACTACGAATCAGGCCTTATAGAGTCTTCTTCCCACATTTTGCTTAACATTGCAACAGTGCAACAGGAATGTTGTCTACCCCCACGGCCTTACGAGTATTTGCTTTCATCTCCTTTAATGCCCTTTCTGTTTCATCGTCGAGTATGCCTGGACCTAAGCTATCTTCTTTTACGTCATGTTCCTTCTCTATGTCTAACCCTTTCGGCCTTAGTTCTCTACCATATATTTTTTCTATATATTCTTTCCATCGCTCTTGATTTTTTTCTGGTTTAACTATTATCTTACCCGACTTATCTTTAAATTTTAGCCTTCTTACTTCCCGATAATAACTTAACCTTGCTGTATAGCGCACCATTTTCACCCTTCGTCTGCAAACTTTCCATGTCCTCGGAATGCGTTTTTCACCATTCTTCTTTTGCTTTATTTGTGGCCCTTCTCAATTTATTGTTTAACTCTTTGTACTTCATTTTGCCTAACTCTGTGCTTACATTCTTCCATCTTCTTCTCTCCTCCTTCTTTGCAGTCATCATATATAAAATAAATCATAAGCCACCATATAATAAAAGGAATCCCACGCCGCACTTTTCCTCTGCCAAAAAAGGCGCCGCCTTCTCCCTCTCCAGTCTATCATCACACGACATTTTTGTTTTCCGGGAAGTGGAGGCCACTTGCAACACGGTGGGTCGCGGCTCTAGTTCTATCATCCATCGCCAGAGATATGTGGAAAATATTTTTTTGTGGGTGGAGAAGGCTTGGGTTGGGGTAACTAGGATGGGGGAAGTTGGGTTAGAGTGAAGGAAGTAGGGTGGGGTCGGAGGAAGAGGGTTGGGGCGGGAGAAGTAGGGTTGGGGCGGGGGAAGTAGGGTTGGGGCGGGGGAAGTAGGGTGGGGGCGGGGGAAGTAGGGTGGGGACGGAGGAAGAGGGTTGGGGCGGGGGAAGTAGGGTGGGGGCGGGGGAAGTAGGGTGGGGACGGAGGAAGAGGGTTGGGGCGGGGGAAGTAGGGTTGGGGCGGGGTAAGTAGGGTTGGGGCGGGGGAAGTAGGGTTGGGGCGGGGGAAGTAGGGTTGGGGCGGGGGAAGTAGGGTGGGGACGGAGGAAGAGGGTTGGGGCGGGGGAAGGAGGGTTGGAGCGGGAGATGGTGGGCGGGTGCGGGGGAAGGAAGGTATTCCCGAATACAGCAGAGCGAGCACAGGCGCCCGCTGACTCTCACCCGGCGCTTTCTCCCCGTGACACTCCGTCCACTGCTCTCGCCTCCTGAATCGGTGGCGGCCCTAACAGCGAAAGAACGCGATGCATCGGCCATATGTATTCCACTGAAAACATCCAAATAATACTTTCCCTTTTGTTGAAAATGCAGACTAAACTTCGTGCCGCACAGCCCCGGCCAACACCAGGTTATGCCGGGCGTGATCCGGTAACAGCCAGGAGAGGAGGATATTTTCGTATGATGCAATGAGTCCTAATATGAGACAACTGAAGATTACACTAAAATTCATTTATTGATTACCAGGTGATGTAATAGTATTCGCATGCTCATTTAATTACCAAAATACTAAAAAGTGGGCTGTTGAGCACGTCAATGTACAATGCTACTGTTGCCCTCGGCCGTTCATTGGACTTTAAATGACCCCTTGACAATACGAGGTAATACCCAAGACCATTAACTCATCCGTTCGGATATCGAGGTGAGAGATTCAAATTCCGGATTAGGCGATCCACTCTCCGCCATTTGATCATTTCCCGTGCTCAGGTAACGTCACCGGCCGACTCCGCTTCAGCTTACGTTGGCTCCCATCCAGCACCCGACGCCATGCTCGTTAAATATGAAGCTTGATGCTATCTTAAGTCAATCCACAGTATTTCACAGTTAAAAATGCGATCGACGACACATCCCTGTCTGCTTCAACGGACGCGTTTTTAAACCATTTAAATTTCTTGACAAAAATTATATCACATAGAGGGGCAGAATTAATTCTAAGTGCTTCAATGCTTTAAGTGAGACTCGGTGTATGTCAACTATCCTCTACAATTTGTTCAGTCAGTGTTCGACTCGAAGGTCAGTCGGGTCACTGGAAGCACCGACGAACTCCTCACCCCTGGCGAACGGCGCGGAAGGCACGGAAACCAACGGATATTTCAAGGGCCGCCTCCGCTGATGCTGCCACCACACGCTTGCAAAAATACTTCTTCTCTCGGATAGCTGAGAAAACCAAACGGCTGTGTTCTACATCTACTCAATTCCTCGCAATTCGCCGCAAGGGCGTGTTGTTTCACTCTAGGTGCAAACGAATTAAAAACCCTCGGACTTTGAGTCGGTTCCAGAGTGGCCCACATCCCACTGGGCCACATTACTGCATTCTCGGGGTAGAAAGAAATCATTTTATCCATATTTCGTCTCTTCTATAACTAATTTTGCTATTTCGAGGACGCACAGTGCAACTCTGCTAGTGACTACAGAATGCGTTCCAAAAGTAATACAATTAAATTTCCCGCGCCTCTCCCATTGGTCGGAGTGGGATCACGCCACTTGAAGTAGGTGAAAGGGACGCTAAGTTAGCCGCAAAACCGATCCCACTGCTCTCCAAACTGTGGAAGCGGCAGAACGTCAGTTATTGCAAACCTCTTCGCGCTGACTGCTTCACGAAAAAAATGGAATCGACGACCGAGCAACGTTATGCCATTACTAAGTTTTGTGCTAAACTAAAAAAATCTCTTGAGTATAATAACAAAATGATTCGTGAACCTTACGGGGACTATGCTCTGTGCTACTTACAAGTTTTGAGGTAATTAAAGGCCTTTAAGAAGGGTCGGGAAGAGGTTCACGTCGAACAACGCTCTGAGCGGCTGTCAACCAGCAAAGACGGAAATAATGTGGCTTGTGTTCGTCACTTGTTGGACTCTGGCCGTCGATTGAGTATTGAGGTGGTTGTCAATGAACTGAACTTGTCGTTGACTGTACTGTTTCGAATTCTTACGGAAGATTTAGCAATGAGGAAAGTTTGCGCCAGGTTCGTGCCCAAGGTATTTGCCTCAACGCGCTACGAGTCCGCGAGTTCCTGGCCAAACACCAGGTGCCAACGCTGCCCCACCATCCCTAGTCCTGACGTCGCCCCAGTCGGCTTCTTTTTGTTCTTCTTTTGTTCCGGATTAAGACAGCCTTGAAAGGAACTCAATTTTCGTCCACAGAAGAGATCCAATCAGCCGTGACGAAGACATTGCGAGAGGTCCTAAAAGGCGCCTTCGAAGGCGCGCACCGTTCATGGCAGAGTCGCTGAAAAAATGTATAGATGCCCAAGGACAGTACTTGGAAGAATTTTAAGTGTTCGTGCAAATATTTTCAATAAATTACTTTAAAAACTGCATTACTACTGGAACGCACCCAGTATAATGAAACACGACGTGATACTTCATATCTAGAACTCCTCGAGCTTTATCCGTGTATTTACTCGTAGCTATACAAGTAGGGAGATTATATTTGGTACAATATTTACAGTCAAATGAAAAACCTACAACCACCATTACAAATTAATTAAAACCACAGGTATTGCAATTTTCCACTATCTATCTAGTGGAAAATTGCAATACCTGTGGTTTTAATATGTTACGCTTCCACCACATCACGCCTGAGACCTCATCATTCACCATTACAAACTCCACCAAAAGCTAACTTTATACGCGTCGATACTGCCATCGCTGTGGTAAGAGGCGCATCAATTCACTGGCGCACGGAGTTCGGTTATATCCTTGTTGGTGCGCGGACCGGTTGTTGTGGCGGGTGTTCGGTTTTCATTTGACTGCCCCTCATACGCAAGCACTCATAAGAAGTGTGGCTTTGAGGACTCCGTAACCGATTCCGTTAAACATAACAACACCCTGCTATTATTCACGACTCTAGGATTAGGATTCTCACGAAGAATCCGAAAATGGTTTGCGCAAGTATGAAAACCCGCGATGTACAGGGTTCGTCCCGAAAATATGTGTACTGAGCTCAGGAAAAAAAAATTATTACACTTTTACATATCTTAAGGTAATATTCCTCAAAATAGGACCCTTGTGAGTCGATACACTTGTTCCAGCAGCGTTCCCATTCCTGGAACGCTCCCGCGAAGGCATCATCGGGAACCTCTCGAAGACACGTCGTCACGGCCTCTTTGACGGCGTCCAAAGTCCCGTATCGCGTTCCTTTCAAACTCCTCTTTATCTTCGGGAACAGAAAAGTTCTCTAAAAAATGTGGATCATTTTTGCAGTGATCCGCAAGTTGTGTCGCGATTTCCAAACGATTGAGTCTTTGATCACCACTGAGCACCTTCGGCACCAAATTTGCACAAATTTTTCGCATCTGTAATTGGTCCCTAATAACCTCGTGCACTATTGTTTTTGGCACATTACACTGCTCTGCTATCATCCGAACACTAAGACGACGATCAGAGTTCAGTACATCGCGAACTTTTCGCACATTTTCGTCGGTGAGTGTCGTTGATGGGCGTACAGGCCGTGGTTCGTCGTCGACCTCTTCTCTGCCCTCCACGAACATCCTGTGCCACCGAAAGATCATTTTTCTGGACATGGCTGACTCCCCATAAGCCTGGTTAATCATACCGACAGTATCGGTAGACGATTTCCCAAGCTTTACCGCAAATTTGATGCAATAACGCTGCTCCAAAAACTTCGGCATCGCGTTCCGTGACGTGGGTCGAGCGTGGAGGTTCGCGTTAACAGAGCTCCTCACTACACCACAGCTCAGAGCCGACTGCCTTTTTCAGCGTCGCTTGCCAACATACCCCCTTCCAATCGCAGCCCGTCAGAGCAGTGCTGGGCGCGCCTGGTGCGGCGGGAAAAAATCAGTACCCTTATTTTCCGGACGAACCCTGTAATTCCGTTATTCATTACGTGGTTCCTCTTTCCGCGATTCCATGCACGAAAGCAAAACGAAGAGAGGGAGTAAGTCGAGCGGAAGGGAAGTGATAGAAGGAGCGACGAAAGGAGGCGATGTGCGAGGCGTTCGCAGCATTCAGTCTTGAACACTACAATGATTATAAGATACCGGCACTATAGGTGATGGGTGCAGATGGTGGGCCAATGACGAATAACCCCATACATTTTAATGCGCAAGAAAATAATACCAACTGCGCTGATTTATACAACTCATAACACTGCATGCTAGCATGAAATTGGAGCAGTTATTTATTTTCATGAATAATTCCACGCATAACTAACTGTGTGCCCCAACCAAGGCTGTTAACACCTACGCAATGCGTCGCTTACTCTTCGTTCTTTCAAAGGTATTTCATAAAACGGGCACATCGGACTCCTCTCAAGGACGTTTGATTCCGACAAAAGGAATTCCCCAGGTGCGCGAAGCCCCTTCCATGAGCAAACTGGGTACAGCAACCCTCTTGCCCATTCCAATAGCCACCCATTCATTTATCCTTTGAGTGACCTGAGTCTCTCGAATGCTGCTCCGCAAATGCTCCTGACGTGCTTCCCCATGCGAAGATGCCCGATGAATGTTTGACTCCTTCGCATTTCGCCACACCCACCCATCTCATTTCTCTGCCATTACGCATCTTGCATGTGCACGGATATCCTTTCACGGGTGCGACTGAAAGAAATTTCGTCAGATTAAGCTGGAGACCCATCTGAAGGCTCCTGACACCACGTGCTAAGATGATCATGTGATCAAGATAATGAGATCATGTGAAGGAGTTGAACGGTCCAGTTTATGCATGGTATCAAAGAGCTGCCCCATTATTACGTCAATCATGAATATACAATAATATTATTATTAGGAAATCTACCGGTTAAGATAGGTTTTTGGATGGACATAACTACCAAATAAATATTTTGTGACTCCTAACAAAACACAATCCAACAACCTACTCTAAATCGGGTCCCTTATCATCCCTAGGTACTTCTTTTCTCCCTTCTTCCCGTCCAACATCCCTATCCTATTCCTGCCCTTTCCTCGCTTGCCCAACAGTCTCCCCTCTATTACCTTCTTCAACATTCCACTACCGCTCAATACGCCTTTCATTCATTTTTCCTGCCTCCATAGGATATCTCCGAACAAACCCCTCTCCTCACCCACCATCCCTAGTACCTACTGCCTCATTTCTTTTCCTTTCGGTCCATTTCACCTTCTCCATTCTTCTCCACACCCACATTTCAAAAGCCTCCAATCTACGTCTATCCTCCTGCTTCAGTGACCACGTTTCCGCGCTGTACATAGCTACGTTCCATTTCACTGTTTTTACGAGTCTTTCTTAAACTCCATACACAGCGTCCCCGTCATCAACTCCCTCCTCCTTGTGTAAGCCTCCTTGCCTAGCGCAATTCTTCGCTTTACGTCCCTACCACTTTGACCGTATTGGTCCAAAACACTTCCGAGATATGTAAACTCTTCTACCTGCTCTATTTTTTTCCCGCCTATTTTAATATTTAGCTTAGCTTTTTCTTTCTGGGAAATCGCATAACCTTTGTTTTATTAATATTGATTCTCATCCCATATTTATCGCACTGAACCTCCAATTCACTCAACAATGCTTGCAACCCCGTGGATGACTGAGCAACTAATGCTTGGTCATCAGCAAACCTAACCGATTTTACGAATTCCCCTCCGACTTTCATTCCAACCTCCAGTTCTTCCCATACCTCTTTAAACATTTCCTCCAAATATACGTTGAACAGCACCGGTCGCAATGAGCAACCCTGCCTTACCCCTCTTCCTAACACTGCCCATCCGGACTCTCCGTTCCCCACCCGCACCTGAGCAGTCTGAGACATGTACAGGTTGAGGATTAGTCTCTTGTCCCTCCAATCTATTCCTAGTTTCCGCAATATACTCATTAGTTTTTCCCAATTCACTCTATCAAACGCTTTATCGAAAGCTACGAAACATACAAATTGTCCTTATTGTATTCTCCATTCCTTTTGATTAGTGATCTCATTACTGCAATGACATCACGCGTACCTCTCCCCTTCCCAAACCCGAACTGATCAACTGATCAGTTCGGTTTTGGGGTGCATCCCCTAAAAAATCATATGCCGTACTCTCTATCCTTTTGTTGATCCTTTTCTAGGTCTAACCTTGTTGGCTTTAGTTCTTTACCATACAGCGTTTCTATACATCCCTTTCATCTCACTTGGATCTTTTCTGTGTCAATTATTATCTTATCCCACTTATCTTGAACTGTTAGCACAGATCTTCTCTTCTTTCTTCCCGATAATAACTTGTAACCATGCGGTATGGCGCACCAATTTCACCCTTCCTACAATGATACATGAATACTAAAATCGATAGTTCTAAAGGTATTTCTCCGCTCGCACAATAGAATATTATTTAGCCATTTTAAAACGGCAGCTTCCCAATGCCCGGGAGTTGGGACCTGCGGCAATGCCAAAGCAAGGCAATGACGGTTTAGAGTACAGAAGTAGTACATTGGACAAATGCGGTTAAACACAAACGTGTCACCCCCTCCCTTCTGGAGTGAAGCTGTTTTGGCATCTGAAAATACAATTTCATACAAACACACACAAACATCAAGGCTATTGCTAAGATCTGGTAAAATTCATTTATTAGCATGTTAAGGATACCGATCATAATTAAATACGATAACATTTATGTCATTTTCCCATTTCCCTAAGGTATTTTATAAATATACTATTGATTGCTAATACACGTTATTTATACGTAAACCACGTTCGAGACTCTGAGAAAGTCACGTGCGAACTTCACGTTTCGAGAATCATGCTGGGGCAGTTATTAATTCATAGAATTATAAGTAATTATAATTCAATGAAAAACTTAAAAGTTGGTTTCGCCTCAGAGAGTGAAAGAGAGCGGCCAGACAGGGCAGGTACGAAACACCTTTGAAAGATCATCATCATCAATATTTCAATCCTAGGATTGGTTTATTGCAGCCCTCCATTTGTTTCTATTTAATGTCAATTCCCTCAATCCCTGACACCTTTTCTATTTTACGTCTTTCTTAGTTTGTCCCATGTACATGTCTCTTGGTATTCCTCATGTGATCTTTCCTTCTATTATATTCCTAATCAATCCATTTTTCGTCAATGTGTGTCCAATCTATCTATTTCTTCCTTGCCGTAGATTTCTCCATATGGTTCTATCCTCTTGTGCTCTTCTACAGGTATGTACTTCCTCGTTCCTCACTTTGTCTGTCCATTTAATCTTCAGCATTCTCCTCCAGCACCATGTTTCAAAGGCTTCTATTATTCTCTGGTCCACTTTTCCAATGTTCCAAGTCTCGGAACCATAGAGTGCCTGCTCCACACGAAAGTCTTGACGAATCGTTTCACAAAATAAAAATAGGATGAGTCATTTCTCAGGTGCTAGCACCAAAATGAGACAGTTAAGCACTCGCTAATGATGCCGGCAGATTTAGATTTTGCTGTGTGTACTCGAGTGACCTAAGTTCTATTCCATACTCACATGCAGATCGCAATGTAAACATAAATATTTCTCTGGCATATAATTATCGGTTTCTTTTTTATTTTATTAGCATTTTTCTCGCGGCTTTAGGTAGTTTTTCATACCCCCGGTCACTCCACACTTGCATTAAGCCCCGGCCTGAAAACCCCAACCCTCGAAACCCATACCATCCATTACGTCGGATAAGGGCGTTTTGCTTGACCCTGCATCACCACAATACGCAAGGTAGGGTTTCTCGAAAGAGATGCTCCCCCTATTCCTTCGAAATCGAGTCTCTTGCAGTCCCAAAGGGGATGTGCGCTCCACCCTGGACCCCCCTCCCAACCGAGGGACCACAGGACTAAAGGGGGAGGGGTAGAAGGGCGGATTAGTGTGCCGGGTGCGTTTATCGGCACGGATATCGTTCAGCAGGGAGAAGCGTAACGCGGCCATGGTTTCACCCAACAACATTTGCATCCGCCACATCACACTTGGGGCCCGCAGCAAGGCCCCGCGACCACATTCGGTGGGCATGTTCGACGAGGGAATGGAACGGCACGCCGGCGAACGATGGAGCTCTCTGTTTTTCGTTTTCAGGACACGCGAAAGAAGCACTCAACACCACACGAACGCTCTCTCGCACCATGTTCCCCCTCCCGTTTGATGCACAGGCATTGCAGTTTTTGGCTCACGTTATGTTTTTTCATTACTGAACAGACTTAACTACCATTCGCAGTGAGATTACTCATTAATTATGATAAAATTGGCAATTCTTTCATAATTTTAAACATTTTTCAAGAAACATTTGGGAAAATTTTCATTTATATGACGTACGATTTGGAAAACAGTTTTACAACGGATATTTTTCAGAAAAAGTATTCAAAATTCAACTATGATTTCATTTTAGAAGATGAATTTTGGTGGAATATTCGACTTTTGGAGTCGATTTCAAATGAGCGCACTCCCGTTCGCGCGTCGTAGCTGTTTCGCCGAGGGAGGGGCACCACCAATGCACTGCTCCCTGTGCGCACCACTCCCGTTCGCGCGTCGTAGCTGTTTCGCCGAGGGAGGGGCACCACCAATGCACTGCTCCCTATGCGCACCACTCCCGTTCGCGCGTCGTAGCTGTTTCGCCGAGGGAGGGGCACCACCAATGCACTGCTCCCTGTGCGCACCACTCCCGTTCGCGCGTCGTAGCTGTTTCGCCGATGGAGGGGCACCACCAATGCACTGCTCCCTGTGCGCACCACTCCCTCTACCGGCGGTGTTTTCCAAAACGTCATTAATCAGTGCATTGTACATGCATGCATATACAAATACTCTCGCAATAGTATCATTTATTCTTTGTATAGCGAACGATCACGCGATGGCTCCGTGCCGCACCGAGCCATCGTGAAGGTACCCGAGGGGCGCCATGCTCGGGGAAGGGGGCCGGGTGCGGTGCGTGGCCCCCTCTCCACCTTCCACCCCCCGGCGGATTTGCATTTTAATGCGCCACCCCCCTTCGGCCACCCCGGGTGAGCGGGTGCCACCTCCTCTTTAATATTCATGTGTCTCACCTCAATTATTTCCGGAAAGATGAAATTCCTAGGAGGGGAGGCTGGGATCCGGCGACGGCTGCGCGAAGGCGCGGAGAAAATGCGAATATTCACGGGAATCAACTGATCCGAGGATGGGTTGTAACCACGGGGCGTCGCTCACCCCGGGAGGGAACCCTAGAATCGAACTCAAATACTAAATCATCCCCGTCTTAGGCGAGTACTCGTGTCTCGCGGTCCCTGCTCACATTCTCCCTTCTTTGCGCACGTACGCGCCGCACCCCACCCCACCTTTACGGGTGTATTTGCATCCATATTTATTAACCAAAACAAATGGGATGGAAATGACTAAAATGCATTAGCATTGGCATAATGACAATGTTTGTGTGTATGTGCGTGCAAAACGAAGTTGGAGTGACACGCGACAGAACTCGAGAGAGTGACCTAAAATGTAAAGGCATTGGCGAGTGCAAACAGGTTTCTTATGCAATCATTTACCTTGGGAGATGGTTTGTAACATTGTAACATTCTGGATTCGGTTTATGACGGCTTGGCCGAGCCATGATAAATAAAATGATGAAATGCGATGTTTTGATGAGGCGAGAAGAGAAACGGAAGAGGCAATCGACGGTAGTCGCGCAGGAAATGCGGCGGGGGCTAACCACCCGCCGTCAGATGATACAGGAGATAGCGCAGCGGAGGAGAAGGCGCAATTATGTCCACTGAACTGCGGTTTCCTGCAGTGCAGCTGACAAGAAGCAGGCGGGTAGTAAAATATCACCAGTGGCGAACATTTTCAATCACGTAAATTGTATGATGAGGTCTCAGGCGTGATGTGGTGGAAGCGTAACATATTAAAACCACAGGTATTGCAATTTTCCACTAGATATTTTATTTCGACACTACCGGTTTCGATGTTTTCATATCATCACCAGGTGTTGATGATGATGTGAAAACATCGAAACCGGTAGTGTCGAAATAAAATATCTAGTGGAAAATTGCAATACCTGTGGTTTTAAAACGTAAATTGTAGCCCAGGCAAGTCAGGCGAGTTTCAATTTCAATGAGAAAATAAAAAAAACGCACGTTAAAGCCAAATTTATGAATCCGAATAAAAATTCATGCGGCAAGTGTCAAACAAATCACCACGAAAAGATGTGGAAAGGAAAGGAACGGGAACTCTTCCGAGGAACATTTATTTTTTCTGAAGAGGGAGAGCGCTGAACTGCGATTAAGGAAAGGTAATTACATGGATTGTTGAATATATTTAAAATATAATATATTAATATTTAATATATGATTTAATATTTCATAAGAAAGAATCGCATCTAAAAGGCTGTCATCATGCTGTCCTTTCCCGTCTCCCAGATTATCCTCATCTGACTTCCTCACTGCTGAACACTCCACGCGAATATCTGGGTCACTTGTTAAAACGACACACGATTATAACAAAAGCATCAAAATCCTCAACGGAGGGCAACCCCAGCTTTCACAATGTTGCATATCAAAATATACCAGGTCAAAACATATCCCGACTGAGAAATCCCTGTGACAAGAAACTTAACATGGGTACACTGTGAGTGGTCGTCACCGAAGTTAATCAATGACCTACTAAATCTACAATGGGAGGAGGAATCATTGGTCCTCGGAGAAAAGGCTTCGCCACCTGATATGACTTCTTCAGGAAATATATCATTTCAATCGTTAAACTGAAGTGAAGATCATATCGTTCACCAGGTTGCTGTTATCCTTGGAGGTTCATTAACGCTTCTCTGCCGATCAACTGGGCATATTTTTTTAAGTTCTGCTAACGTGTTTTTAAACTGCTTTTAAACGTAAAGAACGCAGAAATATCATGGTCATAATTCTTAGCAGGGTTAACGCTTACCACATACATACATTCGTACTTGCAAGATCTTAATGAAAGAATGAGAAATTAAAAAAAAAATTAAACTAAATTTGAACTCTGAACCAGGTAAAGAACGAGGGAATAGTAAATGCTAATTAAATCACAGGCGGAATCGAACTCGATCACTTAAAGAAATGAAATTATATGAAAAATATGATGATTTCCCTTAAAGTATTATTCGGTTAATACCTGTGATTGGACAAATGATACATATTTTTTTACGAAATTCAACATCGTTTTGTGGGCATCGTCTAAATTTAAACCCCGGAGGCTATTATTTACCGATGCCTTAAAAAAATCTGAGCTCAAGGAATTGAGTGGAGGGCAATGGCCCCTCGAGTTTGAGTGGGCCGATCGCATCTCGAGGGCGCGGCACAGGGGCGGCGGAATCACCGCCACTCGACTCGGCGCCGGCCCTCGACGCCCCCTCCCCACAGATCCACGCCGCCCACCCCAGTTCGCCTCTCAAGTAACCCCCTCACTTTTCGTAACAAGTTTTGAATGACCTTCAGGGTCTTCCCCTCCGGGCTTTATCCGAATCCTTAATTAATACTTTCTCCGGAGGTTCCTAAGTACCTGCTCCGCGTCCCAAATGTCGCTTAAATCAATGCAAAATATGATCTCTCCCTTGATTTATCGCAACACTTCGCCGCTACTCGACTATTCAACCAAGGCCTCCCCACGGCAGGCGCGCATGCTCATGTCTCTCTTATGCGTACACACCTGAAGAAACTCTTCCTTTGGGAACAAACATTCCTCCTCCAGCCTGACTCCATGAATTACATCAAAAACACGCATGAACACATCTCCAGTAACCTCAGTATCAGCATCCTTGATCATCCTCTTTATTCGCCAGATCTCGTCCACTGAGACTTATTTCTATTCCCAAAATGCAAAAATGTGATGATGGGACATGTCACTGGGAAGATGTGGACACAATAAAGCAAGAAACGACGAGAAAACTAAAAAGCCTGACTGCCGAGGACTTCCAAGGGTGCTTTGTGACAGTGAAAAAGAACAAGATGGAATAAGTGCACAGCAGTGAATGAAAAGTACTTTGAAGGGGACAAAATCGATATGGACCAAATTTTGCAAAATAAAGTTTTCATGGCCTAAGTTCGCGAATTTATTGAACAGACCTCGTACACACATGAACCGTTATAGTAGTATGAACGGTAGTAACACAGTTAAAAATAATTACGGAAACTCTGATCAAAGGACTGGGAATCCCATCTGTCAACACTGGTATTTGAAGACAACTTCATGTGAAAAATGACACGATCCCCCAGACAAAGAAAAAAAATATTAAAATATGACAACACTCACATTCGACCCGAAACGTAAGGTCGAATTACAGGTCCACATACTGCAACACACAATGACTTTGGACAACTCCCCATCACATAATGAAGACAAAATTGACGAGACTTGACGCTTTCTCTCATTTCCGGGCCCACCACTGCACAAGGGTCCGGAAATGGGAGAAATGGGTCCCTTCAGGACTTACCTCCTATCATCGACACTTCTGAAATCATGTCCATTATCAATGCCCTTCCGCCGCATAAAGCTCCAGGACTAGACAAAATCACCAACACCGTATTGAAATCTGCCTCTTCTCTTTCAAAATGTATCCTATCCCGAACCGAATTATTCAACCACTGCTACCTAAAATCCTACTTCCAAGAAACCTGGAAAACCGGTAGTCTTATTATTGCCAAAACCAGGCAAAGACCCCACCATCCCCGGCAACAGTAGATGCATAACCCTTTCCTCCAATCTTTCTAATAATTTTTGAAAATTATTCTCAGCCGCCTTGAAAATCACGCCTCTTTCCACATGAACCTTCGTCCAAAACCACTAGGCTCTCGGTCTCATACCTCCCCAATCCACCAGACCCTTCGTATTGAGGAATCAATCAGTCGAGATTTCACGCCACGCCGGCCCACGGATGCTCTATTCCTTGATGTTGCTCGTGCATTCGACAAAGTGCGGCAAAAAGGTCTTATATATTAACTGCACAAAAGTAGCTTTCCTCCACCCCTCATCCGACTCCTACATAATTACCTCAACCGCCGCAAATTTGCAGCCGCCGATGGCCTTTTACCGAAGACAGGGTCAGGCCAACGTCCGCTGGCGTCCGGCAAGGCTTCCCGCTCATCTACCGGTAGTGGTGGGATTTCTCCACCGAAACGAGTCAGTCGGCGCCGCAGGGGCCGCATCACAATGTTCGGCTGATATGACAGGGAAACACACATACACTCGACGTTTCCGGAGATGCGTACTTAATTGGATGCCGTCTACTTTGTAGAAAAAGAAAGGCTCCCGTTTTCCATGCATCCCTACTCTCCAACATACGAGTATACGTAGAGTGTTCGTTATTGTTCCCCTTTTACACCCATTATTCACACCTATCCGAAAATAGGATCCTGAATCGCGAGATAACAATCCTCATAAATCCGCAGGATTGACTTTCAAAAATGCAAAAACCGTCGGCAAGTAATCTGAAATTTGGCACTCGGACGGACACGTATGTCCTCCGCATTTGTGAGGAAGGACAGGGTGTTGGGGAACCATGGACATCTGCCCCTTTGAGCTAACACTTTTATTTACGGTGACATTATGATTGGCTCATCCAGTATATCGCTAAATCCAAGAGAGATGAAAGAAATATATAGATCAACTGTAAGGTACAGAAATTAGGCCAACAACCTTAGACATAGAAAAGGAAAATGACGTAGAAGAAGATAGCTTAGGTCCAGGCATGCTCGACGATGAAATAGAAAGGGCATTAAAGGAGATGAAAGCAAATAAGGCCGTGGGGGTAGACGACATTCCTGTGGAATTGATGAAATATTTAGGAAAATGTCGGAAGAAGACTCTATATGGACTGACTCGTAGGATCTATGAGGAAGGAATCTGGTCGGCAGACTTTGTGAGATCAGTGTTAGTTCCTATTCCGAAAAAGGTAAAGGCTACATCATGTGATGAATATAGTACAATAAGTTTGATATCCCAATCAGCTAAAGCTGTTCTCAGGAGCATTAAAAAAAGGATAGAGAGTAAGGCAAATGATTCCTTAGGGGATGATTAACTTGGATTAAGGAAGAGGAGGGGTACGCGTGATGCCATTGCAGTAATGAGATAACTAATCGAGAGGAATATAGAATACAATCAGGACGTATTTGGCTGTTTCGTAGATTTCGAAAGTGTTCCACAGAGGGAATTGGGAAAAAATATTGCGTGTTTTGCAGAAAATAGGAATAGATTGGAGGGAAAGGAGACTGATCCGCAACTTGTACACGTCTCAGACTGCTCGGGTTCGAGTGGGGAACGGAGAGTTCGTACTGGTGTTAGGAAGAGGTGTAAGACATTGTTGCCCATTATCACCGGTGCTGTTCAACGAATTTGTGGAGGAAATGATTAAGGAGGCATGGGAAGAGCTGGAGGTGGGAGTGAAAGTCGGAGGGGGGTTCTTAAAATTTGTACCTGGAAGACAAGAGCGCAGGTCATAATAGAGTATAATAATAATGGGATATATAAAGTATAATCCAGTGATTTTTGTCACTTCAGATCAGGTTACGCCTCAGAGATCTCAAAAATAACAGAACACACAAAAACTTGCTTTAATACTACAAATAACCCACGTAAAGTTGCTATCTCGAAATACATAACAGATAGTATTGTGAGCGAATGTAATACTTCTGCCTCTGTTAAACACGAATCTTCGCAAAAATGTTTACTGAGCATACATAAAACGGTAAAAGAAAAACTGATTAGCCAGATAACATTGTAACATTGAATTGCCGATACATTAGATTCAAAAGATCAGATGTTGAACATATCCTTGTAAGTACAAACACAGCCATAGTTATAAGAGTACGGCTGGGGTCTGCTCTTCCCATTACAGACATAGTTGTTGGAACGGAGAGTTGGATCAAGGAAGATATAGCAAACAATGAAGTTTTTCCGCGCGGTTTCAAATTTTGGAGAAGGGACAGACCTAATAGATTTGGTGGGGGAGTATTAATAGCTGTAAAGTCACATCTTAGTAGCCAAATATACGAATGCGACGAAAATAGCACACAAAGCGTTTGGTACAGATATTCTACAGAAGCTCTACAGGTATAGATATTCTCACACAAGCTATCTACACAAGCTCGATGACTAGATATCCTCTTTTAGTAACATACATATCAACAGAATTATTATGAATGAAAATTTTCATGGACAATTTGGAGGACAAGATTCTAAGTGATTACAAATTCAACAACAACATTTTATATTGGTATAGATATGTGGATGACATCTTATGTTGTTGGACAGGCAGTGATAGACAGCTAGAAATTTTCTTAAAATTCATCATCTCCTTTCATCCATTTATAATTTTCACCATGGAATCGGGAGTGGGCAATAAAATCAATTTCCTGGATCTAACTATCGAAATCATAGATAAAACACATAATTTTGCAATATTCTGAAAACCCACTTGCACCGATCAAGTGATACCATCAGACTCCTACCATCCCATCGCCCACAAACTAGCCAGCTTCAATTGCATGATCCACAGACTAATCAATATCCCCTTGACCAAATCCAACTTTGAACGAGAGGTCAAAACCATCAAACACATAGCCCTTAAAAACGGTTACCAGGTCAACCTAATAGATAATTTACTGAAGAAAAAACTTTAAAAACAGGCCCTGAAGTTAAACGTTTCCCTCGTAGTCACCAGTACTTCAGAGCTTAAGTGGAGCAAACTTCCGTTCCATAACTCCGTGTCCTATAAAATCCCCAACAGAATTCCCAAAGATCAATTCCGTATTTCGTTTTATTCCCCCTATAATCTGTTTAAAGCCTTATGCTCCAATAAAGACCCCATACATTGCAATAACCAAGGTGGTGTATACGAAATTCAGCGTATAAGAAGAAGGCGGGAAGTTCTGTGTCCAACCCCTTTCTTCCACCTTCCTTCCTCCCCCCCCCCCTACTCTCTCGCCTACATTTACTAGTGAAATCCCTACTCCACCCCTCCCTAAACCCTCGCTAGGCCTTCCCTTCCCCTTGGAACCATATAGACAGTGATCCCTATCTTTACTCCTTTTCGCACACATCTTTGTGCATGGATATCTGCGCGCGGTCAATGACGGGGTAACCCCGGTCTCATCCCCTTTCTCCACGGCCCTAGGAGATTGACCGAGGGTCCACCCTCAACGAGAAAACCCCTCTATCCAGCCACGAGGTTTTTCCGGACAGTATTCATTTTTCCCCCCACCCCTTTCTTCTCACCCGCAGCTTTTCTCCCCTCTCATATGTCACCCACGTTACCCACGTTCCACCTCCCCTCCCACTTTCCAAATGTTCCACTACCCTCCCCTTAATTGCTTTTTAGCATACCTGTATATAGTAGACAACGAGAATATGACTGTTACCAGAAGAAGATGTAGTTACATTGAAACCGGTCGTATTAATAAAATTTTATTTTGTGGAAATTGCCAATTTTAATTAAAAATGATATTCCACCATATCACGCCTGAAACGCTTCCTTTTTGTCCAACTGTACATTCTTTGAAGACGGAAAACGGAAAAATTATTACAGACAGCGTGAAAAAAGCAAACATTTTTAACAAGTTATTCCAGAGCCTCTACAATAAAGACACGCACCCAACAAACGATCCTCCACACCCACCCGGGGAACACATGAGCGATATAACAGTGAAAAACAATAGCATAGAACATGTACTATGCAGCATTAACCAAAAAAATCACCTGCTCCGGAAGAAACACCTATTAGAATATTAAAGGAATTAGGCGAAGACATGGCCCGATTTTGGAAATATAAGTAACTCCCATTTATAAATGCGGGAATAGGGATACACCAAACAATTACCGACCACAAAACACAAAAACAATTAGGTCTTCTCATTCACGATATACTTAGATCGGGAGAAAACACACCAAAGTAGATACAGTATTCCTAAATTTTAAAAAAGTCTTCGTTAAAGTCCCACGCCACAAATTGTTACACAAATTTATATGCTATGGAATCAATGAGAAAATTATTAACTGGATTAGAGACTTCTTGTCAAATCGCAAACAAATAGTAGTCATCGATGGGTTGTACTCAACGGAAAAAGATGTAACTTTGGGCGTCCCCCAGGGAAATGTAATAGTCCCTCTTTTATTTTTAATATACATTATTGACTTCAACGCTCACGTTAGTAGATATCTCAGGCTATTTGCTTACGACATGGTGGTATACGGGGAAATAAGGAGCCAACTAGATTGCGAGCTATCCTCGAGAGACTTAGACGCGATCTCAGATTGGTGCAAGATATGGGGATTAATGCTTAATATAGACAAATGCGCAGTTTTGAAATTTTGGAACAAAGGGAGTGGCGAACAGGACATAAACTACGAAATAGAGGGTTCAGTACTAACTACGGCCAAACAAGTAAAATATTTGGGGGTAGTTCTAACACCACGTCTTTCATGGGGATCACATATCAGGACAATATGCGGATCCGCTTTAAAGAAACTGGGCCTCATAAAACGGGTGGTGGGGAAATGTAATGAGAAAGTTAAAGAGAGGTGTTATTTTGCTCTAGTTGGACCACATTTGGAATATGCCGCAAGTATTTGGGATCCTTGGGAGAAAATCTGGCAAAAAGCACTACATAAAGTCCAGAGAAAATCCGCCAGATTCGTGAATGATATATATGACAAGAACACAAGTGTAACAGGTCTCTTAGGAGATTTAGGCTGGGAGCCCCCTGAAATACTAAGAGAACAAGCGAGACTTAGACTTTTATAAAGATTCAGAACATGCGAGTTTAACAATGACACTAAAGGAATTATAGTGGCCCCACACTACTTAGGTAGATCAGACCGCAAAGGTAAAATAAAGGATGTAGATTCCAACACAGATACCTGTAGATTGAAATGCTCATTCTTTCCCAGAACAATCAGGAATCATAATAGTAAGTACCCGAAGTCCCTTAAGAAATATTAAAAATATTTAACTTATACGTCGGAACAAAATTAAAAATTCAAAGATCGTGCATGTGTATGTTTGTTGGTAGTTTGTGTGTTTGCATGTGCGTGAAAGGGTTGGCGCGAAAGGGTAAGTGCATGAATGTTTACCATGTTTGATTTGTGGGCTACAAATTTGTGGCTTTAGCATGCAGTTCTTTTTTCATTCTAAATTACGGGTGGTGTCCTAACACACCCCACCACACGCCCTTGCGGCGGCTTGCGGGTATATAGTAGATGTAGAAAATCAGTTTCGTAAAAAACATGTTCTTAATAAAATAAATATTCAACATGAATTTCCACAAAATTGAGCTTAAAACAATAGAAAGCATGAAACAAAAGGATAGAGAGTAAGGCAAATGATTACTTAGGGGATGCTCAGTTTGGGTTTAGGAAAGGAAGAGGTACGCGTGATGCCATTGCAGTAATGAGATCACTAATCGAGAGGAATATGGAATAAAATCAAGACGTTTTTGCCTGTTTCGTAGATTTCGAAAAAGTGTTTGATTGAGTTAATTGGGAAAAATTAATGCGTGTATTGCAGAAAATAGGAATGGATTGGAGGGACAGGAGACTGATCCGCAACCTGTACACGCCTCAGACTGCTTAGTTGCAAGTGGGGAACGGAGAGTCCGGATGGGCAGTGTTAGGAAGAGGGGTAAGGCAGGGTTGCCCATTGTCACCGGTGCTGTTCAATGTATATATGGAGGAAATGATTAAAGAGGCAAGGGAAGAATTGGAGGTAGGAATGAAAGACGGAGGGGAATTCGTGAAATCGGTTAGGTTTGCAGATGACTAGGCTTTGGTTTGTCAGGGGTTGCAAGCATTGCTGAGTGAATAGGAAGTTCAGCTCAATAGATATGGGATGATAATCAATATTAATAAAATAAAGGTTTTCCGATTTTCTAAAATGAAAAAAGCTAAGCTAAATATTAAAATAGGAGGGGAAAAATAGAACAGGTAGAACAGTTTACGTATCTTGGAAGTGTTTTGGACCAGCACGGTAGAGTAGTAGGGACGTAAGGAGAAGACTTGCGCTAGGCGGAGAGGCTTACACAGGAGGAGGGAGTTGATGACGGGGACTGTGTATATGGAGTTTAAACATGGTCATTGAAGCAGGGGAATAGACGTAATTTGGAGGTTTTTTTTAATGTGGGTGCGGAGAAGAATGGAGAAGGTGAAATGGACCGAAAGGAAAACAAAGGAGGAGGTGTTAGATATGGTGAGCGATGCTAGGGATTTGCTGAGAGAAAAGAGGCAGAAAAAATGGATGAAAGGCAGTGGGATGTTGAAGACGGTAATAGAGGGGAGAATGTTAGGCACACGAGGAGAGGGCAGGAACAGGATTGGAATGTAGGACGGGATGAAGAGAGAAAGGAAGTACACAGAGATGAAGAGGGACCTGATGTAGATTAAATTGCTGGATTCAGTTTTATTAAGAGTCACAACATATTTATTTGATAGTTGTTTCCATCCAAAAACCTTATTCAACCGGTAGATGACTTTAAGAAATAGATGACAAGTACCAGGGTATTGGGCTAAATTTCCCATATACAAGTCTTTATGTTTTAATAATTAATAAAAAACTCAACCTGTAATTAAAGACTATAGTCCATATACTCTGTATATAATCCTACGGCATTCCTTATGCTGTTAGCGAAAACTGTATAGCAATATATCCTAAACCTACAAAATGCTTAATTAAAAATATAATGATAAGGCAAATTGCCTTTTTAAATAACTCTATTAGTGACGCATGGCTTCTTGTAATTGTCTCATCCCTCATTAAATACATTCCTCAACTGTCTACTGCAATGTGCGTTCATTCATACACGCACGCCCGCATGACCCCTTGTTGCGAATCCCGTTGGGGCAAGGATGCCAAAATGAAAAGCGCAGCTCAGGCCAATACCAACAACAATCCAACTTGTCATGAAAAGCACACAAAATACCAACGGAGCTGTCTTCGTGAAATTGGGATGAATCATACGATTAGTACAAAAATACTGCACTCAAATCGAAATGTAAAGTTCTCTTTTACCTCGAGTGTAGAAATAGACCAGATAAGCGCAAAAATAAGTATTTTTTTATTTTGGAATAGAACGTTGTGTGAATGACGGAAGATCGTAAAAAAAGTGAAGCCGTGGGAGAGAAATGCAATACGCGATCATATATTTTTATTCGCACGATTCAACCGTGCAGCATTTTTTTTTTACGTCAAACATTAGAGCTTTTGTACAATTAAGAAACCAATACGAATCCAGAGAACATTTTTCATTTTTTTCCACCGCTGATTTGTAAAACAGTCCAGGTCTTTACCATGGCAAATAAAAATCCCTGTTTACTTGTTTACAAACATTAAGCTACACAACTGCCTGTGTTCATGGAAAACTTTAAAATATACCCTAACGAAAACCCTGGAATTATGAATTAATAATCCTGTTTCACAGGAAAATACCAGATATATTCATAAAGTAAGAGCCGTTTGTTTATATTTAAATACTGGCGCTTCAGAACACAATTTTACTCCTGCGGCGCCATCTACTGATTAATTGAGAAGCTATACCAGCATTTGATTTGTTTCAGAAGTCGTTTGCTCGTCCTTGCATGCAAACAACATTGTCCCGACAATCGTTGACCCCGTCAGCTACGAAGTGCGTTCTGTCATACAAATCTTGTATGCAAAAGGATAGTCGGCTGCTGAAATTCATCGGGAGTTATGCATAGTCTATGGACCTACAGTTATGAGCGAAGGAAAGGTTAGACAATGGTGCAGTGATTTTAAAAATGGACGAACAAATGTCCACGACCAAGAGCGAAGTGGTAGGCCCAGTATTCTGTCCGATGAAATTGTTTGGCAAGTGGAACAAAAACTGCGATGTGATCGTCGATTGACAATTAATGGCCTGGCTGAACAATTCCCTCAAGTTAGACGCACTACTACCTACAATATTGTCACGGAAATCCTCGGATACCACAAATTGTATGCAAGGTGGGTACCGAAAATGCTCACCGACCACCACAAAGAGCAAAGAATGTCCAGTGGACGAGAGTTTTTGGGCCGTTACCCACAAAATGGAGATGATTGTTTTCTCGCATTGTTACTGGGAAGGAGAGGTGGATATATTACATCAATACAGAAACAAAACAGCAATCGATGCAGTGGCGACACTCATATTCACCAAAACCGAAAATTTTAAGCAAACTCCGTACACTTCGTGGCTGTTCTCCTGCGTGTGTTTTTACTAGGTGAGCAATGTTATATTCTCCCTAGTTTTTCCCACAAACCTCATTCTTTGCTTACACTTTTCTTATCCTAATTTTTCTCTCTAATCACTGTCTTTTACTTTATGTATGTGTAGGTGTATCCTCAATCTATATACGTGTATGTATGTAAATATATATATATATATATATACTATATACTTTCTAACCAACTGTCCCCTATTCTTGTGTGTATTGTCTATTTCTCCTTTGATGGGTGGAACAGCTCCCTAAAGTCTTCCTTTGACAAATTATTCAGAGCATTTAGGTGTTTTAAAACATCGCAGATCGCAGTGTAAATTAGGTTTCCTTGGTGGTGTAATTGGTAGCACATCCGCAAGGCAAGTGGAAGGTCCGGCTTTCAAATCCCGGTTAAGGAAATATTTTTACATTCGTGATCTGCTCAAAAAACCGCCTTCCCCACATGTCCTGTGTTCGCCTTTTGAACAATAAGTTTAACACCTCAGTCCACATTAAACAAACCAACACCCAACAATATCTCCATTTCAACAGCTGTCACCCATCGCACACAAAACGCTCCATCCCCTTCTCACTCTCAGTCCGTGGCCTCCATCTCTGCTACAACACCCCCTCCAAACAGAAAAAACTTGGACCAGCTACACGTCTCTCTCAGAGAATGTGGGTACCCTTAAAACTACTCAATAGGAAAATTCTGAAACCATCAACCCAATACACTCCTCTCCCCAAACCAAGCCTCCCAAAATGCCCTAACCTTATCACCAATTTCTTCCCCGGAACCCAAAAAATTAAACATATAATCCGTGAACTCTTCCCAATTATTAACTAGCTAGACATTGACATTCATCTCCAGAACAATAAGTTTTACACCTCAGTCCACATTAAACCGACCAACACCCAACAATATCTCCATTTCAGTAGCTGTCACCCATCGCACACAAAACGTTCCATCCCCTTCTCACTCTTAGTCCGCGGCCTCCGTCTCTGCAACAACACCCCCTCCAAACAGAAATACATTGACCAGTTACACTTTTCTCTCAGAGAATGTGGGTACCCTGAAGCACTGCTCAACAGGAAAATTCTCAAACCTTCAACCCAATACACTCCTCTCCCCAAACCAAACCGCCCAAAATGCCCTAACCTTATCACCACTTTCTTCCCCGGAACCGACAAAATTAAACAGATAATCCGTGAACTCTTTCCAATTGTTAGCAATAGTCAATCCACATCACCTTCTTTATTCCTACATTGTCCCTCCGTTTCATTTAAACGCCTGTCAAACCTGCGTGATATCTTCAAGTCTATAAAACCACCTACGAGCACCCCTGTCTCTTCCCCAGCCCTATCCGAACCATGCAACCGCCCACGCTGTAAATGCTGCTATCTCCTAAGACCTTCCACGTCCCTTATTACCAACTCCCAACCCATAGCCACCTGCACCTCTAAAAACATTATATATCGCCTCTCCTGTAACTTCTGCCCTGCCTCCTACGTGAGTGAATGCACCACCACCAATTCCCTCCGAATGAATAACCGCCGCTAACCCACCAAATCTCCCACCTTCCTTAATTATCCCATCCCTACTCACACTGCTTCCCACAACCAGTCTTTTGATGACGGCTTCTCCGTTTCGGTGATTGAAACCCTTCCCAATTCCGCCAGCAGCATAGAGGTGAGAACCCGCGAGATGACAAATATCTGGGTACTCCAGGCTTTTCAACCCCCCGGACTGATCCAATACCCCTGAATCCATCCAATACCTGCCTACATTTCCCCTCCCCCACCTTGCCCGCATCCTATTGGCCCCTTGCCTCTCCTCCCCTCAACAATCCCCTGAACATGTCCTCTCCGCCCTTCATCGAGAACGCCATTTTAATGACGACGGCCGAGCCATCGAAACGTCAATACACACTGAGAGTGTCCTTATTCATATTTCTGTGAGTTGAATATTTTGTATCCGTGTGTTTGTGTGTGAGATATTTTTACATTTGTGATCTGCTCAAATCCGCCTTCCCCACCTTTCCTGTGTTCGTCTTTTACGTGTTTTCCTTTCCCCTTTCCTTATATCAATTTTCATGTGTGAAATAATATTTGTTTGCCGTAGCGCGCAGACACCACAAAAGGCGTAGATATACATGGAAAATGCCAGGTGACTCAGAAAGGTCTCGGTTAGATTATATAATGGTTAGGCACAGGTTTAGGAACAGTGTGATAAATTCGCACAGTTTCCCAGGAGCGGATGCGGACTCTGACCACAATTTGTTGTTATGAATTGTAACGTCCACTTCAAGAGGATAAGGCAGGGTGGCGGGTTACGAAATGGAATTTACAAGAATTAAATGGATTAACGAGGAAGGGTTATCAGCAGGCTGTAGAGAAAATGATGGATGACGGTAAAAAGGTGAGTACTTTTGAAGAAAAATGGGAATGTATCAAGCAAGGGATATCGGATGCCGCAAAAGACACTATAGGAACCGTCAACGGGAAAAGGATAAGGAAACCATGGGTAACGGATGAGATGATTGCAAAGATGGATGAGAGAAGAAGATGGAAAAATGTGAACACAGAGTTAGGTAAAATGAAGTACAAAGAGTTAAACAATAAATTGAGAAGGGCCACAAATAAAGGAAAAGAAGAATGGTGGAAAACGATATGCGAGGATATGGAAAGTTTACATAGGAAGGGTGAAATTGGTGCACTGTACAGCAACGTTAAGTTATTATCGGGAAGTAAGACGGGATGATCTGTGCTAACAGTTAAGGATATGTGGGGTAAGATAGTAGTTGAACCAGAAAAGATGCAAGAGAGACGAAGGAATATATAGAAAAACTGTACGGTAGAGAACTTAGGCCGACAAGGTAAGACATGGAGAAGGAACATGACGTAGAAGATAGCTTAGGTCCAGGCATACTCGACGGTGAAATAGAAAGGGCATTAAAGGAGATAAAAGCAAATAAGGCCGTAGGGGTGGACAACATTCTTGTAGAACTGTTGAAATGTTTAGGAAAATGTGGGAATAAGGCCATATATGGACTGATTCGTAGTATCTATGAGGAAGGAATCTGGGCGGATGATTTTCTGAGATCATTGTTAGTTCCTATTCCGAAAAAGGCAAAGGCTACATCATGTGAGGATTAAAGAATAATAATTTTGATATCCCACGCAGCTAAAGTTATTCTCAGGATCATCAACAAAAGGATAGAGAGTAAGGCAAATGATTACTTAGGGGATGATCAGTTTGGGTTAAGGATAGGAAGAGGTACGCGTGATGCCATTGCAGTAATGAGATCACTAATCGAGAGGAATGGAGAATATAATCAGGACGTTTTTACTTGTTTCGTAGAATTCGAAAAAGCGTTTGATACAGTGAAATGGGAAGAATTAATGGGTGTATGGCAGAAAATAGGAACGGATTGAAGGGACAGGAGACTGATCCGCAACCTGTACATGTCTAAGCCTGCTCAGGTGCGAGTGGGGAACGGAGAGTCCGGATGGGCAGTGTTAGGAAGAAACGTAAGGCAGGGTTGCCCATTGTCACTGGTGCTGTTCATCATATATGTGGAAGAAATGATTAAAGAGTCATGGGAAGAACTGGAGGTAGGAATGAAAGTCGGAGGGGAATTGGTATAATCGGTTAGGTTTGCTAATGACCAAGCATTAGTTGCTCAGTCAGCCAAGGGTTTGCAAGCATTGCTGAGTGAATTGGTGGTTCAGTGCGATAAATAGGGGATGAGATTCAATATTAATAAAACAAAGGTTATGCGATTTTCCAGAAAGAAAAAGGCTAAGGTAAATATTAAAATAGGCGGGGAAAATATAGAGCAGGTAGAACAGTTTACATATCTCGGAAGTGTTTTGTAAGTTGTGGTAGGGACGTAAGGAGAAGAATTGCGCTAGGTATGGATGCTTTCTCAAGGAGGAGGGTGCTGATGACGGGGACGTTGAGTAGGGATGTTAAGACAAGATTCGCAAAAACTCTGATATGAGAAGAAGGAGAAGGTGAAATAGACCGAAAGGAAAATAAATGATGAAGTGCAGGAGATGGTGGGTGACGAGGCCGGAAAAATGGATGAAAGGCGTATTGAGCGGTAGTGGAATGTTGAAGAAGGTAATAGAGGGGAGAATGTTGGGCAAGCGAGGAAAGGGCAGGAACAGGATAGGGATGTTGGACGGGATGCGATCCGAAACAAACGACGTGTGAAACTGTCATCTGACCTAATTCTCCTCCACGATAACGCGCGTCCTCACACTGCAGCCTAAACCAATAAGAAAGCTCAAGATGTCCGTTGGGAACTCTTTGACCACCCACCTTACAGTCCTGACCTTTCCCCTAGCGACTACTTCCTCTTCTTTCACTTGAAACTGTGGCTCGGTGGACAACGTTTCGAAACCGAGAGGAACTCAAGAACGGCGTTGTCAATTGGTTCAACTCATAGGCGGCGAACTTTTATGCAGAGGAGTTAAGGTAGCTGGTGCATCGGTACGAAAAATTCTTATAAGTGAACGGCGATTATGTTGAGAAGTGAATTAGGTTTGTGGCTAACTAAATGTGCCAATAAAATGTTTTTATATGAGTATGTGTTTTCCTGTGACCAAAGGGCCCTTACTTTTTTATCATGCCGCACATTTTGGTATAAAAAACCATAAACACAGTAATCAACCCGAAGGTCGGTTTAGTAGGTGATGGTAGAGCTCACCCGTGTACCAAGCCCGACGGCGTGTGGATATTCACACATCAGGGTAGGGGGGCCAGTTCCTTTCCCTGTGCCAATTATGGTTTCCCAGGAAGATCTGGTACTCGAAAAATCAACTACGAGGGTCATCCGGAAAGTAGTACCCGTTCGTGCCGCATGAAGTGCTGACGACGCGAGTAGCCGCTGGACGAGGTCAGATAGCTTCAGTGGCTTGTCTGCCTTCTCTGAGCCAAGTTGCGTGACGCTAGCATTGCCTGTGTTGTTTCTGTGATTGTTTACAATGTTTAAAAAAATTGAGAACGCCGCCAGTTGTGAAGTGAGGGCAGTGATTAAATTCCTCAATGCAAGAAACGTTCGCCCATGTGATATTCATCGCCAATTAAAGGAGGTGTATGGAGACAATGTAATGGACGAGTCGTCTGTTCGGCGGTGGTGTCGCAACTTCAACATGGGGAGGGGGAACACACACGACGATGAGCGTTCGGGGAGACCGTCTGTCATTACAGACCAACTGGTGAGCTCAGTTGACGAATTCGTGAGGAACGATCGGCGCGTCACAATTGATGACATCTGTGAGCATTTTCCCAATGTTTCTCGAACAATTGTTCATGAAATTGTTAAACACCATCTGCATTATGCAAAAATTTGTGCAAGATGGGTCCCTCGCATGCTTACAGATGAGCACAAAACCAAGCGTATGGCTGCAGCACTGACGTTTTTGGGACGTTATTCTGATGAAGGAGACTCTTTCTTGACTCGCATAATTACTGGTGACGAAACATGGGTTTGTTATGCATCACCTGAGAGTAAACGACAGTCAATGGAGTGGCATCATGCTCATTCACCAAACAAACCAAAAAAATTCAAGACAGTTCTGTCCACCAGGAAACTCAGGGCAACCATTTTCTGGGATCGACGAGGTGTATTGCTTATTGATTTTATGGCCCGTGGAGACACTATTAATGCCAATGCGTATTGTGAAACATTAAAGAAATTACGGCGGGCAATACAAAATCGGCGGCGAGGTCTATTGTCTACTGGTGTCATTCTCGTTCATGACAATGCCAGGCCTCATGCAGCTGGGATAACACAAAAACTTTTGCAGCAATTCAAATGGGAAACTTTCGACCATCCACCGTATAGCCCGGACTTGGCCCCTTCAGATTTTCATCTCTTTACAAAGCTTAAAGACTTTTTGGCAGGAAAAAGATTTGACAGCGATGAAGAACTTAAAGAAGGAGTGACCCTGTATCTCAATGAGCTGGCGGCGAAGGACTATGCAGCAGGAATACAGAAACTTTTCACACGTTATGACAAATGCCTTAATTTGCTTGAAGATTATGTTGAGAAGTAGTTTAAAGTATCCTCTTTCAAATAAAATTTTTTATGTTTGTTAATATTTACTTTTGTGTCTTTATTTCACGAACGGGTACTACTTTCCGGATGACCCTCGTAGCTTGGGTGACGCTGCAGGTGCCAAAAGTGCCTTGCCCGGGAATCCAACCCGGGACCCGCCGGTCAGTAGTCGAACGCCCTACACATTTCAGGGATTTTAAAGGTTTAGTACGCAGGGTGTAAAGGACTTCGGCTTGGGTTTCAATAGTCCTTTTAGAACTACGGAGCTCGAAAAGGGCCGTGAAAGAACGATCCAAATATATTAAGGAAAATACGCACCTTCGATGAGAAAGGCACCACTAGAACAATCAGAAGTGATCCACATATTTTCGAACAGCACACCCTCGACGAGCAAATGTTTACCACCTTTCCTCGAATGCATATTGGGAAAAGTCCGTTTCAGAAGGCAATTAACATCGATTACCAATTAAAGGTTTTTTACCTGCCCTATTTGACAGGGAAGAAGTCGTTAAGATGATGCCAAATTTTACTAAGCTCAAAGAGGCTGAGGGAGAATCGGTGACAGTAACTTTGACGGATTCATCCGCTAATGTGCATTAAAATGAAACGATTTAAAGAATAAAAATAATTCGCCTCGAACAGGTTTCAAACTCAGATGAATCAATGTCCGGTCGTGCGTTTCATACATCTAACTAGGTCAAGGCGATTAAATGACTTTTACACTTTGAAATGATTGCACTTTGCCAAGTTGCCTGTCCTGATCAAGCCCTGTAACAACGTCAAGAACAAAGTAATTGCATTCTCCAAAAACAGAATTTCCACGAGTCACGTCTTTTAAAGCAAAAAAACCCAAGGAAAAAGGACGGTGTTCCTTTGAATTGCACACAGTAAGTGCCAAACAAGCGCATGCGAGACCCTATTCGATGAGGTAAGATTACAGAGGAAAGGGTTGAATCATATGTTCTACCGGCTCTGGGTTTGTACACCATCATCACCATATTTCATCTGCCACCACGGCAGAGGACATACGGTGAGACCAGATGGCAGCCCATGAGGGACACAAGATGCCTTAAAGGCGGGTTAAGGGGAGGACACCGGTCTCCCTCGGATAGGGGTGTCACCTATTGCACGCATCTTTGGACTTGCTCAAGCTTCAACTTCGCGGGTCGCCCAACGGAGGAGTGAACGCACCTCACTGGAGTTCACGGCATTCTAACGGAATCATTCACGAGGTAGTTTTTTACGCCACTTATATCTGCTTTTAGATTGTTACATGAAGGTTTTACCTCTGCTTCAGATTGGTACATCGGCGTTACGGATATGAAATATTTACCACGCCCATTCTTTGTCCACCTTTATTCGATGGGGATTTCTTTCATAATCCTTCGTTAAAGATTCCATTCGTTTGGTCCCCCGGTCGCCAGAGGCGCCACTAAGCCCGTTGGACATTCCATAAATTTTTCCGCACGGCGCTCCTTATCTCACGCGAGCACAAAATGGCCCCCTTCCCTCCCCCGGGGGAGGGGGCGAGACGCCTGGAATTTTAATTGCGCGGGTGCGAAGTTGAAACTGCCGGAACGTGGGCACCGCGGCGAGGATGGGGGCTGGGTCGAGGGAACAGCGGGTGACGTGAGGGAATATTAATGAGAGGAGTATGTCTCTCTCAGCGAGGAGCCCCATACATCTACATCTACATAAGTACCCTGCGAGCCACCAAAAAGGTGTGTGGCAGGGGGTGTAGCACCATGAGGGAAGGGTAAGGGTTGAGGGGGTTGGGAGTTAGGTGAGGAAAGGTGGGGGGAACCTGTAGGAAAAAAATATATATATACATATATATATATGTATATATACACAAATACATATACATACATACATACACACATGTATACACATCCTCGCGAAGTCCCTAACCTGTACGTTAATACTTATTGTAATGAACTAAGTCCTGGGGAATTTCGACTACGAGCATTCTGTTCCCTTATCGTGCTTGGAAAAAATGACATTTTAAACCTGTCAGTCTTGCAGTCTATCTCTCTAGTCTTATATTCGTGATCCCTTCGACCGTAATACGTTGGGGTTCGTATTATACCCTTGATGTCATCGGAAAAGGGCCCATCTTTAAATGTTTTTAATAAGTTTAATCTATATTGGAAACGCCGCTGTGTAAGAGAATCCCAACCTAAACTGTCTAACAAAGTGGATACGCTGCTGAGTTGGTCATAACAATGTTTGAAAATGTAGCCCCCCTCCGCTGAACTCGATCTGACCCATATACTGGCAGCATACTCTAGGTGGGGCCTGACCAAGGCAAGGAAACATCGTTCTTTCACCTTTTCGTCGCATTTACCTGGCACTCTTTTCACAAATCCCAATTTTTTATTAGCACGACCGCATATTTCTCGTATGTGTTTTCCCCAGGACAGATCGTGAGTAATTGTTACACCCAAGTATTTAAAGGAATCTACCCTCGCGATTTTGGTTTGTTTCACTTTGTAACTATAAGGGAGGGAATTACTCTTTTCCCAAAAATGTATTACTACGCATTTTTTAAAATGCAATTCCAATTGCCATGTATCGCACCAATTTTGAATTGCATCTAGGTCGTTGGCTAACACGACTCTGTCTTCGTGACTTCGGATGTCCCCATAAATTACTGCATCATCGGCGAAAAGACGGAGCTTGCTATTAACTACGGTACTGAGGTCATTTATGTAAATAAGGAAAAGGAGGGGGCCTATGACACTTCCTTGTGGTACCCCCGACGTGACCTTGACAGTATCGGATGATACACCGTCCAGGACGACTGTTTGGACACGATCACTTAAAAATTGTTTAATCCAGTTAATAATACTTTCGTGTATTCCATAGGTTTCCAATTTCGCCAGTAATTTGCAATGAGGGACTTTATCGAAAGCTTTCTTAAAATCTAGGAATATCGCATCAACTGGAATATTACTTTCACCGGAGTTTAATACATCATGTACAAAAAGTGCGAGTTGAGTTTCGCAGGATCTACCCTTACGGAAGCCGTGTTGGTTATTAATTAATAAATCTTGGCTATCGAGGTGCCTCATCATGGAACTAACAATGATGTGTTCAAGAATCTTACAGGAAATGGAAGTCAGCGATATTGGCCTATAATTACTGGGGTCCTCCCTGTCTCCGTTTTTAAATATGGGTGTTACCGAAGCTACCTTCCAGCCGTTTGGCACGCTTTCTACTGCTAATGATTTCTTATATTATATATTCCGAAATATTTTCGGAAGGTTCTCGGGTGTATTTTGTGAGGATATGTTGAAAACACTCTGGAAAAATGAGTTTAATATGTTGGCTTTATCTAAACTACTCGTTACTTTATTCCCCTTTTCGATATTCAATGAGTTTACGGTGGACTTGTTTCCCTGCACTTCCCTGACGTAGGACCAAAACATCTTTGGGTTATCGTTCAAATGTTCGCCTAATTTTTTCCTTTTGAATTCCGCTAGCGCCTTCCGGAAGGCCTTCTTGGCAGTGGACCTAGATGCTTTGTAGTTCTGTATGGTTTCGTTGATTTTATCAGGGGAGGAATCTTTAACTGCATTTTTCATTCTGGCATGGCACACCCTTTGCCGCCTAAGAGATTTCCGTACTTCACAGTTGTACCATCGGGGTTCCTTATTCTCTTTTATATATTTACTAGGTATGAACCTCTGTATTGCTGAACGTGTTATCCTAAGAAAATTATTCCAAGTATCCTCGACACTACTAGTTTTGCTTAATTCGTCAAATATAAAAAAAGAACTTTTTAATTCACATTTTAAGCCATCATAGTCCGCTTTATTGAACAAATACACCTTTCTCTTAGGTTTGTTGACTTTATCTACACTTAGAGAAAATTTAGCGTTTACAGCCCTGTGATCACTGATTCCGTCAACAACTTCTATATTTAAGACCTTTTCGGGTATATTTGTGGCTAACAGATCAAGAATGTTCTTTCCCCTTGTTGGTGAAGTGACTAATTGATGTAGGGAATTCGAGGTGAACGCGAATAAGAGGGACTCGCATAGATCCTTGTCTTTTCATCCATTTATAAAATTGTACGAATCTATTTTGGGAATATTAAAATCACCTCCGATAATTAGGCTATGCTCACTGTTGTGGGATGTAAAGCGTTGTATCTGTTTTTCTAGGTCTGGTATTGAGTTAATGCTAACGTGGGGTGGTCTATAATACGCACAGATATATATTCTTTTCGATCTGGGTGTTTTCACTGAGCACCATACACTTTCTATGCAGCTATCAGGAAATAACTCGGCTCTACTGACGTTAGAGTTCTTAACCGCAATAAACACTCCTCCTCCGGCTCTATTTTTGCTGTCGTTTCTATAAACTATGAAGGACTTGGGAAATATTTCGCAATCTGCGATGTCATCTGTTAACCAACTTTCAGTTCCTATAATGATATCCGACTCTGTGCTATGAATGAGATGGTGAAATTCCGGTATTTTATTTTTTAAACTTCGGCAGTTAACTACTACTACGGAAATTATATCCTCGTCTAAAACCTTCTCTGCGGTCTGCTTTCTGGGGATGCTATTTAATCTCTTTGATGTCTTAGTATGCGATCGGCCTATATTCTGATTGGTAATTTTATCTTTTGTCTCATTAGCAGTGCAAGTACTTGGAAGAATCTCTTCTGGTAACCTAGTATTCTTAGACCCACTAATTGACCTACACCTTATTATATCGTTATTTAGGCAATCTGCTCCACTACCTAACCTACGAATTTGCCTAAAAAATATCTACAGTGCTCGAAGATCCTATGAGCCACCCGAGTCGACGCCTCAGGGGTGTAGTGAACCCCGGAACGGTTCAAGGGAGTGGGACACGACCCGAGCACCGGTCTCAAGTCCACAAACTCAGCCCCTATGTCCCGACAGAATTTCCACAGCCTCCCGTTCAGAGACTCAATACGACTCCAAACGTAAGCACCGCAGTCAGTCCGCGGGACAATGCTACATATGGATAACCGTAAGTCCACACCAGATGCCTCCCGCACACGATCCACTTCGGATTTTAGGTCCCCAAAGGCACTCAAAATCCTTTCGGACCCGTATCTGGAGGCATCGTTGGTGCCGACATGGACCACCAATCGCAGCATGGAGCAATTCGTGCCCTGCAGGCCAAGAGCAATTCGTGCCCTCGCGCCCCATAGAGGGGGCGCGGGACCCCCCGATCGGCAGGGGCTGCTGTGTGGAGGGAGTAAAGCCACAAAGAGAAGAACCCTCCCACCTTTGTTTCTCGACGTGCGTAAAGATTAATTGGCGGGGGTGGGGAGGGCGACAGACCCGTGATCCGGGAGCCTCGACCCCCGTTCGCCCCTCCGGACCCCACGCCTCCACGTCACCCACGACGAGGCGAGAAAAAATGAGATTTAATTTCATTCTGGTATAAATACTTATGATGCATCTTATCCGAGAGAGTTAATACGGCCCAAATGCACTGATAGTCCTTCCTCCTCAAAATGATTCCTCTCTCCGTGATTTTAATTCCACGGGAAACGAGATTTGAAATTCACTTGGTGTGATCTTGGGAACTTTCCATAGTTCCCAAGATCACACGTTCCCAAGATTCCATGTTATGTCTAATCCTCTTCTTGCAGTGGTGCGAGGCAAATGTGGCAGAATCGCGATTCGATAAAAAAACACGACGGCCTTTGGTTTCGTGGACAGGGCTACTTCCGCAAGGTGTCCGAAAAAGAAACCCGAAACCTAGACACAAATGGTCGACAAAGGGAGAAATACACTCAGCGCCGATAACAATGAGCAAACACGGAGGCGGCTCGCGGCATTACATGCCTCGCGAATCGCCGCGAGGCGCCTGCAAAAACAACTCAAACGAGTTAAGAAAATTTCATGGAAACGATTACGAAGTACTCGAACGAAAAGGAGGAATTCCAAAACGGCGACGGGGTGAAAATCGACGGCAAGAACTTTCAGGGAATCCCTTCCGTGAACTTGATGTGTTTCTGAACTCGGAAAGAGGGCGAATGGACGTGCGTCTCGTGTTAGGCAGGAGACGAAGCGGCAAAGTGGGGAGGCACTCGAGGTGGGTGCCCTGCGACGGCGGGAGTGGGCGGGGGAGAAAGTTGGGATTTGTGGGTGTCAGAGGCTTTCCTCCCGTGACAGCCGTCGAGGGTGACTAAGTAATTCCGGCCCTGAAACCACCTACGGAGCGGCGGGAGGCAAGTGACGAAATAAATTCTGGAGATTTGGAAGGAGAAGGAACTTAGGGAGCGGGAGAGAAGGAGCGGAAGGATCGTTTGGGAAAGCAATCCCTCGCGCTCTACCAATCACAGCATTCGCCATTATTCGCTACACCTGCCCTGGCACTCCATCAGAACTCCCGGAAATAATGAAACATTATAACTTAAAATACAATATTTATAATTTTGATTAATTCCTTATACTTCCTCCACATTATTCACCATATAGAAGATTAAAACCCAAACGTCTGGAAGATGTAACAAGCGGGGAATCCGGATTCCGCAGAGCAACGCGATGGACATAAAAGCGAGCGGGACGTTGGACACGCGTCGGAAACCGCTTTCCATGGGATTAGATGTTTGGAGTCCATGCGACATGCAATGGATGGGAAGGCATTCAAACTCAAATGCGATGAATGCCTTCTTGTGTGGATTCCCGCTCACCCCGTTGTGGTGAATGCCTCTCGAATTCAATGTGGATATAAGAAGTGCACGAATCGGACTCACCCGCTCGACATATTGGATTCTCTTGGAGAAGAGGGCCAGGGTCAAAAGGGGAAATCGGGGATCAGAGTGCAGGGCATAAAAAGATTATTGCGTCGTGGCGTTTGGGAAGGAGCACCGTGAAGGGACAACCGGAGTCGAAGAACCAACCGACGCATGGAAGGCAGGGGTGGTGCCACGCTTGGGTGCCACCCCTGCGTTCATCGAGTACAATTCACCACGATTAGTTGGCAGGCACGACAATCGAAAGGAGCAAGTTCGATTCGAACGCACCGCATTCCCTTGGGCGTACGCACAACGCCACTGGTGTCCGAATATTAAATAGCACGGCAAAATGACGCTTCCTAGATAGACAGCAGAAAACAAGACGATTGAAACATACTCAATCCACAGCTTCGAAAAAGGCGTTTGGCTAGGTCACCTGCCACCATACCTTTCCACGCAGGAAAGGCAAAATATTTAGCATTAAATTAGCCATTAAATCGCTTAAAAATTTATCAAAACCATTTTAAAACACTCCCAAAACAGGCCGTTAGCTCCACCAAAGAATCGTATAACGACCAAGTATGAAAGGAGCATGTGAACTTTAAATGGATGAGCGATCGTGAAATGTAATTTTCTCGACCGGAGTTTAAAAAAATATACTTCTTAAATTTCATCGCAATGCTATCAACACGTGGTGTCGTATCATCACGATATCTTCAGATCAATCCGAAGGTAAATGGCGGGGAAGCGACGCATGCCAATTAAGGCATCATGACCATAAAAAAGTATCTCGCCCTGCGCTCGGCGGATAACTGCACCTAAATAAATGGGCGCGCTTTGAAAGCCATGGAATGAGAAGAGCTTCGTCATCCCCGTTACCGAAAACTGAAATGACGGCCATAAAAAAGCAACGGACGCTCCCGAGCGGAGGGCGGGCCCCCGCGTCCGGGTTGAGCAATCAATTCGCGCCGTTTATTCTGCGCGATGCATCATGGGAGGATCAGAATGTCGTCCTATTGGCGGATAAGGAGGCCTCCGTGTCTCCGACGATTCCAGAAATGGAGTCGATGGCCAGGGATTTGGAAAGGACCGGCAATAACTGTCCCCGATAAAGGAGGGGTGTCCCTGCCGACCCCTTAAATGCGTTCGATCAGCTTCTATCGCTAAACTCCGCTCGTTCCCCGAGGAAAAGAAAATCCCGGAGCATAATAAAGGCCTTCGCAACGAGGGATTGACGGCGTCCGGGCGCCCGCATGGGAATGCGCGATTCCGCGGGCACCGGACCAAACGCAAGCCGCCATCCAGAAAAGCCCCGGGGTCGATTGCGTGGAAAACACCAATTGGACCGAAAGGAAAAACTTCGTCGGCCCCGGAATGAATAACTGACCCGTGCACTCTTCGAGAGCCACAATTCCCCAAGCTGAGGCATCCGTGATTAAAACGACAAAATATCAAAATCTCGACATGCTACCGTCAATTTCCATCCATAGTAGCCTGAAATTATTCTTGGAAGGGGTGCTATAATTTCGAGAAGCAAATATATTTTAAGGCCGACTCAACCAAACATTTCAACTTACATATACAGATACTGAACACACTATTGGTATAATTATATCATATCATAAAAACCTACCGTTAATAACGCAGAATTTAACCATATATTTCGATGAAATAGTGTACGTCAGTTAAAAACTAACTTGTGTATCTTTTTGCACAATGACCGAAAAGCTAGAAACATAAAAAACCCAAATTAAACGCTCATATTTTATGGAATTCAATTACAGTGTTCGCACCACGAAAGGACGCATTGTCGTCTATATGCCCTCCCCGATGAACTTCGACCTAAATAGGTAAAGGACGAGGGAGCCACGGATAACAGGAAGAATAATTGCACAGAAAAGCTAAAGAAGGAAATGGGAAAATGAACAAACAGAGATGGGCAGAAGGAAGTACAAATATTAAAGTGAGGTGGAAAAGAAAGAGAGCAAAATAAGCAAGATGGAAGACTGCGAGAATATCGACAGTTTGTGGAGGAAGGGTGAAATTGGTGCGCTACAATTAAATACCTGTCAGGAGTATAATGGAAAATTCGCGTTAACAATAAGAGATAGGACAGGAAAAATATTCGTTAACTAGAAAATATTCAGGAGAGATGGAAGGAATATATAGAATAACTGTATGGTGAGGAGCTTAAGCCAGTAAGGTTATACAGAAAGAGAATATGACATAGATGAAGATAGTTTAGGTTTAGGGATACTAGAGGGTGACATAGAAAGCTCATTGAGGGAAGTGGAATTAAATAAGACCGTAGGGGTGGACAACATTCCCGTGGAACTATTGAAATGTTTAGGAAAATGTGGGAGGACGAGTCTTTATTGACTGATTCGTAGCACAGAGCATATTAATCGGCAGTGAGATATTGAAGACCGTGAAAGAGGGGGAGAATATTAGACAAGCGAGGAAGGGGATAAGAATAGGAAAGGGATGCTGGACGGAATGGAGGGAGGAAGGAAGGAAGCATACGGAGATGAAGAGAGGAGCGATGTAGAATAGGATGTCGGGTTTTATTTTTTTTTTGAGAGGCAAATGTTACTGCACCATCTGGTAGCTTGTTTTCATCCAAAACTAACCTTAATCGGTGTATTACCAATAATAATCAAAATGAAAGTAGTCCTTCTGAAGTATCACTGTTGGTATTAAGGGGAGTAAGGACTATATAAGGAAATTAATAATAAGAGTACTCCATACGGAATGTGACGCAATTGCTCTCCCGTTGTAACAAGGGAATTATTACTTATTACTCTACAACGCAGCTACCCACTGAATGCGGGAATGGGGTTGGCATTCAAGCGGGGCTAATTGGTCGCGCGTCGTCAACCGTCCTCCAGTATCCAGTGTCCCTCTCTTGGGGCAGAGCGGCCAAATGGTTTGATCGCTTCCCCGAATGATTAACTCATTACCCTACCCGAAGACATTTCTAAAGTGAGGGTACATTAATGTGTGGCACCAGGTCCATCAGCCCCTTTTTCTCTCTAATCCAATAATCCCTTTCTAATCCAATTGAATTAAACGGATGGGGCGCCGAGCGGAGAGGTTTCGATTTTATTTTTGAAGGGAAATATTTTCGAGGTTATCGTCAGGGATAACGATTGGAATGCTCAGATATGTGCGCCATCTCGCGTGTTCTGACCTCTTGCGGATTTTAGAAGGGTTTCAATCACCGAAACATAGGAGCAGTCGTCAAAGGATCGGTCGTGGAAAGCAGTGTGGGTAGGGACGAAATAATTGAGGAAGATAAGAGATTTAGCGAAGTAGCGGTAGTTATTCATGCGGAGGGAATGGATTGTAGACCAATTACCCACGTAGAAGGCAGGGCAGAAGTTTGAGGAGAGGCGGTGGATAATGCTCTTTGAATTGCTGGTTGCAAAAGTAGTCTTAAATCTCCCTGTGGGCTTAATATCGCCCTCTGAAATCAGCCACCATTCCCTCTCACTCCCCCGCCGCCCCCCACTTCTCCACCACCCCCAAACTGAAAATGCAACCACTACTTACATACTTCCGGTAAAGTTCCTCCAGCCTCTTCACCAAGTTACGAAAAGGTGAGTAAAAACTTTGAAATATTTAGCATCACCAGAGAGACGGACAAACTCCCTAGACAACCTTCAACGGTCGCATTCCAAGACGACACTCTCCCCTCCTCACTCGATTTCCCTGTTTGAAACATCCATGTTACCGTTACTTATCAATTGGGGATCCTTTACGTGGCCTGAAAAATTCCCATACTTATCCGTAGCATTTAATTCCTTACTTATTACGTCAAAATACTGCCACGAAGCGTAAAAACTCTTTCAAAAAGTCTTTCACAGGTTCGTACTTTTCTGTGCTTATATCTCCTTCTACTAAAAAGAACTTAAAAAAAATACTAAGTTTTTTAAAGGATATTTATTAAAATACCTAGTAATACTATTGTTTCCCGAAGAAGCCTTAAATACGGTAATCTTTTTTTGCTCATTGCAATGGAGTCCATTAAACATCTTTAGGAGAATAAATATTATCAACATTAATGTGAGATATACTATTTAATCTTCATTTAACGAAGACTTAAAAAACGGAAGAAGTCGGTATGGACGCGGCTATTGTGGCCAGTTCGTGTTTTTTTGCATCGTTTCACAAGCATAATGCTTGACATCCATTTTGATTTGTTTCGAAACATATACGGATTGCATAAAAAGTATTGGGAAACGTTTCGACAAAGACAACTTATTTATTGCTGCAATGCCTCTAATAATTCTTCAAAGTGAGTACATCCTTTGTTGGCGTCGACACACACTTCTGCCAGAGTGGCTTTCCCACGACAAGAAGGCACCCTGGTAGGTCGGAAGGTCCTTAAGGGCATGCGTGCAAGCTTCTTTCACGGCACTTAGGGCCCCAAGGTTGCGTCCTTTGAAGGAGAATTTCACTTTTATAGGGAATAGGAAATATTACCTTGATCAAAACGTTCCCGGAATAACCACCGTGTGGCGCTCCCATCGTTCCGATTTGAGTTCTGTTTTTTCGTTAAATTGGTACATCTGTTGTTGATATTCCCTTTAAATCTTAGTGTCATAACTTGACATTTGCAAAAGTTACGTAGCCAAGAGTACATCTATCTCTGTGTGTGTTGGCGATTTTTTACAATTGCAGAAATGGATTTAAATTTGCAACAACGAACTTGTATTAAATTTTGCGTAAAAAACGGATTTAGTGGCGCACGGACGTTGGAAATGTTGGAAAAGTGTTTCGGCAACGATTCTCTAAAAAAACGGTCGTTTACCAGTGGCACGAGCGGTTCAGAAGTGGTCGTGAGTCAATCGAAGATGATGAACGCAGTGGCAGACCATCGACATCGAAAGTCGGTGAAAAAATTGATAAAGTAAAAGAAATGTTGGTCAATAACCGCAAATTAACTATCAGAGTAATAGCGGAGGACTTGAACATTGCCTATGGATCCGCCCAAGACATTGTGGTTAATGATTTGGGTTTCCGTCGTGTAGCAGCAAAGTTGGTGCCAAAAGACCTCAATTTCATGCAAAAAAGAGACCGTGTTGACGTCGCAAAAGACATGATTTGCGAGGCTGAATCCGATCCCACATTCATCAAAAGGATCATTACTGGAGACGAGACGTGGGTTTATGAGTACGACACGCAATCCAGACATCAGGCAAGTGAATGGCGTTCACCAAATGAGCCGAGACCAAAAAAACCACGTCGTTTTCAGTCAAAAAAGAAGGCAATGCTGACGGTTTTCATGGATTACAACGGTGTAGTGCATCATGAATTTTTGCCAGAAGGCCAGACATTAAACAAAGAGTATTATTTGGGCGTTATGAGACGTTTGCGTGAAGCAATTCGCCGAAAGAGACCAGAAATCGTCGCACAGTGCGTCGAGACCGTCGCACAGTGCTATCATTATTCGTATTTTTTTGACGAAAAATGCAACAAATACCATCCAACAGTCACCGAGTTCACCTGATTTGGCTCCCTGTGACTTCTTTCTGTTCAATCGAGTTAAAAAACCATTACGGGGAACGCGTTTTAGCAGCCGAGAGGAAGTAATGGAAAAATCGCAGGAAGCACTGATGGACATACCGAAAACCGAATATAAAAAATGTTTCGAGGATTGGATCAAGCGCTGGCATAAGTGTGTTGCAGTCGATGGGGATTACTTTGAAGGGGACAATATTGATTTTGATGAATAAACTTGTATTTTTAATTTTCTGAATACATTCCGGGAACTTTTTGATCAAGGTAGTAGTCTGCTGATGCCAAGTTGGGACTGTGATGGGGCTGGGGAATAGTCGTGATGCCATTGCAGAAGGTCTTTGCAAGCACACACTCGACTGTGCTCTTGGTCGTCCGTCCAAAGACCGGGAACCCTAGTTTAGCGCAATCTTTCGTATTTGTCATATTTTCAGTGATAATGGCGTGTACTGTTTTATTTTCAATTCCAATACGATCTCCGATCATGCGCACACTTAGCCGATGGTCTGAATTCAGCACTTCGCGCACACGTCAGAAAAAAATTGCCCCCGACCCTTTTCATGCAAGCCTTGCACGTAGACGCTTTTTTCCTCCCGTGAATTCTTACTTACGCAAGATTTTTGTCAATTTTAAAGACTTAAATGTTGCTTATTATTTCTCAATCTCACCGATAGAGTCGTGTAACGTGAATTCGTGTACGCCCCGCCACTACTTCATGAATAAAAATTTACGATAAGGATAGACGCCTCAAACACCATATCCTGCAGACATCGAACTTTAATGAAACCTTGTTCGTGGGTAACATCTGAAAGCGCAAATGGTGCGTTTTCATCAGTGAAATTTCTTGGACTAAGAAAGAGAACCTCAAGATGAAGCTCGCACTTAATCCCTAAAGACGAAAGAAGACTTTTTAAACCCAAAACTCCTATCGAGGATCGACTTTTTGAGGAAATCGATGAAACGTCGACATCGACACACTTGGTGCCGCACAAGCAGCTTGGAAAACATAAAGAGAAAATCTAGGATAAACGAGGAAACAAAAAATTTCGATTGACATGTATTCCCGATGTTGGGTTCTCGGAAATACAAAAGCAAGTACAAGGGAAACTTATCACGAAGGAAGGAAGTGATCTGGAGGGGAAGGATTCATCCCTCCCTCTCCCCCCCCCCCGGAAGCCAGAAAAGGCGGCGGCGATAAAAACTCTCTCGGGTAACCTGGAGACGGGTCCAAGCGAGGGCATGAGGCTGTCTACTTCGAGAGTCCCGTCGTTCACTCGTTTAGTAATAACTTCGGTTCGGTAGCGAAGATCTTCGCGACGCGGTAGTTGTGACTACTTCAGTTCAGTCAGTCATTAACGATGGATATGACGCCAGATTGGAGCATAGTAAACCTATTTCCTACTCCTTCGGATTTAACACCCTTTTGAGGTACGGTTGGTATTTTTACAACCTAAATATACTTGTATATAATTGCAGAAGCCTCAAAAATAAAATAGCGGATCTCGAGCACATAATCCAATGTCATTCGGCTGATATAATATTAGGCACAGAGAGTTGGCTGTGTAATGATATCAATGACCAAGAAATTTTCCCAATAAACTTTACAGTTTACCGACATTATAGAGGGATAAGACCCGGAGGAGGAGTTTTCGTGGCTGTGAAAAGTAATCTTGAAAGCAGACAACTTGCATTTGAAAATAATAACATAGAAAGTGTTTGGTGCAGCATACTGCGATCCAATCAACCCAACATAAATTTATGCTCTTTTTATAGAACCCCAGACTCAGATTTTCAAACACTTAAAACCCTCAATGAACAAATAAATAAATTTACACGCAAAAATAATAAATGCATCAATATCATTGGTGGTGACTTCAACCTCCCTGGTATCGACTGGGACAGCAATAGCGTTAAATCTCGGACCCGTGATCGCAATCTTGCAATTTCTTACTAAAATTGGTTCAAAGAAACTCGCTCCATCAAGCAGTACACACTCCCACCCGTGAAAAGAACATATTGGACTTATTTCTTACGAACACACCGGAACGCATTAATAGTGTATCAACCGACGAGGGTATGAGTGACCATAAATCAGTTATTATCAACTTGAACGTAGAAATAAAAAGGAATGTTAACCCAAGAAGAAAAATTTATAATTATCACAAAACAGATTTTGAAACCTTTTCCAGCCATTTAAACTCTTCACTACACGATTTCAAAACGCGCTTAAGTCTTGCCACCGTGGAAGAAACTTGGACACAGTTTGTCCAAATTTTGCAAAGAGGAATAACAGATTTCATCTCTGCAAAATACGTTAAAGCAAATCGCGACCCCAGGTGGTACAACAAAGGCGTTAAAAAAGCCCTTCGAAAGCAGAGAATGTTACACTGTAGGGTAAAGAAAACAGGTCTGAACTCATCACCCTTGGACATTAAATAGCTTTTGGACAAGTATAGATCCCCTAAAATTGAAACCGAAACACAATTACGTAGCGCTTTGCACAACTTTAAACGTAAAGTACTCTGCGAGTATTTGAACACTGACCCAAAAGCTTTATGGTCATATGTTAGGGAAGTAAATGGGGGTCAACAAACCGTGGCTTGCTTAAGGGACTGCAACAATATCATTCATACTGACAGTGAGGCTAAAGCCAACATTCTAAACGAATTCTTCCAGAACGTCTTCACGAACGATGTAGCCACCGCGTATCTCCAAGAAACAATTTATACTGAACCCATGGCAAAAATAACAGCGGACGAGCAAGGAATTGTCAAATTGCTCAAAGACATTAAAGCAAACAAATCCCCGGGTCCCGAAAACATACCAGCTAGGGTGCTAAAACACTTAGCTCCTAACATCGCCCCGTACCTCGAATTTATATTTAACAAATCACTCACTGAGTGCAAAGTCCCTAAGAATTGGAAAACCGCGCAAATAACGCCTATTTTTAAAAGTGGTGACAGGGAGGGCCCCAGCAAATACAGACGAATTTCTCTCACTTCTATATGTTGCAAAATTTTAGAGCACATAATTGCCAGTTCCATAATAAGACATCTTGGTAACATAAACTTTTTAAGTGACAATCAACACGGATTCAGAAAAACCCGCTCATGCGAGTAACCAATTAGGATTGTTCACACATGACTTACTTTTATCGGGTGAAAGTGGTAGGCAAGTGGATGCGATCTTTTTAGATTTTCAAAAGGCATTTGATAAGGTTCCGCATGATAAACTCATCCATAAATTAAACGGCGCATGTATACACAAGGGGGCAATAAATTGGGTTGAAGACTTCCTTTCAGAGCGGGAACAGAGGGTAGTCCTTGACGGCGCTAGTTCTACCAGCGTACGAGTAATCTCGGGGGTTCATCAGGGAAGTGTTATCGGACCATTACTATTCTTGATTTTTGTTAACGATTTGAACCGCAAATTGAAAAGTAAGATAAGGATGTTCGCGGATGACACAGTGATTTATCGGGAGATATCTGGGGATGAGGATCGTTTAATTCTAGCACGTGATTTAAATAGCATTAATGAATGGTGTTCAAAATGGGGATTGCCTTTCAATCTTAATAAATGTTCGGTGGTAAATTTCTTTAAAAGATCCACGGGATTCGTTTAGAAATTAGCTGGAGTTGGCCTTGAAGTAGTTGATACAGTGAAATACCTAGGTGTTACATTCACTAAAGGCTTAACTTGGGGGACCCATATACGAAACGTCTGCGGGCAAGCATGTAAAATATTAGGATTTATGAGACGCATTGTCGGCAGAAGTGACTCCAAGGACAAGGAACCTTGTTATCACGCTCTTGTAAGGCTTCATTTAGAATATGCATGTAGCGTATGGGATCCGTGTGAAAAAGGCCTCATTCGGGAAATTGAGAAGGTCCAACGGCGGGCAGCTCGTTTCGTGGAAAACTGTTACGATAAAACGAAAAGCGTCACTGAAATGCTTATGGAGTTGGGATGGGAATCACTGGAAGAAAGACGACTCAATGCTAGGTTAAACTTACTAAATAAATTCCGATCCGCATGTTTCAGCACCGAGGTCTCGAAAATTATTAGCGCTCCAACATACATTGGTCGCTTGGATCATGTGTACAAAATTCGGGAAATAGATGCCAGAACTAGCAGACTCAAGGACTCCTTCTTCCCACGGACAATACGGGATAACAACCGTAGGATCACATCTACATCTACATAATACCCCACAAGCCGCCGCAAGGGCGTGTGGCGGGGGGTGTTAGGTCACCACCCAAAAAAGGAAAAAAGAAATACCGCATTCAAAACCAACACACACATGCAAACCCCAATCCACAGCAGTGCACACATTCATAGAAACATCCCATCATTCCACGCGAATGCAAACACACACTGCTACCTCCCTTCACTCCACAAGCATGCAAGTACATACGCTTAACTACAACAAATAATTTAACCCTAGAATGCAGCAAGAAATTTATCACGGACGTGCAAGCTATTTTATAGCAAGTAGCCAGGCGAAACACCACCACCAAAAGAACGTTCCACACAAAACTCTCTCCCACCCAAGGTGAGGAATCTGGCCCAACGCTGCAGGTGGGAGGAGGGCACACCCACGGAGAGGGACAAGGGATGGAAGGGGAAATTTAGGGTACCAAAAGCAGAGAAAACAATACTGTAAACAGCAATACATTACTTAATGGCATTCCAATGCGGGCATGCGGGAACGGTTTTGACACAACACCCAGGAGGTTAGTGAAAGTGCATGCAATTGAGTTTAACTGTTACCTAGACGCCGAGGGTGGCAAGTGGCATTTTTGTTATCTCCGAGTGTGACCCTACAGTTGTTAATGCTGGTGGTTGAAGGTAGATTTTTATGGAAGCATAAGTTTAGGGCTTTTAAGCTCTATTTAGGTTTAGGATTTTGTTTAGGGTCTCAGTTACACCGGTAGGGTCAGGTGGTACGTAGTAGGTGAGGAAGTTTGGGAGAGCCAGGACCTTGATTTTTCTCGTTGTACTGAGGTGGTTGAGGATTAGCTGAGGGGAAATCACGTAACGGTTGATTCGGGGTTGGATCAAGGGTGATTTTTGGAGCGTATTTAGTTATTTTTTCTTCTTTGGGATGGAGGGTAAAGATTTAGTTATTTGGTCCATGTTCTTATTTATTTTCGACAAGTGTCAATCGCGCCGGTGCAATCACTGGGTGGAATCACATACCGCCTGGGGAACCCGGAGACGCCCAACAGGAAATGGCTTCTCCTCCAGACTCAACGCATGCTTTTTAGCGAGTTCTTATTCATCCCCGACACCAAAGGGCCGTCAAAATGGCACGAATCCAGAGCAGGGTCGCACTATGTAAATCAAGCACCCGCACTTCGAGAGGCCTTCATTAAATGGGAGGTCGCCGATGATGCCGTTAACTAGAGTACTGCCCCCTACTCTTCCGAGGGCAAATAGACGCTACGGTGATGAACTTTCCTACGGCAGGAAGGCATTCGTGCGCTCATTTCCACATCTGGCTGAGAACCACAACGAGACGTCAAGGAGTAAATATTAAACTGACGCCAAGGTCCCTTGAAATCTCACGGCGAAGCTTACCATGGCAGAATAAGGGGCGGGGAAGTGGTGGACGCGAGAGTAGAAACGTCGCGACGCCCTATCTTCGAAAAGAAACCATGCAAGGGGGTGAGTGGTGTCGGGGGCGTCGGAAGGGAGAGAATGAAACTGAACACAGACCGTTGACAAAGCCACCCGACCCCTCTCGGGACAATCCCTCGGCTGTTCGAGCGCGCTATGGGTCGAGGTCACGGTATTGACGGAGCACGCCGGGAAATTGCTGTGTTCTTCGAAAATACGCTTACCTGATGCCGACCAAGAAAACACGCAGGGTGTTAGATATCTATAGGAAGGGACGACAGGACGAACGTACCTGAAAACAAAGGAATGCAATTATTAGTCACACATACTTATTAAGACACTTTTTTTTTCTTAAATATATAAGTTAAAAATTTGATAACAAATCCACGAATGAACTTCCTCCCCTCCACGAGTTCCCTTCGCCATCGGCTGCGGCGTATTGCATGTTGTAACAGCAACTCAGCAACACAAACACATGACTCGAAATATAAGCACAACTACATTAAAACTTTCGTTTAGCTCAAGAGTAATAAATACTGGCCAAAATGAATTACTCTCCATGCTGGGGAAGCTCTTTTGAGTAAAAATACTTGACCTACTACCTCAACCCTTGGACTCGAGGCACTCGCCTCTGTCAGCAGCTCGTAATTTTCGAAGTGACTTCCATCAGAGCCAAAAGTCGCCAAATAATTCCACCACGGCGAATTGCTTCAATTTGGATTCATTTACGTATTAGCCTACGATAATGTGGAACCGTTCCCCCGAAAGGGAGGTGGGGGCGGCGAGTAACTCCGTGGCCGGGGTGGACGCTGCAAACATGGAGATACTCCGGGTCAAGCTGCTCACATTCACTTGCCAACAACTTTGGAAAATTATTTTCCATATTCTCGTTTTGTTATAGTAATGAATTGTAGCATTTTACAGGATGTAAATTGAGCCTTAGTTCGTAATGAAATCTAATGAATTAGAGGCTACAAGAGTATCACTTGTAGAGTGTGAAAGTCTGTAGCTGAAATAAATGCTTCTCTGTTGGAAGAATACCATGAATTTCAGTAACAATAGTAATTCTATTTTGAGCATCCACTTTTTTACGAGAATATAGGTCAACATGTACTAATATTACTGCAGAATTTCAAAGTCAATTCACTAATCTTATATTCAAAAACAAACATCCGATAAAAGTATTTTTCGCCGTCTGCTCCGCCGAGTCTTTGCTGGAAATAAAGGTGTTCGCAAAATGCAGCGAATATCTCCCTGGGATCATGCTGACTTATACGCTGGAAACAACAATTCTTGTCACGGGATATGATGGACTCATAATAAAGACTTGGTGTGGTCCGTTCACTAGTGATGACAACTAAATACGACCTCATTAGTTCGCACTCTGCACGCTGAATATCGTGAAAAGTATTCATAAAGAATAAAAACGTGGAGTGAAGGGAGGTAGATGTGTGTTTGCAAGCGCGTGGAATGATGGGATATTTCTATGAATGTGTGCACTGCTGTGGATTGGGGTTTGCATGTGTGTGTTGGTTTTGAATGCGGTATTTCTTTTTTCCTTTTTTGGGTGGTGACCTAACACCCCCCGCCACACGCTCTTGCGGCGGCTTGTGGGGTATTATGTAGATGTAGATGTGACCCTACAGTTGTTATCCCGTATTGTCCGTGGGAAGAAGGAGTCCTTGAGTCTGCTAGTCCTGGCATCTATTTCCCGAATTTTGTATACATGATCCAAGCGACCTATGTATGTTGGAGCGCTAATAATTTTCGAGACCTCGGTGATGAAACATGCGGATCTGAATTTATTTAGTAAGTTTAACCTAGCATTGAGTCGTCTTTCTTCCAGTGATTCCCATCCCAACTCCATAAGCATTTCAGTGACGCTTTTCGTTTTATCATAACAGTTTTCCACGAAACGAGCTGCCCGCCGTTGGACATTCTCAATTTCCCGAATGAGGCCTTTTTCATACGGATCCCATACGCTACATGCATATTCTAAATGAGGCCTTACAAGAGCGTGATAGCAACGTTCCTTGACCTTGGAGGCACTTCTGCCGACAATGCGTCTAATAAATCCTAAATCCTAATAAATGCCCGCATTGGAATGCCATTTAGTAATGAATTGCTGTTTACAGTATTGTTTTCTCTGCTTTTGGTACCCTAAATTTCCCCTTCCATCCCTTGTCCCTCTCCGTGGGTGTGCCCTCCTCCCACCTGCAGCGTTGGGGCCGGTTCCTCACCTTGGGTGGGAGAGAGTTTTATGTGGAACGTTCTTGTGGTGGTAGTGTTTCGCCTGGCTACTTGCTAGAAACTAGCTTGCACGTTCGTGATAAATTTCTTGCTGAATCCTAGGGTAAAATTATTTGTTGTAGTTAAGCGTATGTACTTGCATGCTTGTGGAGTGAAGGGAGGAAGTTGTGTGGTTGCATACGCGTCGAATGATGGGATGTTACAATGAATGTGTGCACTGCTGTGGATTGGGGTTTGCATGTGTGTGTTGGTTTTGAATGCGATATTTCTTTTTTCTTTTTTTGGGTGGTGACCTAACACCCCCCGCCACACGCCCTTGCGGCGGCTTGCGGGGTATTATGTAGATGTATGTTTTCGGGACCCGGTGATTTGTTTGGTTTAATATCTTTGAGCAATTTGACAATTCCTTGCTCGTCCGCTGTTATTTTTGCAATGGGTTCAGTATGTATAGTATTGTTTCTTGGAGATACGCGGTGGCTACATCGTTCGTGAAGACGCTTTTGAAGAATTCGTTTAGAATGTTGGCTTTAGCCTCACTGTCAGTATGAATGATATTGTTGCAGTCCCTTAAGCAAGCCACGGTCTGTTGACCCCCATTTACTTCCCTAACATATGACCATAAAGCTTTGGGGTCAGTGTTCAAATACTCGCAGAGTACTTTACGTTTAAAGTTGTGCAAAGCGCTACGTAATTGTCTTTCGGTTTCAATTTTAGGGGATCTATACTTGTCCAAAAGCTGTTTAATGTCCAAGGGTGATGAGTTCAGACCTGTTTTCTTTACCCTACAGTGTAACATTCTCTGCTTTCGAAGGGCTTTTTTAACGCCTTTGTTGTACCACCTGGGGTCGCGATTTGCTTTAACGTATTTTGCAGAGATGAAATCTGTTATTCCTCTTTGCAAAATTTGGACAAACTGTGTCCAAGTTTCTTCCACGGTGGCAAGACTTAAGCGCGTTTTGAAATCGTGTAGTGAAGAGTTTAAATGGCTGGAAAAGGTTTCAAAATCTGTTTTGTGATAATTATAAATTTTTCTTTTTGGGTTAACATTCCTTTTTATTTCTACGTTCAAGTTGATAATAACTGATTTATGGTCACTCATACCCTCGTCGGTTGATACACTATTAATGCGTTCCGGTGTGTTCGTAAGAAATAAGTCCAATATGTTCTTTTCACGGGTGGGAGTGCGTACTACTTGATGGAGCGAGTTTCTTTGAACCAATTTTAGCAAGAAATTGCAAGATTCGCGATCACGGGTCCGAGATTTAACGCTATTGCTGTCTCAGTCGATACCAGGGAGGTTAAAGTCACCACCAATTATATTGATGCATTTATTATTTTTGCGTGTAAATTTATTTATATGTTCATTGAAGGTATGAAGTGTTCGAAAATCTGAGTCTGGAGGTCTATAGAAATAGCATAAATTAATGTTGGGTGAAATAGTTCTCACTTAGGTTCAAATTTTTCAAACGGGCTCGCAACCCAGGGTTCGATCCCGGATAGACTGCGGTTTTGAAATAACCTTGGGCTCTCTCCGCCCACCCCTGCCTCGAAACCCGGTTGTTTCGAGGCAGGGGTGCGCATCCACCTACGGTGCACCCAGGGGACGACGCCCTGCGGTTCTCAGTAGCTTCACCAAACTCTAATCACTTTGGTGGGAAATGGATGTTTGTTGCACGCATTCTGGAACCCCTGCATTACGACATGCACTCCTACAACCCATATTCTTGCATTCCAAGTAATCGAAATTTCTCGCTACGTCCTTCTTCCATCGTGCTTGAAGTGTGCTTCTTGCTTCCATCGTTCTTCTTCCATCGTGATGCTTTCGCCGAGTCGATTTCGGCGCCGATAAACTTCACGCAGCTCATGAAGAATCGCGAAACTGCATCCGTATAAGAGGGTGGGAGGCAGAGGGTGGCAGTCGAGCGGTTTGTGCGGCCCATCAATCGCGCGGAAGGAACGGCCGAGAGTAGGCGGACAAGGCATGCTACGAGTCGCGAGAAAGGAGACAAAGGGTGGGGCGCTGGGAGCGGGAAGTGGGGCGAGCGATCACGACTTGGATAACGAGGAGGAAGAAGGGACCCGGCGAGTTCCTGTTTCCGAAATTGGTACGGAGAGCGTTCCGATTCCAATTTCAGATCGAGGCAGATCCTCGCTTAAGATTAGCACGGCAAATCACCCAAGAACAGAAATTCCAGGGGAAGCCATAGAGATAAGGAAGCCATTTCGACAGCGACCCAGGGACGGGGGAGGCCCCACACGAACGTCCTTGCGCGCCTCATTCACGAGAACTCGGGTCAGTCCGCAAGACCCATAAAAGCAATCGCTAAGGTGTAAGGTGATTCGTTAGCACACCGCTGGTGTGCTAACGAATCAAGACCCCTGGGTTTCCAGCGTCGCCCGGTGGAACTATTTCATCAACAGAGAGGAAGCGCAGCCCTTCACCTCGACGTGTTACTCGGCACGCCGCAGGTGCATTCTCACGAGCGGTGATTGGCGCAGAAATGCACCCTGCAACGGCACGTGGGCGTGCAGGGAGGATGATGAAGGTGCGACGAAATAGGGCGGAGCCCCCGAGACTAGTGTCTGTGTTCGGCCGATGCTTTCATCGCAGTCAGCCTCCGTGCCGCCACTCCTTCCCTAGTCTCCCACGTGCACTACTCGAATGGGTCGAATTCTGGGGCCGATAATGCCGTAAAAGCGCGCCGCAACGTTAAGTTTCCTGTGGATTCCTACGATTTGTCTTTATCACTGCACGTTAACAGCTATTCAGAATTGATTAGCAGTCCAGTTTGTCCATTGGTTGCGTCTCTAGAAATCCGGGAGCACGTCTCTTGCGCCTCACGCCCTTCCCCTCCGCACGGGCCTCGCGATCCCAAATGGATGATCCAATTATAGATAGCATTCGACACTCACACTCCTCTCGGTGCCCAGCAAACACAGCGAAGCGCCCTCTCGACTTGCGAGGATGCCCTCCCACTCCCGAAATGTTTTTCAAATTTGAGTAATCGAATAGATAAGGAGGGGGACCATCGGGGAGACGCTGCGACTTCTGCCGTGAATAACAGCAACGATTCCCCGACAAACTTGACGTAATTCGGACAATGCACACATTTTCGTAAATAAATTATTTCCAAACTGAATGTCCGGCAATCCGTTTTTTCCTACATGTCCGTCCATTCAAGCTAAGGACTCAAAAAAAGGACTAAGTACTAGCCAACGAAAAAAGCGCAGGGGGGAATTTGTATAAACCTTAAATATAAATATCCACAGTGGAAGGATCGAACATCTTTAAGAAATTAATAGAGGGAGGGGGGTTAAGTAAATTTCTGCCTCCCACAACAAGAATGGAGAATTCAAATTAAAGGATGTAGGAGAATGTGAAAGACTCACAAAAAATCCAGCACTGCGAGAATTTCCTGAAGCTGCAACAACAAGATTCAATGCAAGAACAATGATTTCTACATGGACGTAAATCACCGCCTTCCCATTGACTAAAATCTTGACATGATGGAAGGGGTAGTGCGTTCCGATGACCCCCGAGAGTTGTTTCGGGGTGCACGATGGTTATTGTTCTTGCTAGGGTCACCTAAAGGTCGAAGGTTGGGAATAAGACGAAAGTTAGTCCACGCAGCGTCTGTTCCTCAGTGAGGCGGCTGCAAAGGCGCCTGACCCCAGTGGAGCGGTCATGGAGTGATGATGTCCCGTTAGAAACAATATTAAGAAAGGCAACGGGAAACCACCTCAATTATTATTCCCAAAAAAATAATGATGGACAACATTGAGATATTGAGTCCTGGCAAAGGCGGGACTCGGCCCAAGGGGCCGTGTGTCGTGCCCGGCAACGGGGAAGGCAAGGCTTCCGCGATCGTCATCCCACGAAACCCTTGCAGGCGAAAAATAACAGCAGCAGGACAAAAGACGCAGAAGAAGATGAAATTAGCTAGAATAGGAACATGGAATGTTAGGACAAGGTTGAGGACAGTAAAATTAGAAAATATTAAGCGAGGGTTGGAAAGCGGAGATTATTGAATTGATAGCTATAGAATAATACTGAATAAAGAGGTAGGAAGAAGCGTAGTCAATAAAGAGCAAGCAACGGATAGAAGGTTACCGGTATATATAAAATACGATTCTGCTTTCATGTCTACTAGTACCACAGTTTTGTTGTTATGAAGCGTAGCGTCCGTTTCAAAAAGATAAAGCAGGGGCGGCTGGTTCGGTGATGTAATGTAGAAACATTAATTGGATTGAAAAAGACGTAAAATCAGTAGGCTGTATAGAAAATCATGAATGAGGGTAAAGAGTAGCATCAAAGAACAATGAAAATTTGTCAAAAAAAGGTCAAATGATCGAAAGACACAAAAGAAACCATATAATCCGTTAATGGAAAATGTCAAGGAAACGATAAATCTCGGATGAGGTGATATGAACGACAGATGAGAGAAGAAAATAGAAGAATGTAAATACAGAGTGTGGTAGAGGGAAGTGCAAAAAGTTAAATAATAATATGAGACGGATAATAAATTACGGAAAATTAGCATGGTGAAAGCCGAAGTGCGAAAATATGGAAAGTTTGCAGAGGAAGGGTGAAATTGGTACGCCATTAAAGAAGTTTAACTGACTGAAAATAAGATGGAAAGATCTGTGCTAGCAGTCCAAGATAAGTGGGGTAAGATAATAGTTGAACCAGGAAAAAGTTCCAAGAGCGATGGAAAAAACACATAGATGAACTGTAAGGCAAAGAATTTAGGCCGACAAGCTTAGACATAGAAAGAGAACATGACGTTGATGAAAGTAGCTTGCTTATAGACATAATCGACGATGTCATAGAATGGGCATTAAAGGAGATGAAAGCAAATAAGGCCGTCGAGATGGAAAACATTCCTGTAGAACTGTTGAAATGTTTGGAAAATGTGGAAAGAAGGCCCTATATGCACTGATTCGTAATATCTATGAGGAAGGAATCTGGCCGGAAGTTTTGTGAGATCAGTGTTAGTTCCTAATCCAAAATAGGTAAACGCTTCATCATGTAAGGATTACATAACAATAAGTTTGATATCCCACGCAGCTAAAGTTTTTCTCAGGATCATCAACAAAAGGATAGAGAGTAGGGCAAATGATTACCTAGGGAATGATAAGTTTGGATTTAGAACCATGGACATCTGCCCCTTTGAGCTAACACTTTTATTTACGGTGACATTATGATTGGCTCATCCAGTATATCGCTAAATCCAAGAGAGATGAAAGGAATATATAGATCAACTGTAAGGTACAGAAATTAGGCCAACAAGCTTAGACATAGAAAAGGAAAATGACGTAGAAGAAGATAGCTTAGGTCCAGGCATACTCGACGATGAAATAGAAAGGGCATTAAAGGAGATGAAAGCAAATAAGGCCGTGGGGGTAGACGACATTCCTGTGGAATTGCTGAAATATTTAGGAAAATGTCGGAAGAAGACTACATGGACTGATTCGTAGGATCTATGAGGAAGGAATCTGGCCGGCAGACTTTGTGAGATCGCTGTTAGTTCCTATTCCGAAAAAGGTAAAGGCTACATCATGTGATGAATACAGAACAATAAGTTTGATATCCCACGCAGCTAAAGTTATTCTCAGGATAATCAACAAAAGGATAGAGAGTAAGGCAAATGATAACTTATGGGATGATCAGTTTGGATTTAGGAAAGGAAGAGGTACGCGTGATGCCATTGCAGTAATGAGGTCACACATCGACAGGAATATAGAATACATTCAGTATGTATTTGCCCGTTTCGTAGATTTTGCAAAATCATTCGATAGAGTGAATTGGAAAAAATTATTGAATGCGTGTATTGCAGAAAATAGGAATAGATTGGAGGGACAGGAGGCTGATCCGCAACCTGTACATGTCTCAGACTGCTCAGGTGCTAGTGGGGAACGGAGAGTCCGGATGGGCAGTGTTAGGAAGAGGGGTAAGGCAGGGTTGTCCATTGTCACTGGTGCTGTTCAATGTATATGAGGAGGAAATGATTAAATAGGACTGGAGATAGGTATGAAGGTCGACGGATAATTTGTAAAATAGGTGAAGTTTCCTGATAAATAGGCTCTATTTTTTCATTCAGCTAAGGGGCTGCAAGCATAACTGATTGATTTAGAATATCAGTGCGATAGATATGGCATGAGAATCAATTTTTAATAAAAAAGGTTATTCGATTTCCCAGAAAGAAAAAGGCTAAGCTAAACATTAAAATAAGAGGGGGAAAATAGAGCAGGTAAAACAGTTTACCTATTTCGGAAGTGTTTTGGACCAACGCGGTCAAAGTAGTAGGGACGTCAGGACAAGAATTGCGATGGGCAAAGAAGCTTTCACAAGGAGAGAATTGATGACAGGGACGTTGATTAAGGATGCTAAGAAAAGGCTCGATAAAACTTTAATATGAAGCGTAATTATGTACGGCGCGGAAACGTGGTCACTGAAGAAGAGGATAGACGTAGATTGGAGGCTTTTGAAATGTGGGTGTGGAGAAGAATGGAGAAGGTGAAATGGACCGAAAGGAAAACAAATGAGGAAGTACTGGAAATGGTGGGTGAGGAGAGGGGTTTGTTGAGAGAAATCCTATGGAGGCAGGAAAAATGGATGAAAGGCGTATTGAGCGGTAGTGGAATCTTGAAGAAGGTAATAGAGGGGAGAATGTTAGGCAAACTAGGAAGGGGAAGGAATAGGCGATAGGGATGTTGGACGGGATGAAGGGAGGAAAGAAGTACACAGAGATGAAGAGGGACCTGATTTAGAGTAGGTTGCTGGATTGTGCTTTGTTAGGAGTCACAAAATATTTATTTGGTACTTATGTCCATCCAAAAACCTATCCTAACCGGTAGATTACTTATAAAAGTAAGTCTTCACGATCCACAAAAAATATGTGTGGCAGGAGGTCCCAGCACCAAGTGGGGAGGGTTAGCGACAAGGAATGGTATGGGATAGGAAAGGAAACGGAAAAATATACAGTAAAAACAATTAAATAACGTGGTAATTTGTATGCACGATGGAGGAAGACTTCATTCAAAACTAGCGTCAATTCATCGAAAAAATTAATTATTTTTTCTATGAAAGAAGGGAATAAAAATGAGCCACAATTTATTCGACACAACTCCACCAACAGAAGACACGTCATGAAAACTAAGGAGGGGAAATTCTACTACATCTACATCTACATAATACCCCGCAAGCCGCCGCAAGGGCGTGTGGCGGGGGGTGTTAGGCCACCACCCAAAAAAGGAAAAAAGAAATACCGCATTCAAAACCAACACACACATGCAAACCCCAATCCACAGCAGTGCACACATTCATTGTAACATCCCATCATTCGACGCGTATGCAACCACACATCTACCTCCCTTCACTCCACAAGCATGCAAGTACATACGCTTACCTACAATAAATACTACTTCATTGGCATGCAACTAATGAATGGTCTCGGCCCTGAAATTATACGTAAGGAGTGTCGGTAACAGTCTTGGCCCACACCATCACCTGTAGGCGAGAAAATGTAAAAAATAAATTCCGTGGTCTCTCTTTCTTTCCAGCCGAAAGAGTCGAAAATGTGTATTTGAGAACGGCAGCAGGAAGAGTTGAGCAAATACATCGCACGTCGGGGGCTTGGCGGGGGTACGACAGAAGAGTGATGGATACGTGAGCCCCGCCAAGAGGGCGTTTCACCTTGACCCCTTGATGCCGGCGTCTTCATTTCTTCGACGACGGAAGTACATCTCCCCCAAGCGTCCGCAATATGTGGGCCACAATGACTCCGGCCACGTGCGCTAACGAGCCCCCTCCAACCCCCGAGTGCACTCACAAAAGGATCCCGGCCGGAGGGGCGCCCTCCCCACTCCCACGCCACGTCAGACGTTTGTTTATTGTTCTAGCCGCGAGCGGCGCCCTGTTCCGGAAAAAAAAGAAGCCCAAAGTCAATATCACGAGAATAATGCAGCCCGCGAATCGGAAAGGCGCGAGGAGAGGGGCGAGGGCGGGAATTAGCGCCACCGAACGGGTCCCGAACAGAAGGCAAAGGGCGAACGAGGCGGGGCGGTCAGCCACGCTCCGGAGATGTCGCTAGGCAGGAGCGCATCCGAACGCGCCAAAACCTTGCACCGAGAAATTGTGGCGGGAATTATTTGTTTCAAAATATTTCCACTCGCATGCTCACGAGTTTTAAAAATAGAAGTGGCATGATTACGACGGCTCGGACGAGACTGGAGCACTTGTCGCCCGCCTCGAGTTAATTACGTATCCATATGTTTGAGGCCCTTGGCTCGCCTTGGGGTGACGTAACTCGGCAAATTTTCTCACAAATGAAAACTGCACTTATAATGAACTGAATGGGAGGATTATTTTTGACACAGCGTGAAATAATTCTCCCAGTCGTAAATAAATAATATCATCCATGCTCGGTGAGTGCCTGCCCGCAAATCCGATGTCGAATTGCACTCGCGACCTTGAGGAAACGTCGCCCTCGAGAAGTGGGAGCCATCTCCCGCCGGCGACTGCCCACGAGAGAGAGAGCGACCCTGAGACCCATCAACACCGCGGCGAAAATCCATTATGCAATTAATAGCGCAAATCAACTCCATGTGCAGGCACAACACCGTCAGTTTAGTGACATTGCAAGAACAAGCAACATTTCTACCAAGAGTATAAAATTTGCGAGTCGAAATGCTACCATGTTCGGTGCGCCATGTTTCAAGAGCTAGTCATGTTGTAACAAAGGCTTGAGCAGCATGTAGTTGACGAAACTTTGACAGAATTCTTACGACGAGCTGCCTTAGGTATGGATTGCGTGGCGGGAGTGCGATGTTTTCTATTTCTCCCGGAATATGGAAGTGGGCCCTGTCTCATAAATATGGAAACGCGAGGGGATAATATCGCGCAGAGCACACCGTGAAGCAATCCGAACGAAGGCGGTGGTCGATCAGGAGGGATGGGATAATCCGATAAGAAACGTCGCTGAGCAGAGGCCACGTCCTGCGGGCGGAGGCGGGAGAGAGCGAACTTTTGGGGGTGAAGGGTGACGGAGAGTATTGAGAAGCTCCACCCTCCCCTCGCCGCCTTTTGCTTTCCCAACTCAATAACAGATGACACCAAGTCATGCGTGCGTGCTTCCGTGCAATCGGGGGCACCACCGTTCTCGAATCGAGCGCGAATGCATGAATTAGAATTTCCTCCACACGCCCCTTCTCCTGCCCATCACACGCCCCCTCCCGACCCCCCGTGGCCCTCCGCTCCCCCACTAGAGTCGTCGCCCTCCTTGGCTCAGGCCCCGCCCCCTCTCTCAAAATCCCCACCCCTCCGCCTCTTTCGTCGACTGCGGCGTACACAAAGCCACCGCGTTCTGTTTCAACGGTCTGCTCATCAACACTGGGGCCCAAGGGGCGTGAAGCGCCTTCGCTGGCGCTACCCCCCGCCTGCCTCTCGCGGCACAGCCCTCGTCGGCGAAGGCGCCTCCCAAGCAGAGACATCACCTTCGATTCCCTCCGTCCACAATTGTTCGACTTGATCCCCCGTCGCGACTATAATTCTGATGCGCAGGAGAGGACCCGGACGCACATTTCGGTGAAGAGGTTTTTCATTGAAGTATAGTCATTCTGATGACAATTTTTAGCGTAAAAAAATATTTGTGTGGCGTTTTGAGTTTCAGGCAGCGAAAATAATTAGTTTTCTGGAACAAAGACACATATTTTACAAAAGTTAGCAATCTTTACTCTATGTCATACGGTTGTTGATGGCATGTTACGGTTACTGTTTAAATTCCGGAAACAAAAAATTGGGACTTAATGCATGCATGCAAACGTAACAAAATGTCTTGCCTTAACAATTTTGGAAATAACATTTCAAATAAAGTTAACTTTCGAAAAGTGAAGAATCAGGCGTGATATTGTGGAATCGAGACATAATGAAAACTTTGATACAGAATATTCTCAAAGGAAGAGAATCCATAATTTTTCTATAATGACTGTACCATGCCATTGACTAAATTTCAGAGAGATACCCCAAAAATACGCGTGAGTGGTGATTATATTGGCAATTAAAAAAATGAGTTATGTTTTGGACGACCCTACCCACCATTACGTGTTACGTTTCGTTTGGCCTTCCTCTTTTTCGCCCCGCACTTAATTTCCCTCTTCAGCTCTTTGTAGCTGCTGCATGCTCTCATAACGTCCTAAGACAAGTTATCTTCCTCATTTACCCAGCATTCTCTCTCCTCCTTGACTCCGCAGAGACACCCGAGTCCATCTCTCGACGTACTCTCCACCCTCTCCATTTCTTTCTCGCCCCGCAAATTCGTCTCGTCACTCAGCACATCTTAAATTCCCACCTTACTTCTCCTCCATGCCCAACAGATTCTCTCTATATTTTCCCAAACGCACATCCCCAAAATCGTTCATTTACGTCCATCCTCTTTCCTGTGAGACCATCTGACGGATAAATGCAGACATATGCTCCACTTAACAGTTTTTAGTAATCTCTTATTCAAATGTTACTCATCGTACCTTGCAAAGACTTCTGCAGTGATCGTGGGAGTCGCTTTGAATGTCAGTGTACAACAGCAAACGCCGCGTGGTGACGCGATATTTCCCTCAATGAGAGACCGTTCGTTGCCCAGCGAGCTATGTGATGGCCGCACGAGACATTTGGCACTTCCAATACCACTTCCGAACAACTCGTATCTTTACATGTCCCGAACAATACGTGTCTTTATGGCCACAGTCAGTTATCAGAAAAATCCAAAGAGAATGAAGTGACGAGATTCGATTGAAATCCTATCTATGACCTTCCATTTGGAGGCATTCACGTTGCTGAGAGTTGCCGTTTAAATAATGTATTCGACGTTTAATTGTAATGCGCAATTGATATTTCATAGCATAGAATAAAGCAATCACGGATTGCCACCAATTCTCGCCGTACATCATCTTCGATCCGATCCTGCGCCACCTCCCTCCCCCTACGGTGACACCCAACAACACCCCCGTCAACCTTTCCTCCCTCCCAAGACACCTCGTCAGCCAGCCGACTCAATGCTTTCGAGTAATCACTCAACAGCATTAAACCAATAAGAATACCGTACTCGCGTGCTGAGTAATTATTTTTTTGGAAAAAGTAAATAATTTGGGTCGAAAGTGTAGCCAGACACAAAAACTGTCAATCATCCCCTGTAATTGGAAGTAGGGTCACCTTACGATACGCGATATGTCTCGCGTACGAGTTTTCCCGAGGGGAAGCCGCCCAGAAGCTGGGGCTCGCCAGCCAGGCGCGAAAGGACTCCTTCCACCACCGCAACGGGACAACGGCCTCCGCGGAGTCCGACATCGCCTCGGGCCGACAGACACCGAATAAGATGCCAGGAACGACCCCAGGATGCATTTTAATTGCGAACTTTAATCCGCTATCTCAAATTTGCCAGACCCACAACAATAGTACGACTTGTGTCACACAATGAGACTAAAATGGTCCTTACAAGCATTAGGGGGACCTAAAAATTTCAAACATGTCTTAAACCCGTATTTTACATGCCTGCAAGAGATGCATTAAACTATATGACAAGGGGAATTTAAAGGGATACTTTGTATTCAGGTATAGCCATAACACCCTGGAAATTCCGTCAGAAGAGGCACTGCCTAAGTATTGGCCTGATCACACCCCCAAGTGTAATGAACACCCTACTTCAGGCAACGACTGAAACAGCGTACGTGTGGGAGAAGATGGCGTTACACAAAGTTCAACTTCCGAAAGATAAATGTTTCAATGATTTCAGTCTCCAGGGCATCGTCAATCAGCTTCCGCGTTCGATAATAGTCGCGGAAGATTTTCACGCCCATGTAAGCCACATTAGGATGTTCAAGGAGCCAAGATACTCGTATAAAGGTGGTCGAATTTCATACTCTATGATTCACGATTTCTACATAATTTTATTAAACAACGGGGGAAAACATACGAGGCGTGTTCATAAAGTAAGACCCGTTTGGTCACAAGAAAAAATATACTCATATGAAACACATTTTATTGGCACTTTTAGCTAGCTACAAACCTACTTCACTTATCTACGTAATCGCCGTTCACTTCTAAGCATTTTTTGTACCGCTGCACCAGCTTCTTTAACCCCTCTGCATAGAAACTCGCCGCCTGAGGGTTGAACCAATCGACAACGCCATTCTTGAGTTCCTCTTCGGTTTCGAAACGTTGTCCACCGAACCACTGTTTCAAGTGCAAGAAGAGGAAGTAGTCGCTGGGTGTAAGGTCAGGAATGTACGGTGGGTGGTTTAAAGAGTTCCCAACGACCAAAAAACTCTCGTCCACTGGACATTCTTTGCTCTTTGTAGTGGTCGGTGAGCATTTTCGCTACCCACCTTGCACGCAACGTGTGGTATCCGAGGTTTTCCGTAACAATATTGTAGACAGTAGTGCGTTCAAGTTGAGGAAATTGTTCAGCCAGGCCATTAATTGTCAATCGACGATCACATCGCAGTTTTTGTTCCACTTGCGAAACAATTTCATCGGTCAGAATACTGGGCCTACCACTTCGCTCTTCGTCATGGACATTTGTTCGTCCATTTTTAAAATCACAGCACCATTTTCTAACCTTTCCTTCACTCTTAACTGTAGGTCTATAAACTAGGCATAATTCCCGATGAATTTCAGCAGCCGACAATCCTTTTGCATACAAGAATCGTATGACAGAACGCACTTCACAGCTGGCGGGATCGACGATTGTCGCGGACATTGTTGTTTGCATGCACGGACAAGCAAACGACTTCTGAAACGAAACAAATTCTGCTATAGTTTCTCAATGAATCAATAGATGGCGCTGCAGGAGCAAAACTGTGTTCTGAAGCGCCAATATTTAAATATAAGCAAACGGTACTTACTTTAAGAATACCCCTCGTATTTGGCAGCTTCAATTTGGAGTTTTCCTCCATTGATATGTACATTTCATTTAGCAGTCCAGTAACCAAGTTCAAACTGGTCGTGCGTAACTATCTGTAGGGAAGCCATCATTTCAACTTTCACCCTAAGAGCGAAGGATGCTCTAGATGACTCTATCCCTGTCTGTCTGAGTAAATGAACAGTCCGAAGGGCCAATCGGCGGATTTTATTAAAAGAATTACAGTCGTGAACAGGACCTAAATTCCGATTAGATGAACATCATCATCATCTGCAGCTCTAGAGCCCGGTGTGGGCCTTGGCTTCCTCTATGATATGCCTCCGTTCAGTTCTTATTCTTGCTTTTTCCTTCCATATTGTAACTCCCATTGCCTTCAAGTCATCCTCCACATCCTGTAGCCATCTCTTCCTTGGTCTACCTCTTCTTCTGACTCCTTCCATCTTGCTATTAAGTTTCAGTTTGGGCATTCTGTCGTTTTCCATCCTTTAAAGACGCCCCAACCATGCCAGCCGCAGTGACTTGGCAAATCCAACTATGTCCTTCCCTTCTAGTAATTCATTTATCTCCATGTTCATTATAATTCTCCATCTCTCTCCTTCTCTAATTGGGCCATAGATTCTCCTTAACATTTTTCTTTCGAGTTTTCTAAGTGTTTCCTCATCCTGACTTGTTAATGTCCATGTTTCAGCTCCATAAGTTACCACGGGTCAAATAAGCGTATTATAGATCTTCATTTTTGTGTTCCTTGATAGTAACATTGATTTGAGGATTGTTACATTGGCAAAGTATGCCCTGTTACCTTCTATTACCCTTTGGTTGATCTCCGTGGATACCTTATTTTCATTGTTAAGTCTGACTCCAAGATAGGTAAATTCCTTGACACCCTCAAACTCATAATTCCCAATTATTATGTTTTGTAGGTGCCGCTTGTTCTGATGAGCTGACATTTTCAAGTATTTGGTCTTCTCTTCACTAACCTTCCTTCCTAGCCCCACTTCTCTACCAGTGTTTTCTAAAATGTTAAACATTTCTTTTAGGCCATTCACATTTCGTGCAATTAGTGCTATATCATCTGCATATGCGAATCCTTGCTGGGATTTATGCACTATGATCTCTCTTAGTTTCAATTCTTTCATTGCATTATGTAGGGCCAGGTTGAATAACGTGGCTGAGAGAGCATCTCCTTGTCTTACCCCCGAGGTCATCTTAAATGCTCTACTTGCTCTACCCCTAATAAAGGCTTTACATTGTGATTCATGCAATGTCAATTGAACCAGTCTAATCAGTTTCCTTGTCTAATAATCTCTCAACACACGTATCATCTCTTTCCTGTTCACGCTGTCGAAGGCTTGTTTGAAGTCAATGAAGGGTATATTCAAGTCAATATTATATTCATAGCATTTCTCCATTGCTTGTCATACCGAGAATATCTGATCAATGGTACTTCTACCAGCTCTGAAGCCACATTACAACTTTGATTACATAAACAACTTCGAAGAATTTCCCAAGCCTCAATTCGAGTGGGAAGGTGGGGTGTTCAAGGTGTTCAAGTGTTCAAGGTGGGGTGTTCAAGGTGGAGTGTTCAAGGTGGGGGTCATCGCCCGCCTGGAAACAGGTGACACGAGGACTGCGTCAATGCGCGAGCAAGCGTTCGGGATCTTGGAATGATCTTTCCTCCATCTTACATTATATGACTACCAGCACAGTTGAGGCCAGTCCATTCCAGTCCCCACCACCGGTTTAGGAAGCAACATTATCATCGGAATTTTTTAAAACCTTTTTCATTCACTAAGGAAAATATCGATTCCGTTCAGATACAAAGGAAAACGGAAGAACAGAAAGATCCTTTTGGAGGGTTAAATTACTAGTTATTGTGATTACTGATTGAGAGGGATTAACGAACCCGCTATAGAAACGCTGTTTCACGACGATACGGCTCGTCGTTTTGCGGGACGGTTAACTTCGCCGGTACGACCAGAGTCGACCAAACGACCTTAAAAACCTCTGAAAAGAAAATACTTCGTTCTTCCACAAATATGTCATACTTCACGACCTAGGTTTCGATTTATAAAGTCCTCATCAGGTCGTAACTGTAATTCCGTATTGTTCTGGTTTCTTTTTATTCTCTCCTTTTTCTTACTTCATAGAACATTTACAGGGAGTGAAATCGACACTCCCTAGGGTATATGCAAGTTTTTCGCTAGTATTTCTACGGATTTGCATCTCTTTCCGGTTTATTTCAAGAACGTTTTTTCCCTTTCCTTTGCCATTTAAAGTCATCCTCTCCCTTATCCATCCCACCTGGTGCTTGCATCCCCTGCCATACATCGATCTGGTGAATCTATACAATTTATCAGCCATGCTTTCACTATTATATCGCATATTAGTACGCTCTAGGCTCGAATATGTCACCTTTGTTTACTCACCTGGACGGAATACGCATTTAAGGCCACTATACCGGGTTGCGGCTGCCAATAGGACATCTGTCCATATTTATGCGGACGACGGTCAAGCATCATTAACCACAGACAGGGAAACACTCATTTGCAATAATGTCACAAATATTTTATCTATGATGGCCCAAAATCCGTTTGAAATATATATTTAATACAAATGAGAGGGCTAAGAGGTCTGAATGAATCTGATAAGAGAGGCCGTCACCATCAGATTCTGAAGATGAAGATCGTGCCGTCGAAACGTCAAAACTACAATTGTGAGTGCCCTTGCTTTGTATTTCTGTTTTAAAAAAATCTATATCAGTAGATAGCACCTGTTTGAACGAAATACCAGGATTGGAGTTCTTCTTCATTATTTTTATTGGCTGTAGGATTTTCTTCCTTCCTTGTGACAATCTATATCCGTGTTTTCATATATTTTTGCATCACCGAAGAAGAGTTCTATTTATAAGGAAACCATGGGTAACGGATGAGATGATTGCAAAGATGGATGAGAGAAGATGATGGAAAAATGTAAACACAGAGTTAGGCAAAATGAAGTACAAAGAGTTAAACAATAAATTTAGAAGGGCCACACATAAAGCAAAAGAAGACTGTACAGGTCTCAGACTGCTCAGGTGCGAGTGGGGAACGGAGAGTCCGGATGGGCAGTGTTAGGAAGAGGGGTAAGGCAGGGTTGATCATTGCGACCGGTGCTGTTCAACGTATATTTGGAGGAAATGATTAATGAGGTATGGGAAGAACTGGAGGTTGGAATGAAAGTCGGAGGGGAATTCGTAAAATCGGTTAGGTTTGCTGATGACCAAGCATTAGTTGCTCAGTCAGCTAAGGGGTTGCAAGCATTGCTGAGTGAATTGGAAGTTCAGTGAAATAGATATGGGATGATAATCAATATTAATAAAACAAAGGTTTCCCGATTTTCTAAAAAGAAAAAAGCTAAGCTAAATATTAAAATAGGCGGGGAAAAAATAGAACAGGTAGAACAGTTTACGTATCTTGGAAGTGTTTTGAGCCAACACGGTAAAGTAGTAGGGGTGTAAGGTGAAGAATTGCGCTAGGCAAGGAGGCTTACACAAGGAGGAGGGAGTTGATGACGGGGACGCTGTGTATGGAGTTTAAGAAAGACTCGTAAAAACAGTGAAATGGAACGTAGCTATGTACGGCGCGGAAACGTGGTCACTGAAGCAGGAGGATAGACGTAGATTGGAGGCTTTTGAAATGTGGGTGTGGAGAAGAATGGAGAAGGTGAAATGGACCGAAAGGAAAACAAATGAGGAAGAGCTGGAGATGATGGGTGAGGAGAGGGGGTTGATGAGAGAAATCATATGGAGGCAGGAAAAATGGATGAAAGGCGTATTGCGCGGTAGTGGAATGTTGAAGAAGGTAATAGAGGGGAGAATGTTAGGCAAACGAGGAAAGGAAAGTAACAGGATAGGGATGTTGGACGGGAGGAAGGGAGGAAGGAAGTACGCGGAGATGAAGAGGGACCTGATGTAGATTAGTTTTCTGGATTGGGTTTTGTTTGGAGTTACAAAATATTTATTTGATAATTGTGTCCATCCAAAAACCTACCTTATCCGGTAGATTACCTAATAAAAAAAATATTTTCATTGTAGAGGAAAGTTCGCAAAAAGTTCACGAGTCTGCCTCCCATAGCGATAGCTTTTATGTCCCGAGAATGCCTGCTATCACGAGGCTTGGCTGTATTACGCGACGACCGGTGCAATCTCCTTGTTTGCGTCAGAGACGCTTCTTCGGCGATTGTTTTCGTCAGTCTAAATTCGAGGGGGGGGACCGGTCTAAATGCTTGCGGAATAATAGGCGACACGACGAGCGTTAATCTCTCCCCCGGTAGTGGTGCCATCTGTTCCACCGCCTATTATTCCTGAAACAATTCCCCCTTTGTCAACACACCCCCACGGCCGGGTGCGTCCCGGGGAAGACATGCATAATGCACACCCCTCGCACGCGCGACGCAGCAAACCAAGGCGCCATTGCCGCAAACACTCTCCGACCTCCTCCCCCGAATCGGGGAAAGAGCCCCTCTCACGCTCAAGGGTCACGGCTCTCCGACCGTCGACCCGAGCCAGTGCATCGAAAGCCACGTGTCCTCCGGGATCTAGTAATGACGACAGGGGCTGCCTCGTTATCCAACCTCACTGTTTTGCAACAGAGTGATGGATCCTATTTGACTCGCTACCGGAGTGTGTGTGTGTCTGGGGGCAATCATAAGCAGGCCTGCTATTCTCCCATTGCAACCAGGAGGCGCGATCGATTATCCCATTAATCGCGAGTGTGTCACCCGTCCCTTTGCCCTCTGAACACATCCCCTCCACATCACATTCAAGCAAGAGCCCCCTTCCCACTGCCAATCAAAGGACCATGGTTTGAAATTGTCTCTTAGGTCGACCTATACCCATATTTACTTGCCTGAAAAATCCTTCGAGTGCATAGCTGTTCGCTCAGAGTCACTTGCGAAGCAAGTTATCTTGTAATAGCCACTTTGTCGCCACTCTAAATACTTTTTCGAATTTAGAACGAATAATGTTGAACATTTTTCCATTTTCGGAACAAAATAGTAGAGTTCTATGGTTTCCAGCTCCAAATTATGGAACTTCGTGATGAAAAGTGAATAATAATAACTTTGTAAGTTTCACTGATTTTTATTTGAAAAACAACCGGTTTCGTTGTTCGTCTCCCGATGATGTCGACTATTTGACAAAACCGATCATTTTTACAATAAAAATTATTAGAACTTACAAGGTAGTTATTGTTGACTTTTCAAAATAGTAGAGCATACAAGGAATAACTACACGAGAGACCTCTTATAACTAACCTTAGAAGTAACCAATTAACGTAGCTAAGTAATTGAGAGGAAGTGATTAAGATTTTTTTTTATTTTGGCATTTTATTGCCATTTCCTAGGACAAAAAGGAATGAGTATTAGTTTACTCACCTACTTTTTTCCAATGTCTCGGCTTTCGAGCCAATCTTTACGCCCAAAATATTTAATTAATTATTTCAAGTCTGCTCGATTATTAATAGGTGCAAAGGGGCCACGTGCGCGCCGAGCATCACAGAGGCCTCCACGAAGCACCACAGCTGAGAGTACCGTCACACAGCCCGACCCGAGGCACGTCCGCACCCGCCGCCACCGCCTTGCCTACATTTGCAAGTGTGATTCGAAATGAAATAATGAATCAGTTGGGGCGGAATTATGCAGGGCGGGACGCACGGAGGAGGTTCGGTAACAGGTTTCCGCTGCCACCTGCGGCCACGCACCCTATTGTGCCGAGGGAGGGGGGCTGAGCCCTCCTCCCCCCTTCGCCGGGACGCCCTTCGCCCAGGCTCCGAGCGAACGGTGGGCGGAGAACAAAATCATGAAAATACAATGAAAATTGTCCACAGCAGAAACTTGTCCACTGCGGAATAATGCCCCTATTCCATCCTCCCGCATCGGAATTCCCGGATATTTAAACTTGGATTTAGTGGAACCTGTCTACCGCGGAAACGGAACGGTACTTTCTCAAAGAAACTTAATCGTTAACGGCCAATTACGGGATTTGGCGTTTCACTCGAACACACTTGAAGGTTGCCGCGCGGACCTTCGCCCGATCACACGTTCGGTCCACGGAGGGGAAAGAATGGGGTGAGTGAGGGCATGTTAAAGATTTTTTGTATCTGCAGCGGTGGAAGAAAGCACACAAAGCAAGAAATCAGAAGGTGACGTATAAAAAAACGTATATTTAAAAAATACGTGGGTCGTCTGAAAAGTTTCCGACCTAAAAAATTTCACAATTTTTTACAAAAATGTCTTGCATGTCAGTTAGGTCGGAAACTTTTCAGACCACCCTTGAAAATAAATAAAAAATCATTAACCAAATAACAATTAATCTACAAAATATGTATGACAATTTAATATTTATATGTTGTAATACAAGAATTGTAAGTTTCGTTAACCCCGCCTACATCTGTAAAAATGGTATGTATGTCCAACTTTCTGTAATAATTTAACATAACTTGTAAGTTTTTTATTCAACAAACAACACGAGCACGCGTCCTCATAATTCCACGCCACTCCCACATTGAATTTCAAAAACTACCGATAGTGGTGGGATTTTCCCACCGGGACGTATTGAAATATTTCCAAAGAAAACCCATTCTTGGGATTCTATTTTATTGCATAATCATTCTCTGGCCTGGTGTTCGTCCCATCGAAACTGCGTTCCTCTTTTCCCTTTGACCCTGCCTTAAATATCCTTTCCCCCTCCCACCCTCACTCACTCACACCCCCCGCAACACACCCCTCCCCCGCCCCCCCGCGACCTCACGCCGCCCGAACTTAACCAGCTGCCACCGCCGCTGCCGGCGATCGCCGAGGGACTGATCTCCGCCGAGCGATCGTGCCCCGCCACTCGTACTCATTCTCTCATCTCAATCGCACTCCTTGTCCCTTCCCACTTCGCTATCATTGGCCACTGAAAAATATCCCGAGATGTAATATATTCACTCGCTAAAATCAAAGGTCCTTCTTAACATTTAGTACTACGGGATGAAAGAAGGCACTTAGTTTTTCAACACAAAACACTTTTATTTACGACCTAGGTTCCGTTACAACGTAACCTGAAGATGTTACGCTGTAATGAAACCTAGGCCGTAAATAAAAGTATTTTATGTGGAAAAGCCAAGTGCCTTCTTTCATAACGAAAGATTTCCATCAAGTGACGCCAGAAACTGTTATTTATTAGGTGCCAGTTTAAATTAGTGATATGCTAGAAAAGCCAATAAGGGGGATGATTCTATAACCAAAAACGATAATATTTAAGATACCGGGGTGAAAAAATGTCTATATCGACACATCGACAACTAAAGATGACCATGTACAGAAAGAGTGTATGTTTCGAGGGAAGACGGCTGACCTCCGCCTGACACAATTCCCCCGCTGATGCTGCCTCTGGTGGCTGGAAGACAGATAGAGGAGTTTTCTCCTGCCTCATTAGCATTATCATTAGTCACAGAATAAATATAATCCACTCTATCTTTACTTGCCGACAGGTAATCCTTCTTCCCTCAGCAGGTAAAGTTACTCCTAACTGAATTTTACACACTTGCATCTTTGGATGTTCCAAGCATGTCCCTCATGGATGGCGATAAAAATGCGATATGGAGCGGCGAGTGTCCGCAGTAGCGAGGCAACGAGGAACACAATCTCTCCTTCTCTATCCCTCTGGCTTCTGGCTCGTATTATTCCCGAGGCCCGCTAACTGTGGATAAGCAGAGCGTGTGGGCCAAGCGCGATGACCAAACGGCAAGTGAAGATGGGCGCGAGAGGGCGCGGTGCTGGTTGCGGGAGGTCACGGAACTGGGAGCGGGATTGCACTCGACGCGGGTGGCTCCACGCTGACGCTTTGGCACTCACTGACATTACATCGCAGCTTCTCCAAGAGAATTGGTCCCGAACGAAAGTCCCCATGGGGACTTTTTCTCAAAGTGAAATGTTCATCTGCATCTACTTAACACCCCGCAATCCGTCGCAAGTACGTGTGGCAGGAGGTGGTAGGTCAACACCCTATCATAATAAACCTAGCTAACCCAGCTAACATAATAAACCTCATGCACCTAGCACAACGCGATCCACCAAAAATCGCGTGGAGAGGCGGTGACCGAACACCATTCATGCTACATACCTACACATATTACGAATGTTACATGATCAGCAGCTGTACCTGTGCAAGCACAAGGAGAACAAGAAAAAAATTAAAACAGGGCAGGAACACACGCAATACAGACACTTACTTAGTGTTACATTTCGGACGGCCATGTACTCACCAATACAATGGACTTATACACATTCATATGCACCCCATCTGGCTCAAGGGCGCACGCTAGGTGGCGTTTGGACTCCATGTTTGGAAAGTGTTTTGTGGAAATTTAATCTTATAAACCCCGATTTTCGAAAGCGCGCACCTATTATTTTCTTAGATGTTCCCCATTTTATTCTTGTCCCAAATAGTGGGCGGGAAAAAAGAATACTTGAATCTATCAGGACGACAATCTCTCTAATTTTGCGGATATTTTCCACCCTACCAATGTAATTAGGGGGTCTAATTATATCTATAATGTCAAATGCTACATGGTCATCTTTTCTCTTAAAACAAATAATATAAATTTTACTTATTTATTTTAATGCATACAATTTATGTTTACGGTCATTCAAACAATGGAAACCAAAGAGCCATCGCCACAATGGTGTCGAGTACATATGTGTAGTTACCGATACTCAAAAAGCAATCAGTGTTGAAGTTGTGAAGAGCAATTAAATCTTCGGTTCGCTTTATCACTTGATATAATATTTAGTACATTACAAGTGCAATCGCTATTATGGCGTCGTGCAATAGAAGTTATGCTCTCTATGGAAAGCAGTGTTCTGGAGAGGAAAGAGTTCTGGAAGATTATTTCTATTGTTTGACGCACGCAGAATGGTGCCTCCAGAAGCCTCCCAAGCACTCGCGCAAACAAGCGGGGGCATGGATCAAGTTTTTGATCAGAACGAGACCCCGCAGTGTAACGGAGATGAGAATTCGAAACATGCACTTCGTCAGCTTACTCCTGGACATGTCTCTAGGGACTCTGAGGGAACTATACCACATTAGTCCCCCGAAAACACACGAGGCGCTGCGCCCACTGCCGCCCTATGCACACTTCAACTGGGAGGAGCAGCCGGTTGAAGAAAGTGAACCCCCAGAGGAATGTGCCTTCTAGAACCTGACTGGGTGACGAAGCAGATCGAAGGACTGGAGCCATCGCCTGCAGACCATCCAAAGGATCCCCAAGTGAATCACACCTCTAAAGATGGGCGACTCTAAGTTGCCACCCGAGTTCTCCCTGGGCGGCCGGGTGCTTACGGCTTCGTGAGCATGTCAGGAGGTGCTGGTGACGACATGCGAAGAGGGGGTCCCCTGACAACTCAAGAAAGAGGTGGACAGGACATGAGGAGAAATGCAGTGGGACGAAAACCATGCCGTGGCGAACATTCCCTATCCACTGGCTACAAACAAGGGCTGGAACAACCCCACATCAATACATTCCGCACTCCGCATCAATACTATCGCACCTCGAGACATGAGAAGAGGCCAATCTACTGAGGTATAGTGCTCGAATGCAAATGACTATACAGTTTGCAAATGCTCCGCAGATTGCCATTCCATGCGTACTACCACGCATTGTTTTCGTCTCGACAATTTTCTTCTCCGTGCCTCAATTTGACATTCATTTCATAATGAAATTAATGCCATTTATCCAATGAACGGAGATGGAGAAAGCATTTAGGTGAATAATAAACAGCTTTCAATACAGTCAACTCTTTAAATCCAATTTTACATTTATATTTTCATCGATAAGTTAATATTAACGAAGCTCCATTTCTAAGCACCGTATTCTTCCTCGTTTAGTCTAGATATCTTCGAGAAATTATTGGACGCGCAAAGGAACAACTACTGGCTGACTGCATTGCTGAGTTCAATAGAAACTGGCCACAATGAGAGAGAATGTCAGGCAAGATTTGAGCCGTGCTCAAACGAAGCACCAAAGGGCGCGGTGGTCATATAAAATGGCAATGTGGGCACGGCAATAGGCAATGGAAGAGAAGGAGAGAGCATAGGCAAGAAATGTCGATACACTTTTGAATAAGTTCGATGCAATCGAACGCCGAAATGTGTTCCCTTTAGATTTCATTGAGAAAGGACTGATGGAACTGTATAAGACTAGAAGATAAGTGAGGGAGATTAAGGTATCGCGCGCAAAAGAATTAAATAATCTCGAAGATGAACTTCGCATGAAGTAGTTGTATTTCGCTAACATGATGACCTATTACGAAGAGAATTACCATGTCCTCGTGAATTCATGGAAATTTATACATATGAACACCCAAATTATTATTGATTAATCGTAAAAATAATATATTTTCATGCTAATAATTTTTTATTTAGTGTTATAATAAAATGTTAGTTAATCAGATGTATCAAGATTGATCTGAATAAAGAAATATTTCAAAATGAAGCCATTTGCAGTTTTACTTTTTTGATGGAATGACCCCCATTAGAATTTATGGAAAGATATTCCAGATACTTTACCACCCTGCTATTTACCGCTAGTGTTTGGCAAGGGTTGAATCTACACCAGACTGATTTTCATTCTACCAAAGGTCTTGACAGATGACCAAGACCATGCACGAGCGTCTGCATGTGAAGACCTCCTCGCAACGACATCGCGACGAATCCCCAACACCCAAAACCCCAGGCCACATTAGACCACCTTATATATAACTATTCCCTCTTCCATTCTAGGGTTTAGCATAGTTGGACGGCAAGAGCGCAGGTCATATATTGGGATAAATAAAGTAGAATCCAGCGCTTTTTGTCACTTGAGATCAGGTTACGCCTCACAGATCCCAAAAATAACAGAACAAATAAAAATTTGCTTTAATTAAACATACAACCAACGTAAAGTTAATAAAATTGGTTCCTTGCAATACATAATAGATAGTAATGCGTGCGAATATAATACTTATACCTCTGTTAACCACGAATCGTCGTGAAACAGTTTTCTGAGCATACATAAAACCATAAGAGTAAAAGTGATTGGCGAAATAAAAATTATAACATTCAATTGCCGCAGAATTAGAAACTAAATATCGGATATTGATCACATATTTATAAGTACAAACGCAGACAGAGTAGTTGGAACGGAGAATTGGCTCAAGGGAGATATAGCAAACAACGAAGTTTTTCCAAGCGGTTTCACAATTTACAAAGGGGACAGACCTAATAGACTGGGTGGGGGAGTATTCATAGCTATAAGTCACATCTTAGTAGCCAAAGATACGAATCCGACGAGAATAGTAAATAAAGCGTTTGGTGTAACATAAAGGACTACAACGACAGAAGCATATTCGTGTGCTCATTTTATAGACCCCCAGACTCTACTACAGATATTCTAAATAAGATCTTAGACCAAATATCCTCTCTTAGTAACAAACATAGCAACAGTATTGTTATAATCGCTGGTGACACAAATCTACCGTCAATTGACTGGGACAAGAACTGCGTAGAAAAATCAGCCAAAAACAGAAAAACATACCAAGAAGTCCTTCATATATTCACAAAGCACTCATTAAAAAAACCTGTTCAATCGCCCACACGGGGTCACAGCATCCTTACTATCTCGCGACTTCTACGCCCGAAATCATAACAAACATTGAAATAATGGACGGAATTAGTGACCATAAGGCAATTTTTGGAGAGTTAAATATTATTTTCGTGAAAATTAACAAAGAAAAGCGTAAAATATATCTATTTAACGAGGGGATATTTAGCGGACTACGAGAATATTTTTAAAAACTGATGCCAGAATACAAGACAAAAACACTAACAACCGATACAGAGAACAGCTGGAGTTATTTCTTACATATTTTACGCGAAGGAATGAAGACGTAAATCCCATCCAAACTTAAATTCGACAGTAGGGAACCTAAATGATTCCCTGATGTCGCATTTAAGTTTGAAAACCTCATTCTCTACCTGGGTTCTGCCGAGAAAAGACGTGCCTGACCTCGCTCGCTGAAACCGGGTAGACCGTAGCCGAGCTTGCCCGCGCGCGTACCGTTACTTGTGTGCCTCTGTGCATATTCATCCCCAGTGAAGTATAGTGTGTAGTTTTGAAATTTTGGAACAAAGGAAGTGGCAAACCGGAAATAAACTAAAAAATAGAGGGTTCAGTACTAACTACGGCCAAACAAGTAAAATATTTGGGGGTAGTACTAACACCACGCCTTTCATTAGGAGCACATATCAGGACAAAATGCGGATCCGCTTTAAAGAAACTGGGGTTCATTAAACGGGCGGTGGGGAAATGTAATGAGAAAGTGAAAGAGAGAAAGACGGGTTTTGACAGCAACACACAGGAGGTTAGTGAAAGTGCATGCAATTGAGTATAACTAACTGTTACCTAGACGCCGAGGGTGCAAGTGGCATTTTTGTTATTATAAGTATTAGGAGTTATATTAAGATGTTAGGAGCTAAGTATTTTATCACCCTAGCTGGTGTGTTTTCGGGACCCGGGGATTTGTTTGGCTTAATATCTTTGTGCAATTTGACAATTCCTTGCTCGCCCGCTGTTATTTTTGCCATGGGTTCAGTATATATTGTTTCTAGGGGATACGCCGTGGCTACATCGTTCGTGAAAACGCTTTGAAAGAATTTGTATAGAATGTTGGTTTTATCCTCACTGTCTGTATGAATGATATTGTTACAATCCCTTAAGCAAGCCATGGTTTGTTGACCCCCATTTACTTCCGTAACATATGACCAGAAAGCTTTGAGGTCAGTGTACAAATACTCGCAAAGTGTTTTACGTACAAAGTCTTGTAAAGCGCTACGTAATTGTGTTTCGGTTTCAATTTTAGGGGATCTATACTTGTCCAAAAGCTGTTTATTGTCCAAGGGTGATGAGTTCAGGCCTGCTTTCTTTACCCTAGAGTGTAACATTCTCTGCTTTCGAAGGGCCTTTTTAACGCCTTTGTTGTACCACCTGGGGTCTCGATTTGCTATAACGTATTTTACAGGGATGAAATCTGTGATTCCTTTTTGCATAATGTTTACAAACTGTGTCCAAGTTTCTTCCACGGTGGCTAGACTTAAGCGCGCTTTGAAATCGTGTAGTGAAGAGTTTAAATGGCTGGCAAAAGCTTCAAAACCTGCTTTATGATAATTATAATTTTTTCCTTTTGGCCTAACATTCTTTTTATTTCTACGTTCAAGTTGATAATAACTGATTTATTGTCACTCATGCTATGGTCAGGGTATACACTACTAATGCGTTCCAGTGTTTTCGTAAGAAATAAGTCCAATATGTTCTTTCCACGGGTGGGAGTGCGTACTGCATGATGGATCGAGTTTCTTTGAACCAATTTTAATAAGAAATTGCAAGTTTCGCGATTACTGTTCCGAGATTTAACGCTATTGCTGTCCGAATCGATACCACGGGGGTTAGAGTCGCCACCAATTATGTTGATGCACTTATTATATTTGCGCGTAAATTTATTTATTTGTTCATTGAGAGCATGAAGTGTTTGAAAATCTGAGTCTGGAGGTCTATAGAAAGAGCATAAATTAATTTTGGGTTGATTGGATCGCAGTATGGTGCACCAAACACTTTCTAATATCTACATAACACCCCGCAAGCCGCCACAAGGGCGTGTGGCGGGGCGTGTTAGGTCACCACCCAAAAGGGGAAAAAGAAAAACCGCATTCAAAACTAACACATATATGGAATCCCAAATCCACAGTGGTGAATACATTCATAGAAACATCAGGTCATGTTACACACATTCAAATACATGTCTACCTCCTTTTATTTTACACGCATGCAATTACATATGCAGACTCACACACTGTGACTGTGAGTACACTCTGTATTATGAGGAGAGATATAGATTGAAAATATGCGCGTGCAGACTCTTTATGGCATATTTCCAAAGCATTCGATGCCAAGTTATTTTGTAGCTGTTTGGGTTTATATATCACCCAGATGGTAGAAGAGATACGAAAATATTAATTAAAAGCCAATACACAGTTGAGATATCGATCATAAAAATCATAAATGTTAAAAATTGAATGACGGCAAAAATGTATTATTTTAATCTTACATCCATATTTTTCGTTAATTGAGGATGAAAAGATGAGAATTTGTACCAAAAAGAGAAGTAGGAAATTGCACCAAAATGCCTTCTACTACACAAATGGGATTCACAATTTCACACCTATTCGAAGATAACAGATAGTTTGAGAGACCTTGTTGAATTTTCCGTAAATACTTCTTGGTTTAGGTTAAATTCAGAAAAGAATAAACAAACCTTAGTCCCGCGAACGATTGCACAGTTTGTCGAGACAAAACTATTCCTAAAATTGTCACGCATACGCACTGAAGTTCGTGTTTTCACTAATGCACACACCAAAGAGCACAAGAGGCACAGTTGCGGGAATAGTCTCAATATTCATTTCAATTGAAATATCGATTCGATTGTCCTGACGAAAGTAGTCTCAACCACATGCGGGCAACATCCGAAGAAATGGTGGGAATCATTTTATGTTCACGGACTAAAGACCCTCTTCATTCATTTATTTATTGAAATTGAGATGAGCACAACGCAGGGACAAAAACCGAGGAGGAAGGGGATTTCCGAAGGAAAAAGGGATCATCCAAGGAATGCTTGCAATGTGGCACTCAGAAGGTAAGCTTCACTTTCGAATGCCGTCGCGTGAATGCGTGGGAGTGACCGACCTCTCGGGTAAGAATCTGAATCAGGATTTGGACGGGCGTCTGGCACGGGTGGAATGCGGTCGCCCCCCCCCCCCCGGGGGGCGAGGGGTTGGGGCTGGGGGCAAAGGGGTGGAGGGAAGCGTAGAGGAAGCGACAGGAGGCAGCGGGGCGGAATGACGAATGAAGGGCGGGGTGAAAAGAGCGGGATTTGGGGGAGGGGGGGCGGCGTGAGAAAGGCTCACCCTCCCAAAGGAAACGAAAGGCACGCCCACGGATCAATGCCACGACGTCCCATCCGGCGGACGGAAGGGGCGCGAGAGCCGAGTTTCATCGAGCTGTCAGCAAGTGGGAGGAGTAAGGTCGTCCTGCCCGGCGAACACTCCCGACACAGCATCATCCTAACTCTCCCCCCGCCCGAGAAGAACGCAATTTATCGATACGAGCATTCTGACCGGGGAAATTCTTCGTTTAAAGCGAAAAACAATCATTTCTTCCTAATAAACAATTTTTTAAGAATTGCCATGTTACAACGAACGTTTACACAATTTTTAGTTTTGAGATAATGAACGAGTTTCACCAAAAATAAAACAATAACAAATATTTTCCAAAAAATAGATGCGATAAGATTAAGAAGAATAGCTGAGGCGACGTTTGCAGCATGGTATCAAATGATTAGATGAGGAATGCCAGAAAATGACTTTTATCTTTAATCGAAAAACAATCCCTCCAATTTTCGTATCAGAGAGAATCGCAAATGGCTTTTTTGGTAAAAAACCGGTTATGGTAAGTTTTGGATTTCATAGATTATTTATTGAGTCTATTGTCTATTTTCATACATTGTTTATTAAATCCGTTTATGAATGGTGAGAATAAAGAGTCAATTTAAAAAATCGATAATAAAGCGTCAAAAATTTTCAAATAAAATTACATTTCCAAATGTCCGCATGCGAATAACTGATACCTTCAGACAATTTCCATAAAACTAAGGGAAAGTACGATATCCTGCCTCGAGGATAAATTTTACGGACGATTCCATTCCAGTAAAAATCAATATTTTTTAAAACTTTCCTTTATTCAGTCATAATTCGTAGCAACACATTTGCACCCAGCTCAAAAAGTACAAAATGTAAAATGCTCCAAATGATCTCACTTTTTCGACAACAGGAACGTCTTAAGATTTAAAATAATAAGTGGGGGAAAAACTCCAAACGGCCGTAATCAACATTCGCTACTCTCGTCAGACTAATTGCTGTGTTGGTTTTTCACGGGAACCACGAAAGAGACCAAAACACAACCTCACAACCAAGAATACCCTCTTTGGTGGTTTACGGGAAATTAATCCACGCCAGGAACCACGCACAGCCACACGCACACTATCCTGTCTGGAATCCTTCACGAGGCTGTGAGACCCCATTAAAGATTCTAGGTGGAAATGTAGTGCTTCACGAGGCTGTAGGGAAGACCCCGTTAAATGTACCAGGATGTTCTACAATTACACACTCTGTGCCTATCCATGAAGGACGAGCACAGACCATTCACACACACACTAGCACTAGATAAACACACACACACTCAAAAGGGCCCAACTTCTGGGAGAATCTGAAAAGAAGTAGAGCGCAGACGAAGATATGCGTCGAACACGCGTGTTTCGGCCACAAAGCGGCCCTCTTCAGCGAACTGAAAGGAAAAAAGCACCTCCAACACTAGGTTGAAAGTAACTAGTTAGTGTGTATGTGGCTGTGTGTGGTCCCTGGCGTGTATTAATTTCCCGTAAACCACCACAGGGGGTATTTTTGGTCGAGAAGTTGTCGTTGGCTCTTTCGAGGTTCCCGCGAAAAACCAACACAGCAATTTGGTCTGACGAGAGTTGCGATTGTTTATTACGGCCATTGGAGTTTTCCCTCCTTATTATTTTAACTTGAGGACGTAGATCTCTTGATTTCTTTCTGTATTAAGATTTAATCATAATTTACGACATCAATAATTTATGCGAGATATTTTTCTGAAAGGAGAGTATTGTCACAGAGAAATAAATCATTTTATCACCTTCATATTATTTACGGTGGATTAATCCAAATGCCGCATATTTTTACGAAAACTATTTAATTGTTCGACCTCGAGAATAACTTGGACGCGTGGCATTGAAATCGCTTTCGACACTTTTGGGAATTGGGAAAATTCTTACAGTGTAATTCATCGATTACTCGACACCACTCCGAGAATCCGCGAAACGTCAAGAGAGGCAAGAGAAAGCGATACGGGCGATTAAGGGACCTCGATCAAATGCTAAATGAGATTTTGCCACCGCCGCGGTATTACTGCGAAGGGGAGGGTCACTTGGGAGGCCAGACTGGCGAGATAATCCCTCAACGCTCAGTGACTTAGAATCAAACCCCGGCCACGGGCGAAGGAGAGCCACGCCCTGGGAAAAGCGAAATCCTAGGGCGCCACTCTGCGGAGGACCACAGAAAAACCCGAAGCATTGTACGCTGCCTGTAAGTGCAGGAGGAGACACACATGCCTTACGCGGGTAAAAGTGCCGCGTTATATACCGCACAGGCTCTTAGGCCTTAAAACCTTTTGACGATTAAATATCGAGATACAGGGCGTAATGATAGTCTCCAGAGATTCCTCTGCTCCAGTAACTTTGGCTCCCGTTGGCCTCGCTGGCAGTCACGTCCAATCAAATATCTACTGGATTTGTCTTAGACACTCTATGACGCCACTACGACGACAAACAAAGTCCAGGCGACCAAATATTGACCGATTCGGAGTGCCAAGTGTGGAACCGCCCGGTCCTCACCGCTGCCGCCATCAACTCAAGAGTCACCAATAGTACTAACACCAATAGGCATCTCGAAAGCAATACCATTCACTACATTATTCACCTTTGATGAATATTTTAATTGGTTTTCTTTATTCTACCCATTTTCTAGCTCTGCGACCAAATCAAATTGTCTTCGGCGTCCATCTGACTCCAAACCAAGACGCACGCCGTGTGTCCAACTCTTGGTGCGAATTGACTCTCGAGCAGATGCAAAGAAACATACTATATATGCTTTTCCATGAGTGACGTCAATACACGCCCGTAATATTAACCTCACTTAAATGACGCTATAAATATTCCTAATCAAGTGACCTCTACATTCGACCCGAGTGTCCATCACTGAAAGGCTTGCAAAAGATAGTCCGGAATAAGTTCCTGGAAAGCGGCATTTTTCACTTTGCAATGCTTCATTTAAACATTCATTGCGTAACTGGAATTGATTTTATTTAACGAAAAAATAAAATACAGGTACAGCTCAGATTAAAAATGTACGCACGCTGAAACAAAATGGAGACAAAAGCCGCCTTCACGTGGAAAAAGAAACAAGAACGACACCATCTGGAAGTTCAATGCGGCCGCAGTCATTGTCAAAAAATTAAATACTGTAATTTTAAAGCCAACAGTCTCATGCTTAACTTTGTGGAATTCCTTCATGGTGAGGGTAAAAAAAAGTAAAACTTTACACTTCCACACACTTTTAATGCAATACGACCATGCGCAGCATCGAAACCAAGGTCGTATTGCATTAAAAGTGTGTGGAAGTGTAAAGTTTTTCTTTTTTTACCCTCACTGTAATTTTACATAAAACTTCAATCATCTTGCGAAGGGTTGAGGCAATTGAACGAATGGTCTTCAAGGGATAATTTAAGAGCGCGCCTCCCCAACAGTAAGTGTAAAATAAGAAGGCTGGACGAAAGGGACAAGGTCTTCGGACGACGGAAAAATGGCGCGAGAGCGGTGGCTGAAGGGGGCGGGGAGTGGGGCCGAAGGGGGTGGGGCCGAAGTCGGTGAGCTGAAGTGGCTGGGGAATAAGACTAAAGGAATTGGGACTAAATGGAGTGGGGCTGAAGAGAGTGGGGCTGAAGGAGACGGGGCTGAAGGATGTGGATCTGAAGGAAGTTCGACTGAGGGAGGTGTGTGGTGGGGCTGAAGGCGGAGGGAGGTGGGGCTGAAAATGGTGGGTACTGAAGCGGGAAGAGGTGGGGAGTGGGGCTGAGTGGTGTAGGGAATGAAGCTGAAGGGAGTCGGACTAAAGTGTGCGGGAGTATAGGGAGTGGGAGCTGAAGGGGGTGGGGAGTTGGACTCACTTTAATCCACGCAGAAACAGTACTTTCTCGAGACAATTCCCCCAACGACAGTCCTCATTTGTTTCTTAAGCGGTCCAAAGCATTCTAGGCCGCCATTGACGAATGAGTTGCTCTTGAGGTCCAAGCATTTCCAATCTCCTCCTTCCATCCCTCTCCCTGAGGGTGATGCCTTACGTCCTCCACTTGGTGTGTCACCCTTTCTACGTTTGACATTTGGGGCGGGGATCATAAGTTACGCCGCCATCAATTAATAGATCTCCTCCCCAATTAACTACCTGTTCTGCATGACCTGTCTCATTTTGGTGGAGAACCATCGTATATATTACTCTTGTTCCTTTTTATTCCCTCCTTTTCCGTACGTCAAAGAACTTTATAGAGCGTGAAATTTGCACTCGCTAGGGACTAAAGATTTTTCTCTAGTATTTATAACGATTTTCAGATTCTTTGGAACTTTTAATGAATGTTTTACACCCTTTTCCGATATTTTTCACGTAACAACCTTCCTCACCCTTATACTCTATCCATCTTACCTCGTGTTTGCACCCCATGCAACACACCTTTTCAGTGGAAGGCGGCATAATTATGTAGACGCTTACATCTACGATACCCCGTGAAAAATGTATTGTACGGGACCCTGCGGGACTTTTGTTATATCAATATACACAAACAAGGAACCCCACGATTATGGAGATGTACAGTACTTAGACGTGACAGACAAACAAAACACAAGGGACGCCTTAGCTTCCTTTTTTTCTAAATTGCCGGTGGCCTCAGCCTGTTTGAAGAGAGTAAGCCCGGATGAAGTAACGAAAGAGAAGGGTGTGAGATTAGGGGTAGCGAAGGGAAGGGAAGGGAATGGTTTAGCGAAGGGATATAGCGGTGACGGTTATGAGATGAACGGCTGGTGAGGGAGAGGGGGAAATGTTCTTAATGAGTTACTCTTAAGCAAAAGATCAGACCAGGGCTTCAATGGCAATTCGTGCCCATTCTCTCAAAAAGTGCATTACTTTTGCACATCGCCCACACTGTTGTTTTTAAGTCAATGCCTGTGATTGCAGATGAGATTAGACCGATAACAACGCAATGTAAGTATTTCCTTCTCCCATCAGGCGTGAGAGCGCGGCACCGTAAACGCATCAATCAAAATGGAGGAAACCAAAAATCACGTCCGTGTTACAACCCCGATAAAAACGCAGACAAGTACAACTATATGAAGCATTACACAAATCTTAGTGCCACCATGGAGCCCGAGTGACGATTAAAAATAAACGGCAGTTTCCAAATATACAGGTCATTTTTTTATTCCTTGACTTTCCTGTTTTCACATTGATATTTAAAAATTATAAATCATCATATAAAAATATATTTTATAAATTTGATGTTAATGTGGGTACATGTGCATGTTACCTGGATGTGTACTTGAATTTGTGCAAATGAAAATGAGTTTGTATGAATGTATATGTCCTCCTACCTGCAGCGTTGGGCAGAGTATTGCTCAAAGTACATCATATCATTCTTGGATAAATTTCTTGCTGCATCCTAAGGTACAATTATTTGTTATAATTAAGCATACTATATGTACTTGCATACTTGTGGAGTGAAGGGAGGTAGATGTGTATTTGCATGCGTGTAAAATGATAGGATGTTTCTATGAATGTATGCACTGCTGTGGATTTGGGTTTGCATGTATGTGTTAGTTTTTAATGCGGTTTTTCTTTTTTCCTTTTTTTTGGTGGTGACCTAACACCCCCCGCCACACGCCCTTGCGGCGGCTTGCGGGGTATTATGTAGATGTATACGTCTGTGCCGTTTAAATTGTTGTTTTGTTAGTTTGGCATGTGCTTTTTATTCAGTTTTACGAATGCTGGCCTAACGCCCCCCGTTACACACCCTCGGGGCGGCTTTTGGGGTTTGCGTACATGTAATATTCCGAAAATGTGGATTTATCTTTTGCTATACTTGATGTCTGAGATATTTATTTATTTATTTAACAAAGCAACCAAACACTGGACAAAGGCTTTTACATTGGTTGACATATGACATACACTAAGAAAAAGAACGGGTAAAAGCAATGAACAATAATGAAAAGTTAACAAATAATGTGAAGAACAGATATAAGATGGCAGGAGAGCACATATGCAACCAGAGAGAGAGCTAAGTTACTACAATCTGGCGTTTAAGGAAGGAGTTGAAAGCGTTGAGGGAGGAAGAGAGGTCCAGGGAAGGATACTGGATGCTCAGGGAATTAAATGTAGTGGGAAGTCAATGAAATAGGGAACGTTGAGAGACTGAGAGACGGAAATTTGGAATCTGGATCAGACTCAAGATACGTGTTGGCCGAGGGGGAACACGAATTGAGAATAGGGGAAGAGAGTCGTTGGTACGGAGAGTTCCGTTGAAGATGCTATGTAAGAATTTGATATCGCATAGTAATTGATGGTGGTGGAGAGAGGAAAAACCAAGGGATGAGAGAGCAAAGTCCCGGGCTGTATTTTTGAGGGAAGGGATGCGATAATGGGAAATAGCAATAAAGAAATTAAGAGGTCTGTCGAGTACCTCTGAAGTAGTTGGGGAGGTGGTCGACCAGATTGGTGAACAGTATTCTAAAATTGGGAGGGCACAACCAAAAAACAATCCTTGAAGATTTTTTCGACCCAAAGCATGTCTTCCCACTACCATCACTGTACGTAATATAAGAATGGGCCATCTGTATTTACTCTTCGTCTTGGATTTACTTGCGACACCGAGAAAATATTTATGGCCCCACATAACATTGCTAAATGAGACAGTCAGGCTAGAACGAAACATAGATCCATAGAAATTCTGACCGATTTAAGTACCCGTTTTTTTTACGCCTGACCTTTTATCACAACAATGCCAGAGTTATAATTTACTCAATTTCGCCGTACTTGTCAGCGCAGCGAGTGCTTCTAGGGTAAGCACTGGGCCCAAGGGAGATAGATAGAGATAGATGGATAGAGATAGAGAGATAGGGGGGGAGAGAGAGAGAGGGGGGGAGAGAGATAGGGGGGGAGAGAGAGATAGGGGGGGAGAGAGAGATAGGGGGGGAGAGAGATGGGGGGGAGAGAGATAGGGGGGGAGAGAGATAGGGGGGGAGAGATAGGGGGGGAGAGAGATATGGGGGAGAGAGAAATAAGGGGGGAGAGAGATAGGGGGGAGAGAGATAGGGGGGAGAGAGATTAGGGGGGGAGAGAGATTAGGGGGGGGAGAGATTAGGGGGGGAGAGAGAGAGATGGGGGGATAGAGAGATGGGGGGGAGAGAGATAGGGGGGAGAGAGATGAGGGGGAGAGAGATGGGGGGAGAGAGATACGGGGGGGAGATAGGGGGGAGAGATATAGGGGGGAGAGAGATAGGGGGGGAGAGAGAGATAGGGGGGAGAGATAGGGGGGAGAGATAGGGGGGAGAGAGATAGGGGGGAGAGAGATAGGGGGGAGAGAGATAGGGGGGGAGAGAGATAGGGGGGGAGAGAGATAGGGGGGAGAGAGATGGGGGGGGAGAGAGATGGGGGGAGAGAGGGATAGGGGGGAGAGAGGGATAGGGGGGAGAGAGGGATAGGGGGGAGAGAGGGATAGGGGGGAGAGAGGGATAGGGGGGAGAGAGGGATAGCGGGAGATAGAGGGATGTGGGGGAGAGGGATGGGGGAGAGGGATTGGGGGAGAGGGATGGGGGAGAGGGATGGGGGAGAGGGGGATGGGGGGGAGAGAGGGATAGGGGGAGAGGGAGGGATAGGGGGGTAGAAGGAAAGAGATAGGGGGAGATAGGGGGGGAGATGGATGGGGGGGAGAGAGATGGGGGGAGGGAGATGGGGGGGAGAGAGATGGGGTGAGGAGAGAGAGGGGGAGAGGGAGAGAGAGGGGAGAGGGAGAGAGAGGGGAGAGGGAGAGAGGGGAGAGGGAGAGAGAGGGGAGAGAGAGGGGGGAGAGAGAGGGGAGAGGTAGAGAGAGGGGAGAGGGAGAGAGAGGGGAGAGAGAGGGGAGAGAGAGGGGGGGAGAGAGAGGGGAGAGAGATAGAGAGGAGGGGAGAGAGATAGAGAAGAGGGGAAAGAGACAGGCGGGAGAGGGAGAGAGAGAGGGAGAGAGGGGAGAGAGAGGGGAGAGAGAGGGGAGAGAGGGGGAGAGAGGGGAGAGGGGGAGAGAGGGAGAGAGGGGGAGGGGGAGAGAGGGGAGAGGGGGAGAGAGGGAGAGAGGGGGAGGGGGAGAGAGGGAGAGAGGGGGAGGGGGAGAGGGGGGAGAGATGGGGGAGAGATGGGGGAGAGAGGGGGGAGAGAGAGGGGGGAGAGGGGGGAGAGAGAGGGGGAGAGAGGGGGAATAGAGGGGGGAGAGAGGGGGAGAGGGAGGGGGGAGGGAGGGGGGAGAGGGAGGGGGATAGAGAGGTGGGAGAGAGGGGGAGAGAGGCAGGGGGAGGGAGGGATGGAGGGGAGGGAGGGGGGAGAGGGAGGGAGAGGGAGAGGGAGGGAGGGAGAGGGAGAGAGAGAAAGGAGAGCGAGGGATAAAGAATGGAATGGCGAAGTTTCCGTCGGTAGAGTTAATACTTTGGCGGGGCTTGGGAAGGGGAGGACAAGCGGGGAAGAGGGGGATCTCAGAGAGTGACAGGAACTCGACACTCTCGCTCACACTGATGAGGGAAGCATATAGAGCGAAAGAAGTGTGGTTGAAGACGCACTGGGAAGATACTGAAAATTCAATAAGAAATGGGGCAATCAATGCTTTGTACAGAAATGTTAAAGAACTTGGCGTAAGTCACGTGTAAATTCTCAAAGATACCACAGGAAAATTATAAATTGAACTGGCAAAACATTGAGAGAAATAAAAGATGATTCGTACACATAGACTATATGGTAAAGACCAGCAGGGTTACACTTAGAAAGAAAATATGACGTAAATGAAAATAGCTTAAGTCCAGGTATACTCTACGATGTGATAGAAAGTGCATTAAGGCGGATGAAACCAAATAAGGCCGTGGGGGTAGAAAACATTCTTACCGAACTACTAAAATGTTTAGGAAAATGTGAGGGGAAAATTCTATATGGACTGATTCGTAGTATCTATGAGGAAGAAATCTGGCCTGAAGATTTTGTGTGACCAGTTTTAGTTCCTATTTCAAAAAAGGAAAAGGCTACATCATATAAAGACTACATAGAAATAAGCTTGACTTCCCAAGCAGCTAAATTGGTTCTCAGGATCACCAGCAAAAAGATGGAGAGCAAGGCAAAAGATTACTTAGGGGATGATCAGTTTGGGTTTAGGAAGGGGAGAGACATAGCAGAGAAACCGTTTCATAGAGTGAATTGGGTAGAAGTTATGAGTATGTTGCAGAAAAAGGAATATATTGGAGAAACAGGAGGCTAATCCGTAAATTGCAATTGACTCAGGCTACTCAGATGCGAGTGGGGAACTGAGAGTCCGGATGGGCAGTGTTAGGAAGAGGGGTACGTCAGGGCTGCCCATTGTCACCGGTGCTGTTAAACGTACATGAGGAGGAAATGATTAAAGAGGCATGGGAAGAATTGGAGGTAGGAATAAAATTCGGAGGGGAATTCGTGAAATCAGTTAATTTTGACCAAGCTTTAGTTTGTCAGGCAGCCAAGAGGTTGCAAGCATTGCTGATTGATTTGGAAAGTCAGTGAGACGGATATGGGATGAGAATCAAAACAAATAAAACAAATGTTATACGATTTTCAAAAAAAATCTGTACCGACGGCGGCTCCAGGCAGGCTCGAGCTCAGACCCTTCTGCGCACGCCGCCGCGGCCCTCCTACTCGTCGCCGCGTCAAGCGGCACTCGACCCGGAGCCGAGTCCGCCCTGCGGCGACGGCCGGGTGCAGGCACGACGCTTCAGCGCCGTCCATTTTCAGGGCTCAGTCTGTGTATCTCTGAAGTGTTTTAGACCAAATATGTCAAAGTAATAGGGACGTAAAAAGAAGAACTGCGTTAGGGAGAGAAGCTTTCACAAGAAGGGGAGCTGGCCCTCCCTTTCCGGCACCTCTCATGGCTTTCACGCATCGAATTATCTACATCCACGTAATGTAGCACTGCATATTGTGCCTTTTGAATGCAACCATCATTTTTAAAATAACGTAGCGTTTCTTAATTTCTCAACAGATATCGATGCTTAGCCCGAATTATTACTAATAAAAAGAGACGTTTCAGGCGTGATATGGTGGAATAACATGATTAATTAAAATTAGCAATTTTCCACAAAAATAAAATGCTACTAATACGACCGGTTTCAATGCAACTACATCATCTTCTGGTAACAGTCATATTCTCATTGTCTACTATACATGCTGAAAAGCAAGTAAGGGGAGGGTAGTGGAAAAATGGGGGGAAAGAGGGAGGGGAGAAGGAACGTGGGCAACGTGGGTGACAATGGGGTGGAGAACGGTTTCGGGTGAGGAGAAGGGGCGAAAAATTAACACAGTCCGGAAAAACCTCGTAGCTGGCTGGAAGGGTTGTCTCGTTGAGGGTGGAATCTCTGTGCCGCGCCAAGCTCCTAGGGCCGTGGAGAAAGTGGGACCGGGGTTTTCCCCCGATCGCGCGAAGATTGATAATTAATAAACGAATTATTACTGTACAATTGTTTCTTTAATAATGCGAGGATGCGATCAGAAGTGGGAATATGAATCCGCCGTAATGCAGACGCGGGTGTATTTCCATTGGCCTTGGAAATATAAGAGTCATCAAACGGGAGAAACCCCGGAATATGTTTGTCTCCATCTGTTGTCCATATGTCTCCATCTGTTTGGGTGACTCCGGGAGGGCTACTGGTCGGAGAGGGGGGACGCCTCCATTTCCCCGGGAGGGAGTTCCTTCCTGGTTTCTCGGCTCCCTCATCAGGTGCCATTTTTGCCCCAACATCGGCACTGAGTTCCCGTCTTCATGGCCCGGCGTGACCCCCCAAATCTCTTGGAAAGGGGGGGGGGGTTATTTCCTTGGCAGCGTTCTCTGTTGGCTATTGCAAAAACCAGTTGCATTCTTAGTAGCAGGGAAATATCGCGGTCCATCAATAAGCCAAAGGTGTGGCTGAACTAGAGAGTCTCCGGGATTCTTTTGATGAATAGATTTCAGTGAACTGAGGCGCGTGGGTTTCGGTGTTTACACAATATTGACCGCCGTGACAAATACCTCGTGCATCGAAAATTGGGAAATAAATTACGCCACAACCCTAAAATATCCGCATTGGAGATTTTTGCAGCTTCCAGCTTTAGTCCTCCAGAGTTGCAGAAGTGTATGTCTAAAATTTTGCGCGCGGTCCATCGCGAATCCCTTATGTTTGACGGCCAAAGAAGGAATTTATTTCTTGGTGCTCCGCAGCAACTCTGAGCAGGGAAGGGGAAGGATAAAAGGGCGAGAAAAGGAGATATGGAGATTAGAAGGAAGACGCATATAATGGGGGTGATGCTCAGGGGGCGCTGCATCCGTTTCCACGACCACCGAAATAAGCGAGTGGCCCAGGGAAAGCGATTCTAAAACTTACAATGCAACAATTTCAGAGAGTAAAAATCATTCGCCTTGACCGGGATTCGAATCCGACTGTGGCGCCTCGCGCACGACTACGAATGCCTGTGACATTGTATGTACGGTATTTCGTCACAACATCTTGTTCCTTTAAAGCCCCCAAAATTTCAGAGTGTAACAGGACGTCTCGGTAGCTTAACTGGCTAAAGCACTCGGCCGGATATCGAGGGATCCGGGTTCGAATCCCGGTCAAGGCGAATGATTTTTAACTCTCTGAAATTGTTGCATTGTAATGCACACGTAGCGGATGACTCCGTTAAAGTTACTGTTGCGGCATCTTTCGCAGTTTCTTTGAAACGATTCTAAAACGTGAAGGATGAGATCGGGATTTACAGCGGCACCGAGGAAATCGCGCGTCTCGATCCGAGGGCAAGAGTTTACGATTGGCGGTTTCATTCGTGGAGGGATGGGAATGAAATTTATTTACATTTGTGCGCGTTTACATTTGACCCCAGGGAAGAGGGTTCTCGGAAGGGTACGGTGATGAAAGGATACACACGTTGGGAGGGAGGTCTAGGGGTGTATTATCGCGTTTGATAAAAGCATCGACATTTGAGAGGTGACGGCCATTCGGGGAAGGAGATAAGGCGGTCTCCTTTGGGATTCCCTTAAGAATTCCAGAAAACCTTCAAAGTGCCACAAAGGGGTCCCCTGCAATGGGAAGCGGAGCGAAACTCCTTCAATGGCCTTTTCCTCGGCGATTATGTCGGTAAGGAAGGCAGCCGCTCCTTTATATACATAGAGCATTACCAAACTAACAAAAGAATTCTGAGATGGATTTTACTTGTAAGTCGGGAATGAAAAAAGAACGAGCTAGCTGCACAGATTATCGAATCAAAGTGAACAAACAAAATGAGCAGTCATTATTACTGGAGAAGAAAAAGGACTTGAGGCTGCAGGGTACATCTAACAGGAAAAGCTCTCGATGAAGGGTTGCAAATCACAAGTATCCCAATAAATGGAATATATCTAATTAACACCTACATTTAAAAGCGGCGACGGGAAGGACTCGAGCAATTACAGACCCATCTCCCTCACATCCATCTCTTGGAAGGTCATGGAACACATGATTAGTTCGATAATGAGACACGTCGACAGCCAAGAGTTATGGTTGAAAAACAACACAATCTACGAAAGGGCAGATCCTGCAATACACAACTTGCGCTTTTTGTTCGTGATATTTTAGGCTCGAGAGAAAATAATGTTCCAGTAGACGCCGTTTTTCAAAATTTAAAAAAAATCTCCGACTCACATAGTAAATTCACAAATCTAAAAACCTACGGCATCGATAAACATGTCCTGGACTGGATTAATTAAAATTGGCAATTTTTCACGAAATATTTTTTTTTATTAATACGACTGGTTTCGTTGTAACTACATCATCATCTGGAGAGTTAGTTACATAGAAACCGGTCGTATTAATAAAAAAAATTATTTTGTGGAAAATTGCCAATTTTAATTAATCATGATATTCCACCATATCACGCCTGAAACGCTTTCTATTCTTAGACTGAAGTTTTTTTTTTAGTTTTTTTGTTGGGGAGACGACCGACAGCAAGGGTCATTTACGCCATTAGGGATGGGTGGGAAAGGAAGGGTGGAGAGAAACCCCGCGTCGGCATTAGCTTACTCTTGTGGAAAGGCGCCAAGGGGTCCGCAGTTTAACGTCCCATCCGACGGACGGCGTACTCACTCAAAGTGATCTCAACAAAGCACCTAGAGAATGGATCGGGATACCACTGAAAAATATTTGTTGTCTCCAGGATTTGAACCCGGACCTTTGCGGTGGGAAGCCTGTACGTTAGCCTCCACATCATCTCTGAAATACATAAAAGAGGAAGAAGCGATCCCACACATTCTCATAAATTAATAACCTTGGAAGTAAATATAATCAGATGGTGAGAGTGAAACTTTCGTCACAATCCAAATATTCGTTCCGAATATCGTCAAATACTTTGGGACACCGATCAACTCCGGTTCGCGGAGCGCCGGGGCCGATACATCATGCGCCTATCTCGGATCACCCCTCACTCACTCACGACCCTTTCGGTACATACTCACAGCCCCCGGGAGGGGCGCATAGGGGGGTGTTTGGGCTCACGGGAGGGAGGAAGGAGGTGGCGTGTTTTTTTTAATCGATGGCGTAAGAGGGGGAAGGGACTAGGAGGGGGAGGAAATGGAGCCGAGTAGTGGCATTCAATAATCAATAGAGGGGGCGGCTATCGAGGGAGACGGACTCCTCCGGCGGGGGTGGTGGGAGGAGGGCTTGACCGGGGGTTGGAGGCGGGAGGTCACCGGCTGGGGGCACGAACGGACCGAGGGTGCGGGAGGGACGCGGGCGCTGTCAAGCCGAGCCGCGGCCTCGTGGTGTCACTCTGGTCACCTAGCAATCGCCGCGATCATGTCAACTACTGCCTAATCCACCCCCGACAGCCCCATGAAAATCTCCCGTCACCCATGACCCCGTGAGCGACCCCTCCTCACCGAACATAGAGCACATTAAAACCGTGAACATGTAAGGTTTCAAGTAGCCGCCCATTCCCCAGATGGTTCTCGGTGGATTCTTCGTCTTCCTTCCACCGATTAATGGCAGGTGGATGGACCTCGATGGAATTGCGCGACGCTGTGGTCTTCCGGAATCCTTAGGTCTCTCACTGCACCCAGCTCCTCCTCCCCCTCGTTTTACCCCCGTTGCAATGTCCATACACTCTCTCTCTTATCTCTCGACCACCAATGTCTCACTCTGCTCCTCAATGCACCGCCTCCATCAAATATCTTGTCCTGCAACCTGAGAATCTCCCTTCTCATCTCATCTCCATTTCTTGCAGTATTTCTGCAAGAAATGACAACAAGGATACAAATAATTGAGATTAACAGGAGGCTAACGACACGTGCGAGTGGATTTGCATTTATGGAGGGGTGGAGGGCAGGGGGGGAGGGCAGGAGGGACCGCGGCCGGAAAACGACTCCGCTTCGAGGCAAAAGAGGGAATGTAATGCGTTTCCACGGTCGGTTGCGGGCGTTTTCCAGGGGGGCGGGGAGTTAATTATTAACGGGGGGAGGGGAGCAAAAATAGGAAGTGCGGAGGAGAGGGCAGAAATATTCAACACGCTCACAACGTCATAAAGGAAAAAAATTGCTTTTGTCCTCTCGATTTTCCTCAAAGCTTCGCTCACTCCCACGGCCATTAATCCTCGCTTTAGAGTTTAAAACCTCGAAAAAAACGTCGGATGCCCACTTAATATGGATTAATTTCCACGTTATAATTTCCACTTCACACACGGCCTCTGCAGCGCTGAAATACCCAGGCACCTGGCCTCTCGACCATCAAGTCTTCGGAACAAAATTTGCCGGCGCTTTTAAAATATGGGGTGCTCTGCATTACGCGAATATGTATGGAGTGAATATTCGCACCGGGTGATACAAATACATTCGCCACTATTTATTTTATTCTGAGGGAGCTATTATTCCTTTTCAATCTTTTACCTCAGGCCAATTGGTAACTGCATATATCTCAACTGGTCAATAAACTAATTTTAAAATTACTTAGAGGTACATTTAAGCATACCTGAGTATTTACGTACATGCGTTTTTGCGAGTGCAGACTGTAATAATAATAACAATGGATGTGCAGAAATCCGTGCAGGTTTTAGTACATGCGTACAGGTGTGTATTTGCATGTTTGATAAGCAACTGAGAGCGCCACATACAAGTAATAAAACGTGAAATCATCCTCCTTATCCAGCGCCACTTATTACGTCATCATAAGTCAAGGTGTATCGACCTTGCATGCCCCGAGAGCAGACCACGATGGGAAACGATCCGATTGGAAGCAGCGAAGTGTTTCCGACCTCTGCCTCGCCATTCGTACTCGCACCCGGGGGATCAACCCGGCACGTCCCACGGTTCGGCTACATTGCTTCCTTTTTTGAAAGCGTTTATGCCTTTGTAAAAAGAAAATTATGTTGCAGCACCACTCAGAGTCAAATAATATTCTATAAAGAACTTTCAAACGTTTTTCGCCAGAGGTGAAAAAACAGGATCATGAAAAAACCAAAGAAGCATCACGAGACGAGGGGAAACTACGCATTCATACATACGGAGTATTTTCGATACCGTATAAGTAAAACACGATACATTATGATACAAAAATATGGATACACAAATCTCCAAAGCAGTGGCGTTCAACCTCTTTTTGGAACACTGCAGCAGAAATAACCTTTGGTTACAATTAAAAAACAAACACTGACGATAGTTAATGAGCAAATGATGGTTCGTCGAGATTTTTCGTGTTAACCACTGTCACACAGACAAAATGGTAAATATCGCATTTATTTTTCAAAATTTACAATACGCAGATCATTACATCCGTCTGTGGTAGCAAATAAAAATAATATCATATCAATAATAAAACTTAATTAATCTTTAAAACTTAAAATTTATCAAAAATAATGTACTTGATGAATTTCTTAGTGTAACTTGTATCTGATGATGCCGCAAGTCGATGAAACGGTTTGCATCTTCAAATAGTCTGTGGAAAAGAACGAAGCCTTTCAATATGGAAGTCAAAAAAGACTTTACCATAGAAATAATATCAAACAGAGCAGAGTGAAACAAGAGGGTTATTTGACACTGCATTTGAGAAACATCAAATGATATTAGAGTTGCAATTCTTAGGGATTATCCAATGTGCCCATCGGAGATTTTACTTTCAATTGCAATATTGGAATTAGTAATCCTTGAAAGTGGTCGTTCACACATATGGAGTTAAACGTTCGCAAATTAATTAGTTACGTTCGCGCAAAATTATTCGTTGTGTCACATTCATGGCCATCCAGGACCGCGGGTTGGACACCACCGCCCGAAAGACTATTTTTCCTGTCCCGCCCGACATAGGGTTATGTTTCCAAGAAATGGCACATGTTTCCTTGGCGCCTATCATTTTGGAGGAGGAGATCTGGCCGATGGTCCCCGGTAATCGAACCAGGAGGCCTCAGTTCATCGGTGGAACTCTCTATCCACTAGGTTACCATTTCGCAATTTTACCGGATAACATGAAGCAAAGAGATGGCACTCAGCGAAAGAGGAAAATTAGGGAGTAATAAGGAGCCATTACGCACGCGCATGGATCAGCCAAATCCTCGGTAACCCGATTGATGCAACCGTTTCATCCAATATTTACAGAGATGCTTATCGATGACGATACAATGTTCGCAAAACCGATTTGTGACGGCAGCTTTCTTCTTCAACCTAGGACTACGAATGGACGCGTGCACCGTAAAGCCATCTTGTGCAACATGCCATCGCAGCATAATCACGCGGACGACAAATAAGTATTCGCGCAGAGGAACAGTGAAGTATTATTCCGTGGGAGAGAAAGAAATCTTCCTGTAACGAGACACGAGCGTTAACTTAGCGGAGAGGGGGGGAGGCAGATAGGAGGGGGCATTTCCTTTTTCTCAGCCTGGGAAGTCTCCTCCACTCGGGCGGGTGGACTAAAGGCCCACCCGGAGACACAAGCGTCTTGCGGCGGAGGGGGTGGAGGTTGGTGCCCTCGAGAGGAGGCCGGGGCCGTCGGCGGGTAGGGGGGGACCGCAAGGCGCTCCTTGAGCTGGAATGGAGATGAAGACGAATGACGCGCTCGGTGCGGGGACGGCTGGTGTTTGGGGTGGGGGAGGGTGAACCCCTGGGGGTGGGGAAGATTTGGAAGACACCGGATGCCAGCTAAAATTCACACATAGTGCCGCGATAACACTGAGATTCTGGTTGTATTCTATATTCCTCTCAATTGGTGATCTCATTACTGCAATGGCATCACGCGTACCTCTTCCTTTCCTAAACCCAAACTGATCATCCCCTAAGTAATCATTTGCCTTACTCTCAATCCTTTTGTTGATGATCCTAAGAATAACTTTAGCTGCGTGGGATATATATATATATATATATATATATATATATATATATATATACATATAACTTAGAGAGTAACACACAGCATGAGAACACATAAAAATAACACTCACAATAATATCTTGATAATTTCGACGGACTCGAACTCCGTCTTCTTCGGAAGATAAGGTACCTCTTCCTTTCCTGAACCCAAACTGATCATCCCCTAAGTAATCATTTGCCTTACTCTCTATCCTTTTGTTGATGATTCTGAGAATAACTTTAGCTACGTGGGATATCAAACTTATTGTTCTGTAATCCTCACATGACGAAGCCTTTGCCTTTTTTGGAATAGGAACTAACACCGATCTCACAAAATCTTCCGGCCAGATTCCTTCCTCATAGATACTACGAATCAGTCCATATATGGCCTTCTTCCCACCTTTCCCTAACCATTTCAACATTTCTACAGGAATATTGTCCAACCCCACGGCCTTATTTGCTTTCATCTCCTTTAATGCCCTTTCTATTTCATCGTCGAGTATGCCTGGACCTAAGCTATCTTCTTCTACGTCATGTTCCTTTTCTATTTCTAACCTTGTCGGCCTAAGTTCTTTGCCATACAGTGTTTCTATATATTCCTTCCATCTCTCTTGGATTTTTCCTGGTTCAACTATTATCCTACCCCATTTATCTTTAACTGTTAGCACAGATCTTGCCTTCTTACTTCCCGATAATAACTTAACCTAATAAAATAATTAAAATAACTAAATTGTGGTCAGAGTCCGCATCCGCTCCTGGGAAACTGTGCGAATTTATCACACTGTACCTAAACCTGTGCCTAACCATAATATAATCTAAATGATACCTTTCTGAGTCACCTGGCATTTTCCATGTATACCTACGCCTTTTGTGGTGTCTAAACCATGTGTTAGTGATGACTAACCCCTGTCTCCTGCAGAATTAAATTGCTTTCTCCCCGCGTTCATTCCTCGTGCCTAGCCCATAGTCCCCCACCTCACCACCATCTCTACCTTCGCCTACCGTCGCATTCCAATCCCCCATCACTATCAAATGTTTTCCTGCAGGAACAACTGTATCCTATATTACATGAAAATGACGCGACCACATCCTTACTGCCCCAATGCCCCTCTGTCGCTTACAGACGACCAGCCAATCTCAGAAACCTTCTGAGATCCACCAACCCTTTGGCACCCCGCCCTGACAAATTTCCACATATTTCCCCTACATGCAATCGCCCCCGATGTAAAACATGTCTCCTAATCAGATCTGCTCCCCTCTCCCCACATCCCCTCATTGTCCCTTCACCCCGTTTCCACGCTAATTGCCTCTCGAAAAAATATTATCTATCTTTTGTCGTGCAAACAATGCACTTCATTCTACATAGGCGAATGCATTACCCCTTTATCCATTCGAATAAACAATCACCGATACTCCTGTAACTCTGCTTCACTCTCTTCTCTTCCTATCCCTTTACATGCAAGTTCACACAACCTATCATTTGACGAATGGTTTTCCCTAACAGTTCTAGAATCCCTACCCGATTCAGCCACCAACATAGAGGTGAGAACTCGCGAATCCGCATACATCCTATATTCCCGATCCTTTAAAATTCCCACCCTTAACCGCCATCTTTAATTTCCTTCCCAACAGTCCCTAAACCTTCCGCCCCCCTACCCTCCCCAGGCACTCTTCCCTCAAGACCTCTCAGTCTGACCTGAAGAAGGCCTCGGAGTAGGCCGAAAGCTCAAATCATCTACAGTGTGAGTGTCCTTTTACGTGTTAACTGTTTTATTCTGTGTTCTAATGTGCCGTCCAAAAGCTATATATATATATATATATATATATATATATATATATATATATATATATATATATATATATATATATATTTATATATATATACATTTGAAGTTGACGCTCTGTGGCGACGCACAAACACACGGATACAAAATATTCAACACACAGAAACATAAAGGAAGAACACTCACAGTATGTAATGAAGTTTCGACGGCCCGGCCGTCGTCATCAGAATGGCTTAGTCGGGGAAGAGCGTAGTGGACATGTGCAGGAGAAAGGTGAGAGGAGTAGATGTAAGGGACCAATAAGAAGCGGAAAAGGTGGGGGAGTGGAAATGTAGGCAGCATTGGATGAAATCAGTGGGCTTGGGTCAGCCCAGGGGGTTTTAAAGACTGGAGCACCCAGATACGTGCCATCTCGCAGGTTCTCACCTCTATGCTGCTAACGGAATTGGGAAGAGTTTCAAAAACCGAAACGGAGAAGCAGTCATCAAAAGACCAACCAAATACCGACCGATTTCTTTGACATCGAACTTTGTAAAATTATAAAACACATTATTATCAGTAAAATAATGAGGCTTCTTGTACCTCGGAAAATACTAAGCCCCGAACAGCACGGCTTTAGGAAAAGCAGATCTTGCGAAACACAGTTCGGTCTTTTTGTTCACGAATTACTTAGATCGGGAAAAAACAACACATAAGTTGACGCAGTATTCCTAGATTTCAAAAAAGCATTCGATAAAGACCCACAAAAAATTGTTACACAAATTTAGATGCTATGGAATGAATGAGAAAATTATGAATTGGATTAGAGACTTTTTGTCAAATTGCAAAAAAAGAGTATTCATTGATGGGGTGTGCTCAACGGAAAGAAAAGTAACTTCGGGCATCCCCCAGGGAAGTGTGATAGGGCCTCTTCTATTCCTAATATACATTAATGACTAGTAGCAATCTCGGTGCCGATGACACAGTGGTGTACAGGGAAATAAGGAGCCAACTAGATCGCGAGCTACTCTCTAGAAACATAGACACAATCTCGGATTGGTGCATGAAATGGGGATTGATGCTTAATATAGACAAATGCGCAGTTTTGAAATTTTGGAACAAAGGGAGTGGCGAACAGGACATAAACTACGAAATAGAGGGTTCAGTACTAACTACGGCCAAACAAGTAAAATATTTGGGGGTAGTTCTAACACCACGTCTTTCATGGGGATCACATATCAGGACAATATGCGGATCCGCTTTAAAGAAACTGGGCTTCATTAAACGGGTGGTGGGGAAATGTAATGAGAAAGTTAAAGAGAGGTGTTATTTTGCTCTAGTTGGACCACATTTGGAATATGCCGCAAGTATTTGGGATCCTTGGGAGAACAACTGGCAAAAAGAACTAGCTAAAGTCCAGAGAAAATCCGCCAGATTCGTGAATAATATATATGACAAGAACACAAGTGTAACAGGTCTCTTAGGGTATATAGGCTGGGTGCCCCTTGAAATACGAAGAGAACAAGCGAGGCTTAAACTTTTAGAAAGATTCAGAACCAGCGAGTTTAACGATGACACAAAAGGAATAATAATGGCCCCACACTTCTTAGGTAGATCAGACCACACACATAAAATAAGGGAGATAGATTCCAATACAGATAGATTCAAATACTCATTCTTCCCCAGAACAATCAGAAATCATAATAGCAAGAATCCGAAGTCCATTTAGAAATATTAAAAACATTTAAGTTACAAGTCGGAACAAAATTAAAAATTCAAAGATTGCACATGTGTATGTTTGTTGGTAGTTTGTTGGTTGGCATGTGTGTGAAAGGAATGGCGCGAAAGGGTTAGTGCATGAATGTTTACCATGTTTGGTTTGTGGGCTATAAATTTGTGGCTTCTGCATGCGGTTTTTCTCCTTAATTTACGGGTGGTGCCCTAACACCCCCCGCCACACGCCCTTGCGGCGGCTTGCGGAGTATTGAGTAGATGTAGATATATCCATATGTTTAAGTACTCATGAGTATCGGATTTGTACAGTGGCTAACGTACAGACTTCGCACCGAGGGGGCCTAGTTCAAATCCTGGAGACAATATATATTTTTCAGCCGTATCCCGATCCCTATTTGAATTACTTTGTCCCTGTCCTTAAATCGTTCTGAACACAAATTCCTGCTTAATCGTAAGGTGCTTTGTGGCGAGCTCTTTGAGTGAGTACAACATCAGTCAGATGGAACATTAAACTGAGGACCCCTCGTCGTCTTTCGACAAGAGTTCATCATTTCCCTGGCGTAAATGACCTTAGCTGTTGGGCGCCTACCCTAAAAAACTACAAAAGAAAGTAGAAGTACGCACGAGAGGAATGTAACATTTGGAAGTCCCAATAGATCACAAAAATAAAATAGATAACGCGTTGAAGGACAGTCACATTTCAGAAAGTTTAAGATTTCGGTTTTCCTTGAGGTCTTCTTTAGGTCTCAGACTCTGACCTAAAGAATGCGTGAGAGAAGGGCCAAAGCATAAACTTTCTGAAATGTGAGTGTACTTTTACGCGTTCTCTATTTTATTTTAGTGTTCTATTGGGCCGATTATAATACATTTTATGATCGGAAACTTGTCTTCATTAAGATGTATATCGCTTCAATACTGTGGAGGCTGTAGATACGGAATCCGCTCGCCGCGTTAGGGGGTGGGATTGCGCCTCGCCCACCGTCAATGGAAGCCCTTCGCACGGAGATGACGTGGTGAAAGGACTTGTGCCATCCGTTAACCCCTTGAGCTGTAGGGACAAGGGGAATAATAATTTCCCTGACAGAGGAATCACTAATGGGATGTTAGGCCGAAGGCTAGGAGGGGAAGACCGCGCAGCGAATGTGTGGTCATCGACGTGACGGCTACAAAGGCGTCTGACCCCAGCGGGGCGGCCACTTCATTCTGCTGGGTTCACGCTTAAAGAACTATTGCGCAATACGAGGGGACGAAACCAATTGATTATTTGTACATGATCATATATGGACGGTCAGAAGGGAAAACAAATGAAGACGCATGAGAATTGTGGCCAAAGGGAGAAAGCTGTGACGGGAAATTCGAAAAAGGCAGAATGTCAGTGGCCGAGTCTGTAATGAGAGGAGCAGTGGCCGCGGTTGAAGGGAAAATGTTGGACGCGCTTAGGAAGTCATTGAGAAGGGAAAGGGACATGTCGGACGGCAGGAAGGTGGTCGAAGACATGAAGAAGTAAAGAAGGAATTGATGCAGGGCACACAAGAATGGAAAGCGATACAGAAATAACGCACCGGGAATGTACCTCCCTTCGATAGATGGAATTGTGATGGCTCTGACCGGAGACGCCAATTGCAGATGTCTGGGGGTTCCGATGAAACGCCGCTCAGGTGGCGCGCTGAAAATCGCATCGAATGGCCAGCCTTGTCTTTCTTCGCGTCCCACGCTAGAGAACCTAGGATGCTCAGCTAGGCCCAACGAATTCTCATAAGGTCCTCGGTACAATGCGAAATGAGGTTTTATTCGCTGAAATCGAAGGCGATTTCGCGACAAACACTCAAAGACAGTGGTGTGCTATCGAAAAGAAGATGGTCACACTGAACGTGGACCCTGATGCAGTTCCGTAAATCCTTCTGGACACGAATTCCTGATTAATTCTCTTTGAGGGTCGGTGAGGAATAAATTGTCCAACCGTGAAGTAACAAAAGATCACTTAAACCTTCGGCAAAAATGTCTCTCTGACTGCGGCCCTCTTCACCGCCCTTGGGTTCACACCGCTCTATCATGTCATCTCATCCATTGGCTGCCGTTTCGCCCGAGGACTGACTCGCTTGGAAAGGGGGAACCGCTGGATGGCCAGAGTAGCAAGAAGAGACGGAACAAGCCGTGATATCTGCGGGAAGAGCCGCGCTCCTCAAGGGAACCCACGATCGATGTCGGGCGGCCCCCGCGTGCCGATAGAGCACACAAAGCTACGATGGCCAGGACGCTGCGTTAAGTCGCACACAAGACATCAGCCAAGAGTAACAATGGAGAAAAAGCACCGTTTGGATCCGAAACCTGGTCTTGGAAGCCAATGAACGCGCGTAGACAAGGAATTTTTAAGATATGAGTGTGAGTTGAGGGATCAAGTTGAACCAAGAGGAAGACTAGCGACAAATGTTTAGAAATGGTGACTGTGGGAAGTTGAAAGATAAAATCCGAAGGCATAAGAAAAGGTGGGAGGGGTATGGAGACATTGATGGGCGAGGAGGGTGTGCCCCGTTGGCGGAGGGTGAGATTGGGTCGGAGGGGAATAATCAAAACTCTTACAGTAAAGACGTCTCTCGAAGCTCGAGGAGTAAGAAGAGGTCGATCCGCCAGTGAAGCCTCTGCCGCGCCAGGGAAACTGCTCTTGAGAGGCAATGATTAGGCACGGCGGCGAAGAAAATTACATGCAAACAAAAATATTTACATGGTGCGGCAGCATAACTTCCTTTTTAAGGGGTTTTATAAAAAAGGAAATTATGTTGCACCCCACCCTGTATTTTGCGAGCTCAAAGAGCAGCCGCGAACACATTTTAGCGACAGTTCCAAAACAACAACCGAGAACTCCTCCTAAGATTAAAGCTGGGCGATTAGGGGTGTAACTGGCGCAATTAAAAATTAAAAGCTGAATCGTATTGCGAAAGAGCATGGGCCCCAGACACCCCACTCTATCCACCCTTGCTGCTCAGTTGTCTTCGAAAATATTCAGTCGGGGTGAAGGGCGAGGATTTTCGACATTTCGATCGGGTGTTTGCAAGGGAGGATTTATAGGATGGAGTGCGTGGAGGGAGGAAAGAGGATGACAGAGTGCCAGCTGAAGGACAGAAAAACGAAGACCGAAGAGCCAGAGTTTAATTCCTCCAAGGCGTCGATGCTATAAGCAGTTCTGCAACATTTATGTTCATTAAAAACTTAAAATGCCTGGTTAAATATATATACTCGTCGATCAGTGTTTGTGCAGCAATACGTTTGAAAGACGACTACGCCTTTACTGTGATATCACTATTGCATATTTGGAAAACGATGACTACAGTCGGCATCTAACAATGACTAACGTACCCGTGGAAACCACCGTAAAATATTATGACCTGATAAGAGTCTATGAAAGAAACATCATACAATCTCTTAGTGCGTGTCTTACTCCACAGCCCCGACCCCACGAGTAGGGCGGAGCACGTCCCAACTTCCATTTCCCCTCCAAGTCCGCCCCTGACCACGTTCGGCAGACCACAAAAAATATCCAAATACTATCGTTTAAGATTCGTAGGATGGTCTAGCAAATGTACATAAAACAACTTTTGAAATGCCATTTTGCGCGCCCCTTTTTTTCGATGAAAAAGACAGAAATTATTCGCCTAAATTGGACCCCATTAACTTTACCTAAAGTTTACGTCCCTATGATTAGTTCTCTTTACATGAAAAATGTCCGTTTAAATGCGAACCCGAAATTCGCGCTAAAGTTCTGTTCATTTATTTAACAGGTGGTGATTATGAGAACATTTTGCAAAGAACTCTCAAATGCGAGAACTAAAAGTGACACGCCTCGAGGCACGCAAGAACGGCGTCCACCCTCGCGGGGGCCGGTCGGGATCCACCCGCCCCGGACTGTATTAAGGCCCGAATTAGGCGCACGTCACTCGCTCCCTGATACGGAACGGGCGAAGGAAAAGAGCGCGCTGCGACGAATGGAAATATTTACCGAGAATATACGAAAACACTGTGAACATAAACACGAAGCACCTCAAAGGCCGTTTTCCTCAGGCGGACGTATTACCCGGGCGTGGATCCCTTAAATGGGGTGGAGCGGCTCTGGAGGGTGTTTCCTTCTCGAGGGGCTGACTGGGGAAGGAGCGGCGGGGGGGGGGGGGGTGAGGGGGGAAGCATCGACCCGTGGGGTGCGCAGAGGGTGAGGTTGGGCTGGGGTGGGGATCAGGAAGCAGTCCCCGGGTGTCTGTGCTGTTCGGAGTTGGATTATTTATAACAGAGGCCATCTTTCCTATCTTTTATTTTTTCCCATCACACTTCATAAAACTAATTCCGAACTTCCTACAATCAGTTACACGGCGCGCAAAAAAAAACGGGCCGCACGGCCCGAGGGGGAGGGTTGCGGTCCCGGCAGGGGGTGGGATGGTATTGACGTCCAAAGTGGGTGTGGGGGCCGGAATTGGCTCGACGGAGGGAAGGGGGGGGGCGCACACCCCGTGGATCGGAAGAGGCGGAGGACGCAGGATTGATTAGCAGCAGCGCAAACAACGAGGCCGTTTCGTTTTATAGCGGACATATCGGACGGTGAGGAGAAATGGCGCAAAAAAAAACACGAAGGCGGAATATAAAGAATGAAATATCGGCCACCTTGATGTTCCTTTCTTCCCAATTCTTCAATTTCATGAATGCTTGCGACCTTTTCAAGCACCTCGCTGATATCACGTGCATCTAGACTCCTCGGTCAATACTTGTTTGCAAGAATTAAAAGTAAATTTATATCATGATATAGAAATTAATTCCTTTGAAACAAAAGCGACTGCAATGTCAAGTTATATACCACTAAACTTTAATTACCGAGGTCCAAGACGTGCAGCCGCTCAGGAGTGGTCTATCATTTCAATTCTTCATAAATGAGGTTTATGTTCTTATTTGCCCGACGTAAATATGAGTATAAGGCTGAACCAATATATATATATATATATATATATATAATTATTATTATTAGGTAATCTACCGGTTAAGGTAGGTTTTTGGATGGACACAACTATCAAATAAACATTTTGTGACTCCCCACCTAGCAAGCTAATCTACTAATATCAGGTCCCTCTTCATCTCGGTGTACTTCTTTCCTCCCTTCATCCCGTCCAACATCCCTATCCTGTTCCTACCCTTACCTCGCTTGCCCAACATTCTCCTCTCTATTACCCTCTTCAACATTCCACTACCGCTCAATACGCCTTTCATCCATTTTTCCTGCCTCCATAGGATTTCTCTCAACAAACCCCTCTCCTCCCCCACCATTTCTAGTACTTCCTCATTTGTTTTCCTTTCGGTCAATTTCACCTTCTCCATTCTTCTCCACACCCACATTTCAAAAGCCTCCAATCTACGTCTATCCCCCTGCTTCAGCGACCACGTTTCCGCGCCGTACATAGCTACGCTCCATATCAGAGTTTTTACGAGTCTTATCTTAACATCCCTACTCAACGTCCCCGTCATCAACTCCCTCCTCCTTGAGAAAGCCTCATTGCCTAGCGCAATTCTTCTCCTTACGTCCCTACCACTTTGACCGTATTGGTCCAAAACACTTCCGAGATATGTAAACTGTTCTACCTGCTCTATTTTTTCCCCACCTATTTTAATATTTAGCTTAGCCTTTTTCTTTCTGGAAAATCGCATAACCTTTGTTTTATTAATATTGATTCTCATCCCATATTTATCGCACTGAACCTCCAATTCACTCAACAACGCTTGCAACCCCTTGGCTGACTGGGCAACTAATGCTTGGTCATCAGCAAACCTAACCGATTTTACGAATTCCCCTCCGACTTTCATTCCTACCTCCAGTTCTTCCCATGCCTCTTTAATCATTTCCTCCACATATACGTTGAACAGTACCGGTGACAATGGGCAACCCTGCCTTACACCTCTTCCTAACACTGCCCATTCGGACTCTCCGTTCCCCACTCGCACCTGAGCAGTCTGAGACATGTGCAGGTTGCGGATCAGTCTCCTGTCCCTCCAATCCATTCCTATTTTCTGTAATACACGCATTAATTTTTCCCAATTCACTCTATCAAACGCTTTTTCGAAATCTACAAAACAGGCAAAAACGTCCTGGTTGTATTCTATATTCCTCTCAATTAGTGATCTCATTACTGCAATGGCATCACGCGTACCTCTTACTTTCCTAAACCCAAACTGATCATCCCCTAAGTAATCATTTGCCTTACTCTCAATCCTTTTGTTGATGATCCTGAGAATAACTTTAGCTGCGTGGGATATATATATATATATATATATATATATATATATATATATATATATATATATATATATATATATATATATATATATACATATAACTTAGACAGTAACACACAGCATGAGAACACATAAAAAGAACACTCACAATAATATCTTGATAATTTCGACGGACTCGAACTCCGACTTCTTCGGAAGATAAGATATGAGTCATATCTTATCTGTCTTTTCAGTTTCTTACTTAACAGTTTCGACGCAGACGCACACTGACCGTTATCTAAACGCAACCTCTCACCACCATCCGCTCCAGAAGACATCTTTGGTGGACAAACTAGTTCACAGAGCGTATGAAATCTCTGACGCCGATTCTTTGCCGACAGGAAAGAAACATCTCCTGAAAGCACTACAACAAAACGGCTATCGGAACGATATGGTCCTAAAAAGGACCGCCAGGGAAGAAAGGTGAAGACGAGATTCTGACAAGTCAATCCAGCAGACGGAACCGGACCCAAAGGTATACGCGACTATCCCCTTCGTGTCGGGAACATCCGAGAAGAGGGCCAGAAACCTTAAAAAGCACGACGTGGTGACAAGATTCAACTGCACCAAGAAAATAGCGGACGCGCTCCCTGGACCGAAGGAAAAAAATCCTGAAAGACCAATACGAAGGGGTCCATCAAGTACTATGTTCATGTGGGAAAGCCTATATCGGGGAAACTTGCCGGCCTATGAAAGTCCGGATGAAAGAACATCTCCGGGCAACAACGAATAAACAGTTTCACCGTTCGGCCATCTCCGAACATAAATGGAGTGAACCCGGTCACGACATTCTATTCCATGACGCAACAATTATAACACAGGAAAGTAGATATTATCCAAGACTAATTAGAGAAGCTACTGAGATCGCCAAAAACCCGGCGAATTTCTATAGAGATGAAGGCTACCATCTCCTTAACGCGTGGAAGAGAGTTCTTCGGAAGAGGACCAATCAGAGAGCAGCACCTGGACGGGACCACCTATACATGGACGGCTGAAATCCGAAACCCTCATCTTTGACCTGTAAACGCCGGATGCAACTTCGGATAAACTGTTGTCGGCTGCAAACAACAACGCGGTGAAAACCAGAATATGCAGAATTCTTCATTCACAGTATACATTGACATATCTTCTGCGACATTTCGACGGCCCGGCCGTCGTCATCAGAACGGCATCGTCGGGGAAGATCGCAGAGGACATGTGCAGGAGAAGGGTGAGGGGAGGAGAGGTAACGGACCAATACGCAGCGGACAAGGTGGGGGAGGGGAAATGTAGGCAGTATTGGATGATATCAGTGGGCTTGGTTCAGCCCGGGGGGTTTAAAAGACTGGATCACCCAGATTTGTGCCATCTCGCGGGTTCTCACCTCGTATGCTACTAGCGGAATTGGGAAGGGTTTCAATCAGTGAAACGGAGAAGCAGTCATCAAAAGACTGGTTGTGGGAAGCAGTGTGAATAGGGATGGGATAATTAAGGAAGGTGGGAGATTTGGTGGAATAGTGGTGGTCATTCATGTGGAGATAAATGGTGGTCGTGTATGCACCCACGAAAAAGGCAGGGCAGAAGTTACAGCAGAGGCGATATATAATATTTTTTGAGATGGAGGTGGTGTTGTGTAGGGAGTTGGTAGTAAGGGACGTGAAGGGTCTTAGGAAAAGGCAGCATTTGCAGCGTAGGCGGTTGCATAGTGCGGACAGGGGCGGGGAAGTGACATGGGTGCTCGCAGGTGGTTTTGTCGACTTAAAGATGTCTCGCAAGTTCGACGGGCGTTTAAACGAAAACGAGCGCCAATATGGGAACAAAAATGCTGTGGACTGTTAGTAATAATTGGGAAGAGTTCATGGATTATGTTTAACTTTGTGGGCTCCGGGGAAGAAAGTGGTGATAAGGTTAGGGCTTTATGGTATGGGTAGAGGAGTGTAGTGGGTTGACGAATAAAGAATTTTATCGTTCAGTAGTGTTTCAGGGTACCCGCGTTCCCAGAGACAGTCATGTAGCTGGTTAATGTACATCTGCGGTGTTGTTGCAGAAACTTTCTCAGAGAGTATCTATGTTAATCAATATTTTCATACATATATATAAAGCTAGCAGAAGTATTGGGGACATACCGAGAAGAATTGCATCAGGCAAAGAAGCTTTCCCTGAGAGGAGGAAATTATTGTTGACAAGGACGTCGAGAATGGATGTCAAGAGAAAGCTCATCGAAACTCTGATATGGAGGGCAGCTAAATAATATAACAATAATAAAATAAATATTAATATAAAAATAAAAAATATATATTTGCAAATAAAAGGTACTGCAATGGGCACGCGTATGGCTCCTGCATACGCATTTCTTTTTATGGGTAAACTTGAAGAAACTTATTTTTCAGCAACAAACCCTTATACAACTCTTATAGGCCCGCTTTATTGATGATATTTTCCTCCTTTGGTCCCACCGCCGCGAAAACTTATCATCCTTCATTTCCTCCCTCAACATCTCCTCCCCGGTTTCTTTCACTTCATCTATATCAGACTCGAATCTCTATTCTATGTCAATATCTTCTAGATACTGACATTCATCTCCAGAACAATATTTTAAAAATTCAGAATCCACATTAAACCGACCAACACCCAACAATATCATAAATGTAACGGGAAAATAAATAAATATATATATATATATATATATATACACACAGATACTAGAGCATACCAAAGAGGGACTCAATAGTTCTCGAATTTTCGGTGGTGCAACCACCTTTATCAAGAGGAATTAGGGACAGAACTGAGGCAGCGGAGAGCCCGAAAGCAGTGGTAGGAATGAGAAGGGGGAAAATGGGGGAAAAAAGAGAGGAAGAGAGGGGAATAGAAAGGAAAAGGGGGGAAAAATGGGGGAAAGGCATTCGAGGTGAGGGGTTTGGAGGGGTAGTGTATGGCGCGGGAATTTTAAAAAAGGTGGGGTATGTGTATACATATATATTAACATATATATATCATTATAATTTCATGTGTAAACATATATACTAACATATATATATATATATATATATATATATATATATATATATATATATAATACAATGAACCCGAAGGTCGGTTTAGTAGGTGATGGTAGAGCTCACCCATATACCAAGCCCGACGGCGTGTGAATATTCACACATCAGGGTAGGGGGGCCAGTTCCTTTCCCTGTGCCGGCTATGGTTTCCCAGGAAGATCTGCTACCCGAAAAATCAACTAGCTTGGGTGAAACTGCAGGTGCCCAAAATGCTTTGCCCGGGAATCGAACCCGGGACCCTCCGGTCAGTAGTCCAACGCTCTACCCACTAGCCACTCATATGCGGGGCGCGGTGGTCTAGTGGGTAGAGCGTTGGACTACTGACCGGAGGGTCCCGGGTCAATATATATATATATATATATATATATATATATATATATATATATATATATATATATATATATATAAAATTATTCATTCAAACAGAAATAGGTATAAGGAAAGTGGATAGGAAAAAAATTAAAGGCGAACACAGGACACGTGGGGAAGGCGGCTTTTGAGCAGATCACGAAAGTAAAAATATTTCCTTATCCGGGATTTGAACCGCGGACCTTCCACTTTCCGGGCGGATGCTCTACCTATTGAACTAATAAGAAAACCTGATTTACCTTGAGATCTGCGATCTTATAAAGCTCCAAAGTGCTCCGATAGATGTTGCCCTTGTGTTTGATTGTGTTTTCCTATCCCCTTTCCTTATACCTATTTCTGTTTGAATGAATATTTGTGCGCCGTGTGGCGGGATTTTCAAGTTTGAATATATATATATATATATATATATATATATATATATATATATATATATATATACATATATATATATATATATATTATATATACAATATCTATATAGTATAAATTCACTAAATAGTCTACACAAACATAAAACGTACTATAGACCACCCCACGTTAGCATTAACTCCATACCAGACCTTGAAAAACAGATACAAAGCTTTACATCCCACAACAGTGAGCAGAGCCTATTTTCGGAGATGATTTTAATATTCCCACAATAGATTGGGATCTCACTGCTAATGAGACAAAAGAAAGAATTTCTAATCAGAATGTAAGCCGATCGCATACTAAGACATCTAAAAGATTAAATAACATCCCCAGAAAGCAGACCGCAAAGAAGGTTTTAGACGAGGATATAATTTCCGTAGCAGTAGTTTACTGCCGAAGTTTAAAAAATAATATAACGGAATTTCACCACCTCATTCATAGCACAGAGTCGGATATCATTATATAAACTGAAAGTTGGTTAACAGATGACATCGCAGACAGCAAAATATGTCCAAGGTCCTCCATAGTTTATAGAAACGACAGAAAAAATAGAGCCGGAGGAGAAGTGTTAATTGCGGTTAAGAACTCAAACGTCAGTAGAGCCGAGTTATTTCTTGATAGCTGTATAGAAAGTGTATGGTGCTCAGTGAAAACACCCTGATCGATGAAAGAATATATATATATATATATATATATATATATATATATATATATATATATATATCTGTGCGTATTATAGACCACCCCACGTTTGCATTAACTCAATACCAGACCTGGAAAAACAGATACAAAGCTTTACATCCCACAACAGTGAGCATAGCCTAATTATCGGAGGTGATTTTAATATTCCCAAAATAGATTCGTACAATTTTATAAATGGATGAAAAGACAAGGATCTATGCGAGTCCCTCTTATTCGCGTTCACCTCGAATTCCCTACATCAATTAGTCACTTCACCAACAAGGGGAAAGAACATTCTTGATCTGTTAGCCACAAATATACCCGAAAAGGTCTTAAATATAGAAGTTGTTGACGGAATCAGTGATCACAGGGCTGTAAACGCTAAATTTTCTCTAAGTGTAGATAAAGTCAACAAACCTAAGAGAAAGGTGTATTTGTTCAATAAAGCGGACTATGATGGCTTAAAATGTGAATTAAAAAGTTCTTTTTTTATATTTGACGAATTAAGCAAAACTAGTAGTGTCGAGGATACTTGGAATAATTTTCTTAGGATAACACGTTCAGCAATACAGAGGTTCATACCTAGTAAATATATAAAAGAGAATAAGGAACCCCGATGGTACAACTGTGAAGTACGGAAATCTCTTAGGCGGCAAAGGGTGTGCCATGCCAGAATGAAAAATGCAGTTAAAGATTCCTCCCCTGATAAAATCAACGAAACCATACAGAACTACAAAGCATCTAGGTCCACTGCCAAGAAGGCCTTCCGGAAGGCGCTAGCGGAATTCAAAAGGAAAAAATTAGGCGAACATTTGAACGATAACCCAAAGATGTTTTGGTCCTACGTCAGGGAAGTGCAGGGAAACAAGTCCACCGTAAACTCATTGAATATCGAAAAGGGGAATAAAGTAACGAGTAGTTTAGATAAAGCCAACATATTAAACTCATTTTTCCAGAGTGTTTTCAACATATCCTCACAAAATACACCCGAGAGCCTTCCGAAAATATTTCAGCAATCTGGAAGTCAATGGAAGCAACTCCTTAAAAACATAGACCCCAACAAATCTCCGGGACCTGATGAGATACCGGCACGTGTGTATAAAGAACTGTCGGCTGAAATTGCCCCATATCTAGATATAATATTTAAGAAATCATTAGCAGAAGAAAGCGTGCCAAACGGCTGGAAGGTAGCTTCGGTAACACCCATATTTAAAAACGGAGACAGGGAGGACCCCTAGTAATTATAAGCCAATATCGCTGACTTCCATTTCCTGTAATATTCTTGAACAAATCATTGTTAGTTCCACGATGAGGAACCTCGATAGCCAGAATTTATTGATTAATAACCAACACGGCTTCCGTAAGGGTAGATCCTGCGAAACTCAACTCGCACTTTTTGTACATGATGTATTAAACTCCGGTGAAAGTAATATAGTATTCCAGTTGATGCGATATTCCTAGATTTTAAGAAAGCTTTCGATAAAGTCCCTCATTGCTAATTACTGGCGAAAGTATAAACCTGTGGAATACACGAAAGTATTATTAACTGGATTAAACAATTTTTCAGTGATCGTGTCCAAACAGTCGTCCTGGACGATGTATCATCCGATACTGTCAAGGTCACGTCGGGTGGACCACAAGGAAGTGTCATAGGTCCCTTCCTTTTCCATATTTACATAAACGACCTCAGTACCGTAGTTAATAGATAGATCCGTCTTTTCGCCGATGAAGCAGTAATTTATGGGGACATTCGAAGTCACAAAGACAGAGTCGTGTTAGCCAACGACCTAGATGAAATTCAAAATTGATGCGATACATGGCAATTGGAATTGAATTTAAAAAAATGCGGATTTTTGCGAACATTTTTGGGAAAAGAGTAATTCCCTCCCTTATAGTTACAAAGTGAAACAAACCAATATCGCCAGTGTATATTCCTTTAAATACTTGGGTGTAACAATTACTCACGATCTGTCCTGGGGAAAACACATACGAGAAATATACGGTCGTGCTAAAAAAATTGGGATTTGTGAAAAGAGTGCTAGGTAAATGCGACGAAAAAGTGAAAGAACGATGTTTCCTTGCCTTGGTCAGGCCCCACCTAGAGTATGCTGCCAGTATATGGGATCCTCACAACATAAATTTTATATCGGGATTAGATCGAGTTCAGCGGAGGGGTGCTGGATTTGCCAAACATTTTTATGACCAACTCAGCAGCGTATCTACTTTGTTTGACAATTTAGGCTGGGATTCTCTTACGTAGTGGCGTTACAATATGGATTAAACTTATTAAAAAAATTTAAAGGTGCGCCCTTTTCCGAGAACATCAAGAATATAATACGAACCCCAACGTATTAGGGTGGTAGGGATCACGAATATAAGACTAGAGAGGTAGACTGCAAGACTGCCTGGTTTAAAATCTCATTTATTCCAAGAACGATAAGGGACCAGAATGCTTGTACCCGAAATTACCTAGGACTTAGTTCATTACAATAAGTATCAACGTACAAGTTAGGGACTTCGCGAGGATGTGTATACATGTATGAATGTATATATATGTATGTGTGTATATATATATATTCATTCAAACATAGAAATAGGTATAAGGAAAGGGGATCGGAAAACACATAAAAGGCGAACACAGGACATGTGGGGAAGGCGGTTTTTGAGCAGATCACGAAAGTAAAAATATAAAAATATTTCCTTATCCGGGATTTGAACCACGGGCCTTCCACTTTCCGGGCGGATGCTCTACCTATTGATCTAATAGGGAAACCTGATTTACCTTGAGATCTGCGATTTTATAAAGCGCCAAAGTGCTCCGATACATATTGCCCGAGAGATGGCGTTATGGAGCTGTTTCACCCACCAAAGGAGAAATAGACGGGACACAAGAAGGGAAAAGTATATTAGAAAAGCATTCATACGATCTTATAAAGGAAAGGAACGGTGCGTTAATTTTTTGCGGGCTTTTATGTGTTTTCCTATCCCCTTTCCTTATACCTATTTCTATGTTTGAATGAATATTTGTGCGCCGTATGGCGGGATTTTCAAGTTTGAATATATATATATATATATATATATATATATATATATATATATATACATGCGGGTCGCGGTGGTCTAGCGGGTAGAGCGTTCGACTGCTGACCGGAGGGTCTCGGGTTCCATTCCCGGGCAAGGCACTTTGGGCACCTGCAGCTCCACCCAAGCTTGTTGATTTTTCGGGTACCAGATCTTCCTGGGAAACCATAACCGGCACCGGGAAAGGAACTGGCCCCCCTACCCTGATGTGTGAATATTCACACGCCGTCGGGCTTGGTACACGGGTGAGCTCTACCATCACCTACTAAACCGACCTTCGGGTTGATTACTGTGTTTATGGTTTATATATATATACACACATAGTACACAGAGATAGGGACCTGATGTAGATTAGGTTGCTGGATTGGTTGTTGTTCGGAGTGAAAAAATATTTATTTGTTTTGTTTATGTTTTATTATATATATATATATATATATATATATATATATATACCCTCCCATGGACTAAAACCTTGTCGTGGTGGAATGGCTTGTGTGTTCCGATGACCCCTAGAGCTGTGCTGGCGGGAGTAATAATAATTACTCCTGGAAGGGTCACCCATGCCAGATAGGTCGAAGGTTAGGAGCCAGACGAAAGGTAGTCCACGCAGCGTCTGTTCCTCAGTGAGGCGGCTGCAATGGCGTCTGACCCCAGTGGGGCGGCCATTAAGTGATGGTGTCACGTTAAAAACACTATTGAGGTAGGCAACGGGAAACCACCTCAATTATCATTCCCAAGAAAATATGATGGACGCAAAACAGAATATGAGTCCTGGCAACTGCGGGACTCGGCCCAAGGGGCCGTGTGTCGTGCCCGGCAGCGGGGGAGGCAAGGCTTCCGCGGTCGTCATCCCACGAAATCCTTGCGGGGGAGAAATAACAGCAGCAGGACAGAAGATGCAGAAGAAGACGAAAGTAGTTAGAATAGGAACCTGGAACGTCAGGACAATGTTGAGGAGAGGCAAATTAGAAAATATTAAGCGAGAGATGGAAAGAGGTAACAGATGTTTTAGGCCTCTGCGAGGTGAGATGGAAGGATAGCGGGGATTACTGGAGTGACAATTATAGAGTAATATACAGCGGCGGGGACGAGAGCCAACGAGGGGTTGCCGTAATTTTAAATAAAGGGGTAGGAAGAAGCGTAGTCAACATAGAGCAAGCGACAGATAGAATTTTACTCGTAGAGATTAAAGAAGAGCCGACGAACTTGGTCATTATTCAGGTATACATGCCACCGAGCAACCACAAGGAGGAAGAAGTCGATAGGATGTATGATGAGTTAGAGGATATCATCGCGAGTGTTCCTGCAGGGAAACATTTGATAGTGATGGGGGATTGGAATGCGACGGTAGGCGAAGGAAAGTATATAAATAAACATTTTGTGACTCCCCACCTAGCAAACTAATCTATATCAGGTCCCTCTTCATCTCGGTGTACTTCTTTCCTCCCTTCATCCCGTCCAACATCCCTATCCTGTTCCTACCCTTACCTCGCTTGCCCAACATTCTTCCCTCTATTACCCTCTTCAACATTCCACTACCGCTCAATACGCCCTTCATCCATTTTTCCTGCCTCCATAGGATTTCTCTCAACAAAGCCCTCTCCTCCCCCACCATTCCTAGTACTTCCTCATTTGTTTTCCTTTCGGTCCATTTCACCTTTTCCATTCTTCTCCACACCCACATTTTAAAAGCCTCCAATCTACGTCTATCCTCCTGCTTCAGCGACCACGTTTCCGCGCCGTACATAGCTACGCTCCATATCAGAGTTTTTACGAGTCTTGTCTTAACATCCCTACTCAAAGTCCCCGTCATCAACTCCCTCCTCCTTGAGAAAGCCTCCTTGCCTAGCGCAATTCTTCTCCTTACGTCCCTACCACTTTGACCGTGTTGGTCCAAAACACTTCCGAGATATGTAAACTGTTTTACCTGCTCTATTTTTTCCCCGCCTATTTTAATATTTAGCTTAGCCTTTTTCTTTCTGGAAAATCGCATAACCTTTGTTTTATTAATATTTGTTCTCATCCCATATTTATCGCACTGAACCTCCAATTCACTCAACAATGCTTGCAACCCCTTGGCTGACTGAGCAACTACTGCTTGGTCATCAGCAAACCTAACCGATTTTACGAATTCCCCTCCGACTTTCATTCCTACCTCCAGTTTTTCCCATGCCTCTTTAATCATTTCCTCTACATATACGTTGAACAGTACCGGTGACAATGGGCAACCCTGCCTTACACCTCTTCCTAACACTGCCCATCCGGACTCTCCGTTCCCCACTCGCACCTGAGCAGTCTGAGACATGTACAGGTTGCGGATCAGTCTCCTGTCCCTCCAATCCATTCCTATTTTCTGCAATACACGCATTAATTTTTCCCAATTCACTCTATCAAACGCTTTTTCGAAATCTACAAAACAGGCAAAAACGTCCTGATTGTATTCTATATTCCTCTCGACTAGTGATCTCATTACTGCAATGGCATCACGCGTACCTCTTCCTTTCCTGAACCCAAACTGATCATCCCCTAAGTAATCATTTGCCTTACTCTCTATCCTTTTGTTGATGATCCTGAGAATAACTTTAGCTGCGTGGGATATCAAACTTATTGTTCTGTAATCCTCACATGACGAAGCCTTTGCCTTTTTTGGAATAGGAACTAACACCGATCTCACAAAATCTTCCGGCCAGATTCCTTCCTCATAGATACAACGAATCAGTCCATATATGGCCTTCTTCCCACCTTTCCCTAACCATTTCAACATTTCTACAGGAATATTGTCCAGCCCCACAGCCTTATTTGCTTTCATCTCCTTTAATGCCCTTTCTATTTCATCGTCGAGTATGCCTGGACCTAAGCTATCTTCTTCTACGTCATGTTCCTTTTCTATGTCTAACCTTGTCGGCCTATGTTCTTTACCATACAGTGTTTCTATATATTCCTTCCATCTCTCTTGGATTTTTCCTGGTTCAACTATTATCTTACCCCATTTATCTTTAACTGTTAGCACACATCTTGCCTTCTTACTTCCCGATAATAACTTAACCTTGCTGTATAGAGCACCAATTTCACCCTTCTTCTGTAAACTTTCCATATCCTCGCATTGCGTTTTCCACCATTCTTCTTTTGCTTTATTTGTGGCCCTTCTCAATTTATTGTTTAACTCTTTGTACTTCATTTTGCCTAACTCTGTGTTTACATTTTTCCATCTTCTTCTCTCATCCATCTTTGCAATCATCTCATCCGTTACCCATGGTTTCCTTATCCTTTTCCCGTTAACGGTTCCTATAGTGTCTTTAGCGGCTTCCAATATCCCTTTCTTGATACATTCCCATTTTTTCTTCGATAGTACTCAGTTCTTTACCGTCATCCATCATTTTCTCTACAGCCTCCTGATACTCCTTCCTCGTTAATTCATTTACTGCTTCTAAATTCCATTTTTTAGCCCGCCGCCCTTGCCTTATCTTCTTGAAACGAACATTACATTTCATAACAACTAAATTGTGGTCAGAGTCCGCATCCGCTCCTGGGAAACTGTGCGAATTTATCACACTGTTCCTAAACCTGTGCCTAACCATAATATAATCTAACTGATACCTTTCTGAGTCACCTGGCATTTTCCATGTATACCTACGCCTTTTGTGGTGTCTAAACCATGTGTTAGTGATGACTAACCCCTGTCTCCTGCAGAATTCAATTGCTTTCTCCCCGCGTTCATTCCTCGTGCCTAACCCATACTCCCCCACCTCACCACCCAAATATAGTTGGGTCCATCCAAAAACCTACCTTAACCGGTAGATTACCTTAAAAAATATATATATATATAGAGTCACTTTCTTGGAAAAGCCACGAACGTGCACAATAAAATTCACTAAATAGTCAAAGCAAACACAGACACTAAAACATATAAAAGAGGGACTCACTAGTTCTCGAATTTTCGGCAGTAAAACCACCTTTCTCAAGAGGAATTAGGAACAGAACTATATAGATATATACACATTCAAATACGATATCCCGCCATACGGCGCACAAATATTCACTGAAACATAGAAATAGGTATAAGCAAAGGGGATAGGAAAACACATAAAAGGCAAACACAGGATATGTGGGGAAGGCGAATTCGAGTACATCACAAATATAAAAATAATTCCATATTTATTAAATATCACGGTTAAGGAAATATTTTTAAATTGGTGATCTGCTCGAATATACCTTCCCCACATGTCCTGCGTTCGTCTTTTCCTATCCCCTTTCCAAATACCTATTTCTATGTTTGAATGAATATATATATATATATATATACATATAAATATAACTTAGACAGTAACACACAGCACGAGAACACATAAAAAGAACACTCACAATAATATCTTGATAATTTCGACGGACTTGAGCTCCGTCTTCTTCGGAAGATAAGATATGACTAAGCTGTGTGTTACTGTCTAAGTTTTTTATTCAACACTTCCGTGTTACTTCGAAGAAATCATCTATATATATATATATATATATATATATATATATATATATATATATATATATTTATATGTATATAACTTTTGGACGGCACATTAGAACACAGAATAAAACAGATAACACGTAAAAGGACACTCACACTGTAGATGATTTAAGCTTTCGGCCTACCCCGAGGCCTTCTTCAGGTCAGACTGAGAGATTTTGAGGGAAGAGTGCCTGGGGAGCGGGGGGGGCGGAAGGTTTAGAACTGTTGGCAAGGAAATTAAAGATGGCAGTTAAGGGTGGGAATATATATATATATATATATAAATATATATATATATATATATATATATATATATATATATATATACACGAGACGTATTCTTACACTAAGTACCGTTTGCTTATATTTAAATATTGTCGCTTCAGAACACAGTTTTGCTCCTGCAGCGCCTTCTACTGATTCATTGAAAAGCTGTAGCAGCATTTGTTTTGTTTCAGAAGACGTTTGCTTGTCCGTGCATGCAAACAACAATGTCCACGACAATCGTTGATCCAGCCAGCTGTGAGGTGCGTTCTGTCATACGATTCTTGCATGCAAAAGGATTGTCGGCTGCTGAAATTCATCGGGAATTATGCCTAGTTTATAAACCTACAGTTATGAGTGAAGGAAAGGTTAGACAATGGTGCTGTGATTTTAAAAATGGACGAACAAATGTCCATGACGAAGAGCGAAGTGGTAGGCCCAGTATTCTGACCGATGAAATTATTTGGCAAGTTGAACAAAAACTACGATGTGATCGTCGATTGACATTTAATGGCCTGGCTGAACAATTCCCTCAACTTGGACGCACTACTGTCTAAAATATTGTTACGGAAAACCTCAATTACCACACATTGCGTGCAAGGTGGGTACCGAAAATGCTCACCGACCACCACAAAGAGCAAAGAATGTCCAGTGGACGAGAGTTTTTGGGTCGTTGGGAACTCATTAAACCACCCACCGTACAGTCCTGACCTTACACCCAGCGACTACTTCCTCTTCTTGCACTTGAAACTGGTTCGGTGGACAACGTTTCGAAACCGAAGAGGAACTCGAGAATGGCGTTGTCGATTGGTTCAACCCTCAGGCGGCGAGTTTCTATGCAGAGGGGTTAAAGAAGCTGGTGCAGCGGTACTAAAAATGCTTAGAAGTGAACGGCGATTATGTAGATAAGTGAAGTAGGTTTGTAGCTAACTAAAAGTGCCAATAAAATGTGCTTCATATGAGTGTATTTTTTCCTGTGACCAAACGGGCCTTACTTTCTGAACACGCCTCGCATATATTTAAATACACATATATACATATACATATTTTTATATAAACTATTCTATCCCCCTCCCATGGACTACAAACTTGTCGTGGTGGAAGGGCTTGTGCGTTCCGACGACCCCTAGAGCTGTGATGGCGGGAGTAATATTAATTGCTCCTGGTAGGGTCACCTTCTCCAGATAGGTCGAAGGTTAGGAGCCAGAAGACAGTCCACGCAGGGTCTGTTCCTCAGTGAGGCAGCTGCAAAGGCATCCGACCCCCGTGGGGCGGCCATTAACTGATGGTGTCACGCTAAAAACACTGTTAAGGAAGGCAAAAGTAAACCACCTTAATTATTATTCCCAATAAAATAATGATAGACAACATATGTGTGAATATGTGTCCTGGCAACTGCGGGACTCAGCTCAAGGGTACCATGTGTCGTGCCCGGCAGCGGGGGAGGGAGGCTTCCGCGGTCGTCATCCCGCGAAACCCTTGCGGGGAAGAAAAAACAGCCGCAGGACAGAAGACGCAGAAGAAAACGAAAGTAGTTAGAATAGGAACATGGAACGTCGGGACAGTGTTGAGGACAGTCAAATTAGAGAATATTAAGATAGCGCTGGAAAGAGGTAATATAGATGGTTCAGGTCTATGCGAGTTGAGATTGAACGAGAGCGGAAATACTGGACTGATAATTATAGAATAATATACAGCGGCAGGGACGAGAGCCAAAGAGGGGTGGCCATAATATTACATAATGGGGTGGGAAGAAACGTAGTCAACATAGAGCAAGCAACTGACGCAGCCGACGACCTTGGTTATTGTTCAGGTATGCATGCCACCGAGAAACCACAAGGAGGAAGAAGTCGATAGAATGTACGATGAGTTAGAGGATATCATCGTGTGTGTTCCTGCAGGGAAACATTTGATAGTGATGGGGGATTAGAATGCGACGGTAGACGAAGGAAGAGATGGGGGTGAGGTGGGGGACTATGGGTTAGGCACGAGGAATAAACGCGGGGAGAAAGCAATTGAATTCTGCCGGAGACAGGGGTTAGTCATCACCAACACAAGGTTTAGACACCACGATAGGCGTAGGTATACATGGAAAATGCCAGGTGACTCAGGAAGGTATCAGTTACATTATATTATGGTTAGGCACAGATTTAGAAATAGTGTGATAAAATCGCACAGTTTCCTAGGAGCGGATGCGGACTCTGACCACAATTTAGTTGCAATGAAATGTAGCGTCCGTTTCAAACATCTTGCCAGGGGCGGCGGGTTAGGAAATGGAATTTCAAAGCATTAAAAGGATTGAAAAGGAGGAGTATAAGCAGGCTGTAGAGAAAATCATGGATGAGAATAAATAGCTGAGTATTCATGAAGAAATATGAAATTGTATCAAGAAAGTGATATCGACAGCCGCAAAAGACACTATAGGAACCGTTAACGAGATAGTATAAAGAAACCTTGGTGAGATGATTGCAAAAGGGGATGAGGAAAGAAGATGCAAGAATGTAAACACAGAGTTAGGCAAAATGAAGTACAAAGAGTAAAACAATAAATTGAGAACGGCTACAAATAAAGCAAAAGATGAACGGTGAAAAACGATATGCGAGGATATGGAAAGTTTACATAGGAAGGGTGAAATTGGATGCGAGGATATGGAATGTTTACAGAAGACTGGAGAAATTGGTGCTCTATACAGCAAGGTTACATTATTATCGAGAAGTAAGAAGACAAGACCTGTGCTAACAGTTGAAGATAAGTTGGGTAACATAATAATTGAAACAGAAAAAATTCAAGAGAGATGGAAGGAATATACATTTTCGATGGTGACCTAACACCCCCCGCCACACGCCCTTGCGGCAGCTTGCGGGGTATTATGTAGATGTATATGTAGATGAATATATAGAAACTCTGTATGGTAGAGAACTTAGGCCGACAAGGGTAGGCATAGAAAAGGAACATGACGTAGAAGAAGATAGCTAAGGTCCAGGCATACTCGACGATGAAATAGAAAGGGCATTAAAGGGGATGAAAGCAAATAAGGCCGTGGGGGTGGACAACATTCCTGTAGAAATGTTGAAATGTTTAGGAAAATGCGGGAAGAAGGCCCTATATGGACTGATTCGAAGTATCTATGAAGAAGGAATCTGGCCGGATGATATTGTGAGATCGGTGTCAGCTCCTATTCCAAAAAAGGCAAAGGCTACATCATGTAAGGACTACAGAACAATAAGTTTGATATCCCACGTAGCTAAACTTATTCTCAGGATCATCAACATAAGGATAGAGAGTAGGGCAAATGGATACTTATGGGATGATCAGTTTTGGATTTAGGAAAGGAAGAGGTACACGTGATGCCATTGCAGTAATGAGATCACTAATCGAGAGGAATATAGAAAACAATCAGGACGTATTTGCCTGTTTTGCAGATTTCGAAAAAGCATTTGATAGAGTGAATTGGGAAAAATAAATGCGTGTATTGCAGAAAATAGGAATGGATTGGAGGGACAGGAGACTGATCTGCAACCTGTCCATGTCTCAGACTGCTCAGGTGCGAGTGGGGAACGGAGAGTCCGGATGGGCAGTGTTAAGAAGATTTGAAGGCAGGGTTGCCCATTGCCACCGGTACTGTTCAACGTATATGTGGAGGAAATGATTAAAGAGGCATGGGAAGAACTGGAGGTAGGAATGAAAGTCGGAAGGGAATTTGTAAAATCGGTTAGGTTTGCTGATGGCCAAGCATTAGTTGCTCAGTTCTAGAAAGGGCAGGAACAGGATAGGGATGTTGGACGGGATGAAGGGAGGAAAGAAGTACACAGAGATGAAGAGGGACCTGGTGTAGATAAGTTTGCTGGATAGGGCTTGGTTTCGAGTTATTAAATGTTTATTTGACAGTCGCGTCCATCCATAAACCTTCCTAAACCGGTAGATTACCCAATAATAAGAATATTCTATCCGTATGTCTGCCCTCTTGTGCGAAACCCTTACTCCGTCCTCCGAAAATTTGAATTCTTTCTTTCCCACACTTTTCCTCTCTGATATCCTTTGGTTGCATTCTACTCACAAGCGCTTTATGCAATCCTCAGACTCACACCGGGTATACATTCGTCCTTTCCATCCCCTAATCACATGTACCTCCATGGATCCATTCATTGCCTTTTTATTTTTCACCTCGTTCCCATTGTCCCTTGATATCCCTTTCTCAATGTCTCCTCATATTTCTCACCCAGCCCTTAATTCCAATTGAGGTTCTGATTAAACGCCCCTTGATATAAATTCTTTTTTATTCCCAATAGCGCCTCCACATGCCAATCACCCATTTCTGCTCCGTTCCTCCTTTCCTGCCACTCGCCCAAATATTCTTTGTCGTTAATCATTTGATCAATCTGCTTGTTCGCTCGCGTGACTCCCTGTCAATATGCGGAGTATCTTTTCCTTGAACATTTTGTCACTCACCAGCACCATCTGAATTTACTAATCTTTTCCAAAATCCCTAATCAGGGCTGAGGGCACTCAACCTTGACCTTCCCCCCTACCTCATTACCCTGCACCTATTTCTCCAAATATACCAGTAATCTCTTCACATCACCTCACACTACTCTTATTGGCACATCTATGCCGTCATCTATCGCTATCATCTGCTTACTTGCTCCTCTATCCTTAGTATTCTATTTACACTTTCATCCGCCAGAGTGTCCGCTCTCCATGCCGCAGCTCCAGGTCAGCGGCTGTCAACTCGCCAAGGGCTCACGGATTTCGCGACAGAACAACCACGGCCTCCACTGCTTCCGGGCGCGACTCTCTGGAGGACGTCAGTCGCCAGAATTCATTATTCGCGGACGGAACGAATTCGTGACGGCGCACGCTGCGTGACGTGCTCAAAGGACGGGTAAGCTGACGAGGAAATAAATTAATCCAAAGTCGAGAGAAATGCCGGGATTATTTCACGGCGGCTAAAGAGTTCTCCCGCCAAACATGCGGCCAGTTGGCGCAGGGTGCGCGGCGCGAGGTGCGCGGCGCGGGAGGGGGGCGTCGAAGGAGTGCGGCGCCCATCGAAGGGGGGGGGCCTCCGCATCGACCACACGCAGCCCAACGCGAGCCTCAACTAAGCCGAAGGCCGCAATTTCGGTCGGGGTTCTTTGGATTTTGTGTTATTTGCGGAAGTATGACTTCTCTTCTGGCCGGAGGAGAAACTGGAATATTTAATATGGTTGGCCAGCAAGCTAATAAAAGATGCCCCAAATATGCTTACTCTTTCCGCTAGCTGGTGACGCCGCGGAAGCTCAATCGGAAGAAAAATCGGGCAAATTGCCGCAACATCACAATGATACGTATACTTAGACGCCAGTGTTTTGTTGGCTTCCCCAAGTCACAATCCCGCCAGCCTCTCCTTTGAGGCCCCTAGGGTGGACATCTAAGACCGCGTGAGTCAATCAACATGACAATAATGGCCACTTTTTGTGGTTCTTCACTTCACTTCCATATTTCCTTCCATTACGATCATAAAACCAACACAGTAAACTACAAGTATGTTGTATGCAAACACCGTGGCTAAGTTAACGATTTAAACAACTACAGACCGATAGCCTTCGAAAATACATTTGCAAATATATGTGAAAAGGTCATGTACATGCAAACAGTGTCCTATTTTGAAAGAAATTCTTACTTTCCAATTCGCAGCATGGATTTCGATCTGAAAGATGCAATAGGACTGCCAAATACCAGCCCATTTAGTGTATGCCCTAGCCCACACAGTCGGTAGTGATGCACTGCGCAGGTGATTGATTCGGTAGTCTGTCCCGGATGATACGGCTTATTAATTTGGTGACACTCTTCGCTTATAGGCATGGTGCAAGGGTGGTAGGAAGATGAGGGAAACAAGGTGTCCTCCCACAGGGACACCTTGTGTCCCTCCCGGATGCCTCCCACGAAAAGGTCGCCCCCTCGCATTTGGCAGCGGCAGCGTCATGGACCAAGGAATGATCCAACCTCCGGCCAGATATTGCGCACGGTGCACCCGCAATCGCCATTCAGATGAAATATAAGCTCAGGCGTACCACTACTGTCCGTTTTAAACGCGCTCTGACCCCAAGTTATGGGAACATTCCACACTTTCCAATTCCGTTCGCGGGAGAATTGGACTGTCACGCTCGCCTCACGCCTAGGGCGGTGCGAATGAACCCGGACCGGTGGTGGGTGGCGTGTTGGAAAGGGGGGGAAGCAGCGACGATGCTCTTTTGTGCCGCCCGTAATGGGAAAACGGGAACAGAGAGACAAGGTAAGACGATTGCATGCACATATTTACAGTGTAAACGCGCAGGTGCCTACACTGAGAGCACATAGCCACGGACGAAAAAGAGCACGTGATGAAGGCACCCGGAAGAGAGGGTGGGGGAGAAACTCTGATGGAAAGAGGTGTGAGGTACATGACAGGGGATAATTACACCTCAAATTATCGCCCGGTGATTTCCGAGGAGCCTTTTCTCACAGGAGAGGCAACGGATTGGATAATGCGAGTCGGAAAAGTGACGACGCTCCAAACAATGAGACGAGGGAGGTCGTTAAACTTACGCTCCGAAAAGAAACACATTCATTACGCCTCCCTTTGTTGAGGAAAGGCTCCTTCATTTCGGCCTCCCTCTGCAGCAGCCGTTTTTATTCGCGAAACTAGGGCTTTCTTCTCTCTCCGATTTCGTGATTTTGCCACAGCATCTGAGATGCGCATCAATACGCGCCCTTTTCTCGCCTCATCTTACCCAAGAATACTCCACTTCCAGCTGAATGCTTATTCTATAGACCTCTCCACATATACCCGAGGGAACGTTTTACTTTGCGCGTCTATCATCATTTCTTTCTTTTCAATTTCATGAATTTATCTTTTCATGGACCATAACCATGAACACTACGTGACAACCCACGCTTCTACATCAACATCAACTCAATATCCAGCAAGCCGCCGCAAGGGCGTGTAGATAGGGGATGTTAGGGCACCACCCGTAATTTAGAAAGAAAAAAACCGAATGCACAAGCCACAAATTTATGGTAAACATTCATGCAAGAACCCTTTCACACACATGCAAACCCACAAACTACCAACAAACATATACATTCTTTGAATTTTTAATTTAGTTCCGCCTTGAAACTTAAATGTTTTTAATATATCTAAATGGACTTCGCATTCTTACTGTTATGATTTCTTAATTTTCTGGGAAAGAATGAGTATTTGAATCTATCTGTATTGGAATCTATCTCCCTTGAAGGATTCCGCATTTTCGGGTTTTCACCGCGTTGTTGTACGCAGACACATGTCTATCTCCCTTATTTTATCTTTGTGGTATGTTCCATGCTTGGTCGATGATAGGATGGTGTAAAGGAGTGAACAAAAAATTATTTCTCATTCCAAGAACTGCTGAAGATGCCACCCAGGTAACTTTTAACGGAGTCTCCGGTAATTTGCATTTCATTGCAACAATTTAAGAGTGTAATAATCATACGCCTTGACCGGGATTCGAACCCGGATCCCTCGATGTCCGGGTTGTAGGGATCCGGGTTCGAATCTCGGTCAAGGCGAATGATTATTACACTGAAATTGTTGCAATGAAATGCATGTTAGCTGATGATTCCGTTAAAAGATACTGTTGCGGCATCTCCCGCAGTTTCTCGGCAAATGAGGTAAGTAGTTAGAATCTGAACATGGAATGTCAGGGCAATGTTGAGGAAAAGCAAATTAGAGAATGTTAGGCGAGGGTGGAAAGAGGTGATATAGATGTTTCAGTTCAATGCGATGTGAGATGGAAGGATGGCGGGGATTAGTGAAGTGAAAATTATAGAATAATATAGAGCGGCGGGGACGAGAGCCAACGAGGGTTGCCATAATATTAAGAAGCATAGTCAATATAGAGCAAGCATCGGATGTAATATTACTAGCATAGATCAAAGCAGAACCGACGAACTTCATTGTTCAGGTATAAATCCAACCGAGTACACATAAGAAGTAACAAATGGATAGGATACAAATCAGCTAGAGGTCATAATAGCGTGTGTTCCTGCATGGAAACATTTGATATTGATGGGCGACTGGAATGCGACGGTAGGCGAAGGAAGGTGGGGGGACTACGGTTAGGCCTCGACGAATGAACGCGGCGAGAAAGCAATTGAGTTCTGCAGGATACAGGGGTTAGATATCACCAACGCATGGTTTAAAACCCACAAAACGCCCAGGTACACATGGAAAATGCTAGGTGACTCAGAACAGTATCAGTAACATTATATTATAATTAGGCACAGGTTAAGTAAAAGTGTGATAAATTCGCACAATTTCCCAGGAGCGGATGCGGACTCTGACCACAATTTAGTTGTTATAAAAAAAACGTCTGGTTCAAAAAGATAAGGCAAGGGCGGCGGATTAGAATATGGAATGTAGAAGCATTAAAAGAAATTAAAAAAGGAGTATCAGAGGGTGCAGAGAAAATCATGGTTATGGGTAAAGAGCTGATTGCAAAAAAAAATGGGAATGTATCAAGAAAGTGATTCGAAGGCCGCAAAAGACCTTTTCGGGACCGTTAAGGGGAAAAGAATAAGGAAACCATGGGTCACGCATGAGATGATTGCAAAGATGGAGGAGAGAAGATATTGGATGAATGAAAACAAGGAATTACGCAAAATTAAGTACAAAGAGTTACAATAAATTGAGACGGGCCAAATATAACGCAAAAGACGAATGGTGGAAAACGCAATGAGAGGATGTGGAAAATTTACAGAGGAAAGATGAATTTGGTGCGTTATACAGCCACGCTGAGTTATTATTGGGAAGGCAAGATCTGCCCTAACAGTTAAAGATAAGTTGGGTAAGATAATAGTTGAACCAGAACCAATTCAAGAGAGATAGAAGAAATATATAGAAACAATGTATGGTAAAGAGGTTAGGCCAACAAGGTTAGACATAGAAAAGGAACATGACCAAGAAGAAGATAGCTTAGGTCCAGGCATACTCCACGATGAAATACAAAGTGCATTAAAGGAGATGAAAGCAAATAAGGCTGTGTGGGTGGACAACATTCCTGTAGAAATGTTGAAATGGTTAGGAAAATGTGGGAAGAAGACTCTATATCAACTGATTCGTAGTTAGTGTGAGGAAGGATTCTGGCCGGAAGACATCCTGAGGTCGGTGTTAGTTCCTATTCCAAAAAAGGCAAAGGCTACGTCATATGAGGACCACAGAACAAGGTTGATATCCCACGGACCTAAAGTTATTCTAAAGAACATCAACAAAACGACAGAGAGTAGGACTAATGATTACCTAGGGAATGATCAGTTTGGATTTAGGAAGGGGAAAGGTAAGGCATGACGCCATTGCAATAATGGGATCACTAAACGAGATGAATATAGAATAAAATGAGGACGTATTTGCCTATTCCGTAGATTTCTACAATGTTTGATAGAGTGAACTGGGAAAAACTAATGAGAATATTGCAGAAAATAGGAATATATTGGAGGAAAAAGGCAAATCCTCAGCCTGCACATCCCTCCAATTTCTCAGTTGACATTGGGGAACGGAGAGTCCGCATGGGCAGTATTACCAAGAGGTGTAACGAAGAGTTGCCCATGATCACCGGTGCTGTTCAACGCATATGTGGAGGAAATGATTAAAGAGGCATCGAAAGAACTGGAAGTAGGAATGAAAGTCGGAGGGGAATTCGTAAAATCGATTTGGTTTGTTGATGAACAAGCATTAGCTGCTCACTAAGCCACGGGGTCCAAGCATTGCTAAGTGAATTGGAGGTTCAGTGCGATATATATATATATATATATATTATTATTATTAGGTATCTCCCGGTTAAGGTAGGTTTTTGGATGGACCCAACTATCAAATAAACATTTTGTAACTCCAAAAAAAACCCAATCCAGCAAACTAATCTACATCAGGTCCCTTTCATCTCTGTGTACTTCTTTCCTCCCTTCATCCCGTCCAACATTCCTATCCTGTTCAATACCTATCCTCGCTTTCCCAACATCCCCCCTCTATTACCTTCTTCAACATTCCACTACCGCACAATACGCCTTTCATCCTTTTTTTCCAGCCTCCATAAAATTTCTCTCAACAAACCCCTTTCCTCACCCACCATCTCAGATAATTCCACATTTTTTTCCTTTCGGTCCATTGTACCTTCTCCATTCTTCCCCACATGCACATTTCAAAAGCCTCCAATCTACGTTTATCCTCCTACTTTGGTGACCACGTTTCAGCGCCGTACGCTCCATATAAGAGTTTTTACTAGTCTTGCCTTCACATCCCTACGCAACATCCCCGTCATCAGCACCCTCCTCCTTGAGAAAGCCTCCTTACCTAGCGCAATTCTTCTCCTTAGGTCCCTACGACTTAGACCGTATTGGTCCAAAACACTTCCGAGATATGTAAACTGTTCTACCTGCTCTATTTTTTCCCCGCCTATTTTAATATTTAGCTTAGCCTTTTTCTTTCTGGAAAATCACATAACCTTTGTTTTATTAATATTGATTCTCATCCCATATTTATCACACTGGACCTCCAATTCACTCAGCAATGCTTGCAACCCCTTGACTGACTGAGCAACTAATGCTTGGTCATCAGCAAACCTAACCGATTTTACCCTCCGACTTTCATTCCTACCTCCAGTTCTTCCCATGCCTCTTTAATCATTTCCTCCACATATACGTTGAAAAGCACCGGTGACAATGGCCAAACCTGCCTTACACCTCTTCCTTACACTGCCCATCCGGACTGTCCGTTCCCCACTCGCACCTGAGCAGTCTGAGACATGTACAGGTTGCGGATCAGTCTCCTGTCCCTCCAATCCATTCCTATTTTCTGCAATACACGCATTAACGTTTCTCAATTCACTCTATGAAACGCTTTTTCGAAATCTACGAAACAAGAAAATACGTCCTGATCGTATCCTATATTCCTCTCGATGTGTGATCTCATTACTGCAATGGCATCACGCGTACCTCTTCCTTTCCTAAATCCAAACTTATCATCCCCTAAGTAATCAATTGCCTTACTCTCTATACTTTTGTTGATGATCCTGAGAATAACTTTAGCTGCGTGCGATATCAAACTTTTTAAATTGTTATGTAATCTTTACATGATGTAGCCTTTGCCTTTTTTGGAATAGGAACGGGCACCGTTCTTACAATGTCATCCGACCAGATTCCTTCCTCATAGATACTATAAGTCAGTCTATATGGGGCCTTCTTCCCACATTTTTCTAAACATTTCAACATTTCCACAGGAATATTGTCCACCCCCACAGCCTTTTTTGCTTTCATCCGCTTTAATGCCTTTTCTATTGCATTGTCGAGTATGCCTGGAGCTATCTTCTTCTACGACATGTTCCTTTTCTATGTCTAACCTTGTTGGCCTAAGTTCTTTACCATACAGTGTTTCTATATATTCCTTCCATCTCTCTTGAATTGTTTCTGGTTCAACTATTATCTTACCCCACTTATCTTTAACTGTTAGCGCATATCTTGCCTTCCCGATAATAACTCAACATGGCTGTATAGCGCACCAAATTTATCCTTCCCCTGTAAATTTTCCACATCCTCGCATTGCGTTTTCCACCATTCGTCTTTTGCTATATTTTGCTATTTTGTCTAAATTTGTTCAAACTCTTTGTACTCAATTTTGCGTAATTCCTTGTTTACACTCATCCAGTATCTTCTCTCCTCCATATTTGCAATCATATCATCCGTGACCCATGGTTTCCTTATTCTTTTCCCCTTAACGGTCCCGAAAAGGTCTTTTGTGGTTTTCGAATTACTTTCTTGATACATTCCCATTTTTCTTCGATTGTACTGATGTCTTTACCGTGATCTATCATTTTCTCTATAGCCTGCAGATACTCTTTCCTCTTTAATCCATTTAATGCTTCTACATTCCATTTCCTAACCCGCCGCCCTTGCCTTATCTTCTTGAAACGGACGTTATATTTCATAACAACTAAATTTTGGTCAGAGTCCGCATCCGCTCCTGGGAAACTGTGCGACTTTATCACACTGTTCCTAAACCTGTGCCTAATCATAATACAATCTAACTGATACTTTCTGAGTCACCTGGCATTTTCCATGTATACCTTCGCCTTTTGTGATGTCTAAACTATGTGTTGGTGATGACTAACCCCCTTCTCCTGCAGAATTCAATCGCTTTTTCCCGGCGTTCATTCCGCGGTCACCCCACTTATCTTTAACTGTTAGCACAGATCTTGCCTTCTTACTTCCAAATAATAACTTAACCTTGCTGTATAGAGAACCAATTTCACCCTTCTTCAGTAAACTTTCCATATCCTCGCAATGCGTTTTCCACCATTCTTCTTTTGCTTTATTTGTGGCCCTTCTCAATTTATTGTTTAAACCTTTGTACTTCATTTTTCTTAACTCTGTGTTTACACTCTTCCATCTTCTTCTCTCATCCATCTTTGCAATCATCTCATCCGTGACCCATGGTTTCCTTATTCTTTTCCCCTTAACGGTTCCTATAGTGTCTTTTGCTGCTTCCGATATCCCTTGCTTGATACATTCCCATTTTTCTTCGATTGCACTCAGCTCTTTACCGTCATCCATTATTTTCTCTACAGCCTGCTGATACTCCTTCCTCGTTAATCCATTTAATGTTTCTACGTTCCATTTCCTAACCCGCCGCCCTTGCCTTATCTTCTTGAAACGGACGTTGCATTTCATAACAACTAAATTGTGGTCAGAGTCCGCATCCGCTCCTGGGAAACTGTGCGAATTTATCACACTGTTCCTAAACCTGTGCCTAACCATAATATAATCTAAATGATACCTTTCTGAGTCACCTGGCATTTTCCATGTATACCTTTGCCTTTTGTGATGTCTAAACAATGTGTTGGTGATGACTAACCCCCTTCTCCTGCAGAATTCAATCGCTTTCTCCCCGCGTTCATTCCTCGTGCCTAACCCATAGTCCCCCACCTCACCACCCTCTCTTCCTTCGCCTACCGTCGCATGGGTGACCCTACCGGGAGCAATTATATTTACTCCCGCCAGCACCACTCTAGGGGTCATTGGAACACACAAGCCCTTCCACCACGCCAAGGTTGTAATCCATGGGAGGGGATATATATATATATCATAAACACAGTAATCAACCCGAAGGTCGGTTTAGTAGGTGATGGTAGAGCTCACCCTTGTACCAAGCCCTATACGGCGTGTGAATATTCACACATCAGGGTAGGGGGGCCAGTTCCTTTCCCTGTGCCGGTTAAGGTTTCCCAGGAAGATCTGGTACCCGAAAAATCAACTACCCTGGGTGGAGCTGCAGGTGCCAGAGTGTCTATAAAATATTAAGCAAGAGATGGAAAGAGGTAATATAGATGTTTTAGGTCTCTGCGAGGTGAGATGGAAGGATGGCGGGGATTACTGGAGTGACAATTATAGAATAATATAGAGCGGCGGGGACGAGAGCCAACGAGGGGTTACTGTAATATTAAATAAAGGGAAGGAAGAAATGTAGTCAACATAGAGCAAGCAACTGATAGAATTTTACTCGTAGAGATTAAAGCAGAGCCAACGGACTTGGTCATTCTTCAGGTAAACATGCCACCGAGTGACCACAAGGAGGAAGAAGTCCATAGGATGTACGATGAGTTAGAGGATATAGTCGCGTGTATTCCTGCAGGGAAACATTTGATAGTGATGGGAGATTGGAATGCGACGGTAGGCGAAGGGAGAGAGGGTGGTGAGGTGGGGGACTATGGGTTAGGCACGAGGAATGAACGTGGGGAGAAAGCGATTGAATTCTGCAGGAGAAGGGGGTTAGTCATCACCAACACAAGGTTTAGACATCAGTCATCAGAGATGAAAAGGGACCTGATATAGATTAGTTTGATAGGTGGGGAGTCACAAAATGTTTATTTGATAGTTGTGTCCATCGAAAAACCTACCTTAAACGGTAGATTACCTAATAATAAAATAATATATATACATATAATAGATTTTTATAAGGATGTATATATAAATATATATATATATATATAAAGATGTTTATATACATATAATGATATATATATATATATATAATAAAATAAGGGTTATGCGATTGTCCAGGAAGAAAAGGGCTAAGCTGCACATTAACATAGGAAGGGAAAAATAGAGCAGGTAGAAAAATTTACGTATGGGGGAAAAATTTTGGACTATCACGGTCACAGTAGTTGGGAAGTTAGGAGAAATATTGCCCTAGGAAAGGAGGGTTTCTTATGGAGGAGGGAGTTGATGACGAGGACGTTGAGTAGGGAGGTTAAGAAAAGACTCGTGGAAACTCTGATACGGAGCGTACGAAGTGGAAACGTAGTCCCTGAAGCAGAGGATTGACGTAGATTGGAGGCTTTTGAAATGTGGTTTTGGGGAAGGATAGAGAAGTAGAAATGTACCGAAAGGAAAACAGTTAGGTGAGTAGAGGGGTTGTTTGGGAGAAATCCTATGGAGGCAGGAGAAATGGATGAAAGGCGTATTGAGCGGTAGTAGGATGTTGAAGACTGTAAAAGAGGGTCGAATGTTAGGCAAAGGAGGAAAGGGCAGGAACAGGAGAGGGATGTTGGACGGCATGAAGGGAGGAAGGAAGTACACAGAGATGAAGAGGGACCTGATGTAGAGTAGGTTCCTGGATTGTGTTTTGTTAGAAGTCAAATATTTATTTGGTAGTTGTGTCCATCCATAAATCTGCATTAACCGGTAGATTAATACATGTCGGGTGCAAAATGCATGCCCGAAGTGGGATACTTGACAGTTAATCCTCTCAGACACAACCTAGTGGTGGTTTAATTACCGTATAGTTAAGCATGAACAAAGTTGCTCGTAATTAAAGGTCCTCAAAAGGTTCCTGAGGTAAACCCAAATAACATTTGTAGGCATTTTAATTTACAATCTGTAATCACGAGAGCCATCGGTGCAACAATATCAGAAGACGATATGCACGGAGTGTATCGGCGGAAAGGCGACCGAGGAGGGAGGGGGGACTCGCCGAGGACATTGATTACACGAGGAGATAAAGGAATACATGAAGTTTGAAAGTGATGGAAATATGCAAACAGTTGTAAATCCGTCAACAGACTGCGAGCAAAAAAGAAACACAGTTATTGTTATTAAATTAGAACGGATGTGCAAACGTATGTTCACCTGTGGAATTGGAATTCCCTCTATCTACCAGCCACTTCGGAAAGAATGCAGAGAACTTGGCTTAATTCCATCGCGAATATAAAAGATAGCGCATACTTGGGTTAAACGGGTATCAATACAACGGTTGCAATCTCGAGAAGATGAAGTATCTGCAAGAACCAGCTGCGCAAGTCGAAGAAAGAAAGTCACCGTAATCGACTCGGAGATTGGCTGAGCTCACCACCAGGGTGCGCGCATTTCACCAAGCAGTGAGGGTTCCGTTCCGTTTGTCGCCCGTGGTTTCCCAGGAGGATCCGTTGTCGGAAATATCATGTGGCAGGTGTCAAGCCGAGGGTACCCATAGGCTGTTTTTCCAATACAGATGGATTCAAATACTCATTCTTCCCCAGAACAATCAGAAATAATAATAGTAAGAAACCGAAGTCCCTCTAGAAATATTAAAAACATTCAAGTTGCAAATCGGAAAAGAATATAAAATTCAAAGATATATAGGTTTAAATGTAGGTGCATGCGTGTGTTTGTTGACTTGTGAATTTACATGTATGTGGGGTGAAAAAGTTCTTACATGAATGTATTCCAGGTTTGGTTTGTGGAATCCATAATTTGTGGCTTCTGCATGAGATTTTTTTCTTTCTCAATTACGGGTGGTGCCCTAACACCCCCCGCCACACGCATTGCGGCAGCTTGCGGGGTATTGAGTAGATAATTTAGGCATATCGCCCGGAATCGAACTCGGGACCTTCCTGGCGGCAGCCCAGCACTTCGCCAATGGACTTCCATAGCCATTGCCACCGGTGCAACCGGGAGACGCAATGTCCTGCGTTATTTTGAATAGCGAAGGAGAATCACTCGACCAACGTGTCTTCTCAATAGTGCTGCTTCAAGAAGCAAATACCATTTTAATTTGCTCAAATGATTGGGTCAGTAGGGGGGGCGCCCATATATCTACATCTACATAAATACCCTGCGAGCCATCAAAAAAGGTGTGTGGCGGGGGGTGTAGCACCAGGAGGAAAGGGTAAGGGATGAGGGGCTGGGGTTTTACAAATATGTGGGGGAAGGTGGGGGGAACTTGTAACAAAAATATTTATACATATCCACGCGCAGTCCCTAACCTGTACGTTAACACTTATTGCGTTCAACTGACCCCTGGGGGATTTCGACTACAAGCATCCTGGTGTCTTATCGTTCTAGGAAAAAATGACATTTTAAACCTGTCAGTCTTGCAGTCTATCTCTCTAATCTTATACTCGTAATCCCTCCGACCGTAATATATTTTTGATCGGGTTCGTATTATATTCCTGATGTTCTCGGAAAAGGGCGCACCTTTAAATTTTTTTAATAAGTTTAATCCATATTGTAAACGCCACTACGTAAGAGAATCCCAGCCTAAATTGTCAAACAAAGTAGATACGCTGCTGCGTTGGTCATAAAAATGTTTGGCAAATCCAGCACCCCTCCGCTGAACTCGATCTAATCCCGATATCAAATTTATATTTTGAGGATCCCATATACTGGCAGCATACTCTAGGTGGGGCCTGACCAAGGCAAGGAAACATCGTTATTTCACCTTTTCGTCGCATTTACCTAGCACTCTTTTCACAAATCCCAATTTTTTATTAACGCCACCGCATATTTATCGTATGTGTTTTTTTCCCAGGACAGATCGTGAGTAATTGTTACACCCAAGTATTTAAAGGAATCTACCCTCGCGATTTTGGTTTGTTTCACTTTGTAACTACAAGGGAGGGAATTACTCTTTTCTCAAAAATGTATTACTACGCATTTTTTTTAAATTTAATTCTATTGCCATGTATCGCACCAATTTTGAATTGCATCTAGGTCGTTGGCTAACACGACTCTGTCTTTGTGACTTCGAATGTCCCCATAAATTACTGCATCATCGGCGAAAAGACGGAGCTATCTATTAACTACGGTACTGAGGTCATTTATGTGATAAGGAAAAGGAGGGGGCCTATGACACTTCCTTGTGGTGCACCAGACGTGACCTTGACGGTATCGGATAATATACCGTCCAGGACGACTGCTTGGACAACATCACTTATGAATTGTTTAATTCAGTTAATAATACTCTCGTGTATTCCATACGTTTCCAACTTCGCGAGTAATTAGCAATGAGGGACTTCATCGATAGCTTTCTTAAGATCTGGGAATATCGCATCAACTAGAATATTACTTTCACCGGAGTTCAATATATCATATACAAAAGTGCGAGTTCAGTTTAGCAGGATCTACCCTTACGGAAGCCGTGTTGGATATTAATCAATAAATCTTGTCTATCGAGGTCCCTCATTATGGAACTAACAATGATGATGTGAACAAAAATCTTAGAGGTGTTGGAGGTAAGCGATATTGGCCTATAATTCCTGGGGTCATCCCTGTCTCCGTTTTTAAATATGGGTGTTACAGAAGCCATCTTCCAGCCGTTTGGCAAGCTTTTTTCTGCTAATGATTTCTAAAATATTATATCAAAATAAGGGGCAATTTCAGCCGACAGTTCTTTATACACGCGCGCCGGTATCTCATCAGGTCCCAGAGATTTGTTGGGGTCGATGTGTTTATGGAGTAATTCTATTCCGCGGGTGGAAAAATCGATTGCTTGCACTGGTTGCTGAAATGTTTTCGGAAGGTTCTTGGGTATATTCTGTGAGCATGTGTTGAAAACACTCTGTAAGAATGAGTTCGATATGTTGGCTTAATCTAAACTACTCGTTACTTTATCCCCATTTTCGTTATTCAATGAGTTTACGGTGGTCTTTTTTCCCTGCACTTCCCTGACGTAGGACCAAAACATCTTTGGGTTATCGTTTAAATGTTCGCCAAATTTTTTCCTTTTGAATTCCGCCAGCGCCTTCCGGAAGACCTTCTTGGCAGTGGACCTAGATGCTTTGTAGTTCTGCATGGTTTCGTTGATTTTATCAGGGGAGGAATCTTTCACCGCGTTTTTCATTCTGGCATGGCACACCCTTTGCCGCCTAAGAGATTTCCGTACTTCAGAGTTGTACCATCGGGGTTCCTTATTCTCTTTTATATATTTAGTAGGTATAAACCTTTGTATTGCTGAACGTGTTATCGTAGGAAAATTATTCCAAGTATCCTCGTCACTACTAGTTTTGCTTAATTTGTTCAATATAAAAAAGAACTTTTTAATTCACATTTTAAGCCATCATAGTCCGCTTTACTCAAAAAATAAACCGCGCGCGGCTGCAAGCCTTTAGTTCCGCGCGGCTGCAAGCTATTAGTTACAAAGAGTTCCCCGAGTGACCAACCGTCCTGCACTGAGGGTGTCCAAATGCTGCACAGGACATGAACCGGATGTGACCCTGCCAGTGCGGGCCACGTGTGCCTGACCCTCGGTAACCCCCGCAGGGCAAGGGTCCAGGCGTGGCTCGCGGGGACGTCATTCCTTGAGGAAGATTAACGACGTCCCCTACTGGACAAAACGGTATATATGGGTCTCATGCCTAACGGTCCGGGGAGTCTTGTGCTTTGCGTGATAGAGAGTTTTGTGCTTGGCGACATAAGGGTCGTTGGTTCGGACGTGCTCCCAGTGCGACCCGCCGGTGACCATCACGACCGAGCACGGGACCACGGGGTACTGATGGGCTCGCTCCCGACTTATCCCGCGAGTGCCCACCCGGTTTAGTTGTAAGTTGTTCGCCATGGATTAGTGTAAATTGTTCTCCATGGCTTGATCGTTATTGTGTTTTTGATATATGTCTTTAGACAATAAATGTATTTAAAGTAAGAAGGTTGCCTTCATACATTATCGACCCGACCTCCCCACCTATGTCCGCCGCGACACTAACAGATCAAGAATGTTCTTTCCCCTTGTTGGTGAAGTGACTAATTGATGTAGGGAATTCGAGGTGAACGTAAATAAGAGGGACTCGCATAAATCCTTGTCTTTACCTCCATTTATAAAACTTCACGAATCCCAATTTATTGTGAGAACATTAAAATCGCTTCTGATAATAAGGCTATCCTCATTGTTGTGGGATGTAAAGCTTTGTATCTGTTTTTCCAGGTCTGGTATTGAGTTAATGCAAACGTGGGGTGGTCTATAATACGCACAGATATATATATATATATATATATATATATATATATTCTTTCATCGATCAGGGTGTTTTCACTGAGCACCATACACTTTCTATACAGCTATCAAGAAATAACTCGGCTCTACTGACGTTTGAGTTCTTAACCGCAATTAACACTCCTCCTCCGGCTCTATTTTTTCTGTCGTTTCTATAAACTATGGAGGACCTTGGAAATATTTCGCTGTCTGCGATGTCATCTGTTAACCAACTTTCAGTTCTTATAATGATATCTGACTCTGTGCTATGAATGAGGTAGTGAAATTCCGTTATATTATTTTTTAAACTTCGGCAGTAAACTACTACTACGGAAATTATATCTCCGTCTAAAACCTTCTTTGCGGTCTGCTTTCTGGGGATGTTATTTAATCTTTTACATGTCTTAGTATGCGATCGGCCTACATTCTGATTAGAAATTCTTTCTTTTGTGTCATTAGCAGTGTGAGTACTTGGAAAAATCTCTTTTGGCAACCTAGTATTGTGAGACCCACTAATTGACTTACACCTTAAGATATCGTCATTAGGGCAATTTGCTCCAATACCTAACCTACGTATTTGCCGAAAACATATCTAAAGTGCTTAAAGATCCTATGAAGCACCCGAACCGACGCCTCAATCAATAACCCACAATCTGGGTTAGGGGTCTCAATTATTAGTTTGCGATTCCGGAACGACAACCGATATGCGCCGCTACTCTAGCCGAAGGCAAAAACGGATGGAAATATGCAACAGCCGTTAGTTCAACCACGGGGTAGAACACCAAGGGTGACCCTCTTCTAGAGGAGACGCCGTCAAAGAAGACACGATTCCTCCGAATTCTGGAAGCTGCTCATTGGGGATCGAGGAGTGCTGCACGGCACAGCGGGGAATACGGAAGCGGATTCATACCCGGGAGGCGTAGGGGGACGGTTTCATCTGGGGATGTGCCTCCACGTGTTCAATGACGCACCACGGCCGAGGTCACTCGGCGATCGATGCGCGGCTGCAGGAAGCTGCCCCTCCGCATGGCCACGGATGATCGGCTAAACAAGCTCCGCCAGCGACCGAAATCCGTTGGAATCAAGTGGAATACGATTGAGAATCATCCCAGGCACGCTCCAAGACGTTCGACTAATAAATTGAATCGATGATCCTCAACGGAGCGCGTGAGCGGCTACAGGGGAGTATTCAATACTAGTGACTACATGTTACTCACGGATATTAGGACTCTGAAATCTGGTCCAATCACAGGATCACAGTAGGAATGTCACCGTACCTGCAGGAAGAAAAGATACCGATTAGCAGACGGACAGGACTGAGATCTAACCTTTTGACCTTAGTGCACCGACAGACTCCCAAAGCTGACTTACGAATTCAAAATAAACAGGGCATCGATTCAACTGCTATTGTTATCACCAATGCGATTCATAGAGAATTTTTCCAGCATTAAACTTATAGACACGGTACTTCTTTAGCTACCATTGTTTCGGTAATACCTCGACTCCCACGCTGCCATCTTGCATTTAAGGTACGTTTCCTTCTCAATGCTATTTGATAAAGTGAAATGGTTCCAGAATTGAGGAGTAAAAGCAGAGTAAATATTAAATGTTTAATTAATTGGAATTGAAATTTGATCTCGCAAGGCATACATGTAACTCTGTAGGCATGAAGGAGGGCAGTCCACTCTCTCCACGTCAGCAATTCCGGCGATGCCTTTGGCTAACTCTCCTAACTGACCAGCGCTCCAAGGTTACTCCGTAGCATGGTCATCTCCCTCCCGGGATGAAGCAAGGAATTAAGATACTAACACTCCTGCCGAGAGGATTGCAAGCGCTCGAAGCCTATTCCCGATGGAATCCAAATAGCATAAGAAATCATTTCAATTCAACAATTTCAGAGTGTAAAAATCATTCGCATTGATCGGTCAACGAGAATGATTATTACACTCTGAAATTGTTGCATTGAAATGCTTATTAGCGGATGACTCCTTTAAAAGTCAATGTTGCGGCATCTCCCGCAGTTTCTTGGAATAAGAAATAATGTTTCGTTCGCTTATTTGCACCACAATCAGGCTCAACTAATACTTGCCCACAGATGGCTGATGCCGCAATACCTCCCGCAATCCGCCAGGGCGGCGTCCACTTCTGGGTGCTGCGTAGATGTAGTGTCCCGGTTCCACTCTCCGCGACCTTCGAGGGCGTCTCCTTCGTGTCCGATCTCAAGTGACACGGGCACTCGAGGATCTTCTCACGACCCACGCAACCCCGCCACATTTCTTCCAGACTGAACTTCCATGTCTTGGAATCGGATTCGATTGGGTAAATTTTAGTTCACGCAGGGCTACATAATATATTCTCTTCCAGACTCACCCACATGGCTCATTCACCATGCAAGAAAACCACGCTGATAATTTAAGGAAGGCAGCTTAGCATTTCGAGGTGACCTTGATTATACGATATTTGTTCCATGCAAGAGTGTAGCAAGGTCACCCCATTGCCGTCCTTCCTCGAGAGGATTCTAATGTTGACAAGGGCATCATGTCGTCATCATGATGCTGACGAATAGGTGGGATTTATCGAAAAAACTTTTAAAGAGTTTCTTCCAATCATCATCCGTTTAAAATGTGAATTAGATCCGGGTGCAATTCAGTCATTATGAATATGATGAGCATTTCTACAACACGGAGTTTTTCTTTGACATTCAAGGAACGTGGAAGGCCGCCGTGTCGTTCAAGCGTTCGTCGATGTAGCCACTCGGGATGGATCGCTGGTTTCTCGATATTAACAACAGGGGTGGTTACAGTAGGATAGGGTTTTTGCATGAATGTATGCACCACTGTGGGTATGGATTTGCATGAATTTGTTGGTTTTGAATGCGATTTTTTTCCCTCTTTTGGGTGTTGACCTAACCCCCCTCGCCACACGCCCTTGCGGCGGCTTGGGGGGTATTATGTAGATGTTCAGTAGGTTGGCTTCGTTGAGAGGCGAAGGGATATCAAACGTTTCAGCGGGAGTTTTTAAGGAACTAACAAGACTCTCCGTAGACCTCTGGGTGCCAAGAGGAAAGGACTAACCGGGAAGCACCGTCTGAAGACGGACCACCGGATCGCGCCTCCCCCGGCCGCAGCGTAACTTCCTGCCGACCCAGCCAGCAGCAGATGGCAGCCGGTTGCCTCCCGCCAGGACAAAGAAACGCCCCGGATAAGAAAAGGAACGAAGACGGGAGAGATAAGAATTTGAGCGTCGTACCGCGCCTCCTTCCCCGACCGGTCGACGCTCCGCTCTTTTATTGTATTCCCGCGGAAGGGGGTGGGAGACAGCCTCCATTCCCGATCTCTCGCCCGCCGAACAACACCCCCCAAACGTTCCCTCCGTAAAAACGCAGCCACGTGACACGTCCCCGCGTCGAAAATGATTCCCCGGCCCAACGGCAGTACTAGGGCGGAGGTGGGGGGGCGGGGATTAGATTTGCGCTAATGCGGGATCCGTGCACACAGGGGGTGGGGGCACCGGAGGGGTACATGCCGACTCACGAGTGGGGAATTGAGAGCGGCGGCGATCGAAGCGGCCGACGCCATCTCTCCTGCGACAACGTTTCACGACTCGAGCGTGCGTGCGTGCGGAGGGGCAATGGCACGCACGGGAGGGGGCGGGGCACCCACGCCACCCTCTGCAGCGATCGAGGTCCATTGGCAGCAAGAGGCGGCATCTGGGGAGAGTGCCCTAGGAAACGGGAGTGGGGCGCGAACAATGGAACGCCATTCCTACCCGGTAAAGCTGCTCCATCTCAATAGGCTTCTCTTCGGATAATTTTGGTGCGAGTTATCAGTAGGAGTTCCGATTTCTTCGTCAAGATGAAGAAACTACAGTCAATCGTACAAATTCAAGATTCCACCCATCATTAAAATCCTCTCATCATTGGAGCCACACTACCGCGAAAAGCGACAGACAGCGTGTATCCCCACGAACGAGAGAGGGAGATAGAAAGGAAGAAGCCGGCCACGCGCGAGAAGGGTCCTACGCAGGGGGGAAAAGTGGTCCCCGCAACCTGGTTAAAATGAGCAAAATGAAATCCCCATAAAAGGGTGTTTTGACGAAAGAATTTGCAAGAGTAAAGGCTCCTGAACATGGAACCACCGCAAGTAGGTATGAACTTTCCATTTGCATCTTGTGTCCTGATACTGTCGGTTTTGCTTTACAAGGTTAAAGTGAGATGGCGACCGCAGGAGCCTTGACTCTCCACTACACACTGCCGATTGGGCCGAGTACCATTTTTCCAAGGGCTCATATTCTCTATACCGTCAATTAGAAAGCTCTTTGTAATAAAAAATGATTTGGTTTTCCGTTGCCTTCCTCAATAGTGTTTTTTATGTGACACCATCCACATCTACATAATACCCCGCCAGCCACCGCAAGGGTGTGTGGCGGGGGGTGTTAGGTCACCACCCAAAAGAGGAAAAAAGAAATACCGCATTACTGTAAACAGCAATACATTACTTAATGGCATGCGGGAAGGGTTTTGACACAACACACAGGAGGTTAGTGAAAGTGCATGCAATTGAGTTTAACTAATTGCTACCTAGACGCCGAGGGTGGCAAGTGGCATTTTTGTTATCTCCGAGTGTGACCCTACAGTTGTTATCCCGTATTGTCCGTGGTAAGAAGGAGTCCTTGAGTCTGCTAGTTCTGGCATCTATTTCCCGAATTTTGTACCCATGATCCAAGCGACCAATGTATGTTGGAGCGCGAATAATTTTCGGGACCTCGGTGCTGAAACATGCGGATCTGAATTTATTTAGTAAGTTTAACCTAGCATTGAGTCGTCTTTCTTCCAATGATTCCTATCCCAACTCCATAAGCATTTCAGTGACGCTTTTCGTTTTATCGTAACAGTTTTCCACGAAACGAGCTGCCCGGCGTTGGACCTTCTCAATTTCCCGAATGAGGCCTTTTTCACACGGATCCCATCCGCTACATGCATATTCTAAATGGGGCCTAACAAGAGCGTGATAACAACGTTCCTTGACCTTGGAGTCACTTCTGCCGACAATGCGTCTAATAAATCCTAATTTTTTATATGCTTGCCCGCAGACTTTACGTATATGGGTCCCCCAAGTTAAGCCTTAGTTAATGTAACACCTAGGTATTTCACCGTATCAACTACTTCAAGGTCAACTCCAGCTAATTTGTAAACGAATCCCGTGGATCTTTTGAAGAAATTTACCACCGAACATTTATTAAGATTTAAAGGCAATCCCCATTTTGAACACCATTCATTGATGCTATTTAAATCACGCGCTAGAGTTAAACGATCCTCATCCCCAGATATCTCCCGATAAATCACTGTGTCATCCGCGAACATCCTTATCTTACTTTTCACTTCGCGGTTCAGATCGTTAACAAAAATCAAGAATAGTAACGGTCCGATAACACTTCCCTGAGGAACCCCCGAGGTTACTCGTACGCTGGTAGAACTAGCGTCGTCAAGGACTACCCTCTGTTCCCGGTCTGAAAGGAAGTCTTCAACCTAATTTATTGCCCCCTTGTGTATACCTGCGCCCTTTATTTTTTGGATGAGTTTACCATGCGGAACCTTATCAAATGCCTTTTGAAAGTCTAAAAAGATCGCATCCACTTGCCTACCACTTTCACCCGATAAAAGTAAGCCATGTGTGAACAATCCTAATTGGGTCTCGCATGAGCGGGTTTTTCTGAATCCGTGATGATTGTCACTTAAAAAGTTTATGTTACCAAGGTGTCTCATTATGGAACTGACAATTATGTGCTCTAAAATTTTGCTACATATAGAAGCGAGAGAAATGGGTCTGTAATTGCTGTCCTGTCACCACTTTTAAAAATAGGCGTTATTTGCGCGGTTTTCCAATTCTTAGGGACTTTGTACTCAGTGAGTGATTTGTTAAATATAAATTCGAGATACGGGGCGATGTTAGGAGCTAAGTGTTTTAGCACCCTAGCTGGTATGTTTTCGGGACCCGGGGATTTGTCTGGTTTAATGTCTTTGAGCAATTTGGCAATTCCTTGCTCGTCCGCTGTTATTTTTGTCATGGGTTCAGTATATATTGTTTCTTGGAGATACGTGGTGGCTACATCGTTCGTGAAGACGTTCTGGAAGAATTCGTTTAGAATGTTGGCTTTAGCCTCACTGTCAGTATGAATGATATTGTTGCAGTCCCTTAAGCAAGCCACGGTTTGTTGACCCCCATTTACTTCCCTAACATATAACCAGAAAGCTTTGGGGTCAGTGTTCAAATACTCGCAGAGTACTTTACGCTTAAAGTCTTGCAAAGCGCTACGTAATTGTGTTTTAGTTTCAATTTTAGAGGATCTATACTTGTCCAAAAGCTGTTTATTGTCCAAGGGTGGTGAGTTCAGACATGGTTTCTTTACCCTAGAGTGTAACATTCTCTGCTTTCGAAGGGCTTTTTTAACGCCTTTGTTGTACCACCTGGGGTCGCGATTTGCTTTAACGTATTTTACAGGGATGGACTCTGTTATTCCTTTTTGCATAATTTGGACAAACTGTTTCCAAGTTTCTTCCACGGTGGCAAGACTTAAGCGCGTTTTGAAATCGTGTAGAGAAGAGTTTAAATGGCTGGCAAAAGTTTCAAAATCTGCTTTGTGATAATTATAAATTTTTCTTTTTGGCTTAATATTCTTTTTTATTTCTATGTTAAAGTTGATAATAACTGATTTATGGTCACTCATACCCTCGTCGGTTGATACACTATTAATGCGTTCCGGTGTGTTCGTAAGAAATAAGTCCAATATGTTCTTTCCACGGGTGGGAGTGCGTACTGCTTGATGGAGCGAGTTTCTTTGAACCAATTTTAGTAAGAAATTGCAGGATTCGCGATCACGGGTCCGAGATTTAACGCTATTGCTGTCCCATTCGATACCAGGGAGGTTAAAGTCACCACCAATTACTACCTTGATCAAAAAGTTCCGGGAATAACCACCGTGTGGCGCTCCCATCGTTCCGATTTGAGTTCTGTTTTTTTTGTTAAATTGGTACATCTGTTGTTGATATTCCATTTAAATCTTAGTGTCATAACTTGACATTTGCAAAAGTTACGTAGCCAAGAGTACATCTATCTCTGTGTGTGTTGGTGATTTTTTACAATTGCAGAAATGGATTTAAATTTGCAACAACGAACTTGTATTAAATTTTGCGTAAAAAACGGATTTAGTGGCGCACGGACGTTGGAAATGTTGGAAAAGTGTTTCGGCAACGATTCTCTAAAAAAACGGTCGTTTACCAGTGGCACGAGCGGTTGAGAAGTGGTCGTGAGTCAATCGAAGATGATGAACGCAGTGGCAGACCATCGACATCGAAAGTCGGTGAAAAAATTGATAAAGTAAAAGAAATGTTGGTCAATAACCGCAAATTAACCATCAGAGAAATAGCGGAGGACTTGAACATTGCCTATGGATCCGCCCAAGACATTGTGGTTAATGATTTGGGTTTCCGTCGTGTAGCAGCAAAGTTGGTGCCAAAAGACCTCAATTTCATGCAAAAAAGAGGCCGTGTTGACGTCGCAAAAGACATGATTTGCGAGGCTGAATCCGATCCCACATTCATCAAAAGGATCATTACTGGAGACGAGACGTGGGTTTATGAGTACGACACGCAATCCAGACATCAGGCAAGTGAATGGTGTTCACCAAATGAGCCGAGACCAAAAAAACCACGTCGTTTTCAGTCAAAAAAGAAGGCAATGCTGACGGTTTTCATGGATTACAACGGTGTAGTGCATCATGAATTTTTGCCAGAAGGCCAGACAGTAAACAAAGAGTATTATTTGGGCGTTATGAGACGTTTGCGTGAAGCAATTCGCCGAAAGACACCAGAAATCGTCGCACAGTGCGTCGAGACCGTCGCACAGTGCTATCATTATTCGTAATTTTTTGACGAAAAATGCAACAAATACCATCCAACAGTAAACTGTAAAGTTTATTGGGAAAATTTCTTGGTCATAGATGTTTATACACAGCCAACTCTCTGTACCTAATATTATATCAGCCGAATGACATTGGATTATGTGCTCGAGATCCGCTATTTTATTTTTGAGGCTTCTGCAATTTAATACAAGTGTATTTAGGTTGTTTTTCTCTTAAGTAACGCCCTTGTTTGTGTCTGACCGTAATTTACGACACGTTTGTGGAGAAGTGCATGTCAAATGTCTTTCTACGTCAATGCCAGGGTTGTCGGTTACTTTTACATGTCGGTTGTATGTTGTATTAAAACAAGTTTGTGTTTGTTCTGTTATTTTTGGGATCTGTGAGGCGTAACCTGATCTCAAGTGACAAAAAGCGCTGGATTCTACTTTATTTATCCCAATATATGACCTGCGCTCTTGCCTTCCAACTATGCTAAACCCTAGAAACGTGTTCGTGTAACCTACGCGCTACACACTGTGATGCCACGGCAGTATAATGGACCCCGGAGCGATTTAGGGGTACCCGACACGATGAGAGGACAGGCCTCAGATCAACGAAGTCCGCTCCGATTTCCCGACTGAATCCCAACAATCTCTCGTTTATACCCTCTATTCTGCTCCAAACGAGCCTTCCGCGGTCAGTACGTGGCACAATACTACAAATACTTAATTTAAAAGGAACCTTCAACTCTGCCTCAACCCGTTTCACCTCCGAGTGCATCTCCTTAAAGGAGCGCAGGATCTCTTCAGATCCACGTTCTGAGGCGTCGTCTGTTCTCACCATCACTCAATGGCCGCCCCACTGGGGTCGGACGCCTTTGAGGCCGCCTCACTGAGGAACAGACGTTGCGCGGACTACCTTTCCTCTTTTGCACCTACCCTTCGACCTGTTATGGGTGATCCTACCAGGTGCAATTATCATTCTCCCGCTATAGGAGTCATCGGAACGCACAAAACCTTTTCCACCACGTCAAGGTTGTAGTCCATGGGAAGGACTCGTGCTATATTCATGATAATTCAGCAGATGTACATTGGCGGTGACGAGGGTGTCACGCATCCGTTACATTCTAATTCAAAAATGGAGAGTAAATACGGCGTTTTCTTTTGTGTGTAATGCCATTCCATTAAGTCACGCGTCTACACGGTTGAATTTAAAATTCGACCTAAAGCCCGATGGACGCCCTGCTTATTTATTAAGCAACGTGGCAGACAGGTACTGTGGATTAGGGTTTGCATGCGTGTGTTAGTTTTGAATGCGGTTCTTCTTTTTTTCCTTTTTTTTGGGTGGTGACCTAACAACCCCCGCCACACGCCCTTGCGGGGGCTTGCGGGGTATTATGTAGATGTAGATGCATACGCAGATGAGCGAGAGGCGGCCAGTGAGGCAAATGATGAACTTTGGTCGCTCTAGAGTCCTTACAGGAGCAATAAAAAGAATTGCGATGAAAATCAACCAGAATGAAACTAATATATGAGATTTTACGGAAGACGGAAGGCTGTATTAAAATTTGAACTAGGAGGGAATATAGCATAGTAGGTGGAACAACGTACAATTTTGAGCAGAACTTTGGAGAAAATGGGCAGAGTAGTAGAGATATAAGGATGGTGAATGCCGGAACTAGCGGATTCGGGGACTCCTTCCCACGGACGATGCGGGGTGGCAGCTGCGGGGTTGCACTCGTGGATGGCAGAGGTGCCACTTGTCACCCTCGGCGTCTAGGTAACAATTAGTTATACTCAATTGCATGCACTTTCACTAACTTTCTGTGTGTTGTTGTCGGGGCCCTTCCCGCATGACCGCATTGGAATGCCATTAAGTAATGTATTGATGCTTACAGTATTGTTTGCTGTGCTTTTGGTTCCCTAAATTTCCCCTTCCATCCCTTGCCCCTCTCCGTGGGGGAGCCCTCCTCCTGCCTGCAGCGTTGGGCCAAATTCCTCACCTTGGGTAGGAGAGCGTTTTATGTTTCACGTTCTTGTGGTGGTGGTATTTCACCTTGCTACTCACTAGAATCTACCTTGCACGTCCTTGGATGGGTTTCTTGCTCCATCCTAAGGTACAATTATTTGTTTTCATTAAGCATATGTACTTTCATGCTTGTGGAGTGAAGGGAGGTAGATGTGTATTTGCATGCGTGTAAAATGATAGGATGTTTCTATGAATGTATGCACTACTGTGGATTTGGGTTTGCATGTATGTGTCACTTTTGAATGCGGTTTTTCCTTTTTTTTTGGTGGTGACGTAACACCCCCCGCCACACGCCCTTGCGGCGGCTTGCGGGGTATTATGTAGATGTATCAGGAGAAGAATAGCGCTGGCGAAGGAAGAATTAGCAACAGAACTCGATAGGAGCCGTGGGTTCCCTAAAAGTTGGTCGGCGAAGAGAAGCAATCGCCTACCAGTCCGCATTCGAACCAGGGACCCCAGGGCTCAGCCTTAAACCCTACGCTCTCGGTGACCACACTTGGTTATTCCGGCTGAGAAATTCCTAATCCGAGTATCCCCGCCATCCATCAACCGATGGGATGGGGACGAGGGGGAAGTTGGATCAGCACAGCGCTCCAAAAGAGGGAAACATTTTCACATGATCAGCTGCCATTAATCCCAGAGACCGCAAAAAAGTCTCACACTACAAGAACATTGGCGTCGCGTGAGTAAATTCACATACGAGGACATAGGTCATATGACGAGTAATTACTTGCAGAAAATAAGAAAGGGCATACGGAGTACTAACTAATTGGAGGAATTCAAATAACTAAATCAATATAAGGGGATCGGGATGGTGCTGTGGATAACATACAGGCCACCCACTTCAAAGGCCCGGGTTCAAATCCTGGAGAAAACAAATATATTACAGTGGCGTCCCGATCCCTGCTCGAGGTGCTCTGTGCACTTTGACTGAGTTCGACGTCCGTCGGATGGGACGTTAAACTGTTTGACCCCTTGGCGCCTTTCGACAAGAGTAAGCTAATGCCGACGCGGGGTTTCTCTCCCCCCTTCCTATCCCATCCATCCCTAATGGCGCAAATGACCGCAGATGTCGGTCGCCTACCCAATAAAACAACCAACCCTAAATAAATAAAAACACAAAGGTACACTTTGGATTGGAAATTTGTCAAACCTTAACGTTTTTAATGGCTGAAAATCCTGACATCTTCCATAAGCTTCATAGATCAGAAAGAGGGTTCATCAGTGAGCACAGAAGGCCGCAAAAAGGTTTAAAGTTTTTTAAAAAACTACAAAAGAGATTAAAAAGGTGATGATGTAGGTATATTTGAAAACATTAATAAAGAAACTAAAAGCAAGTCATAGTAAAACGAAAAAACTAATGCGCAAAGGCCAACATCCCTTCAAATTCTCTGAAGACGGAAACGGCCAATTATTTACAGACAGCGTGAAAAGGCATATATTTTTCAAAAGGTTTTTCCCGAGCGTCTGGAATAAAGGCAAATGCACCAAACCAGCTTCCATACCTACTAGAGGAACATATGAGCGACATATCACTGACCAAGAATGGAATAGAACAACAGCTACGTAGTGTCAAAGCCAAAAAAGCACCAGTCTCGGAGGAAATATACAGGGTTCGTCCGGAAAATGAGTGTACTGAGCTCAGGAAAAAAAAATATATTACACTTTTACATATTTTAAGCTAATATTCCTCAAAATAGAACCCTTGTGAGTCGATACAATTGTTCCAGCGGCGTTCCCATTCCTGGAACGCTCCGGCGAAGGCATCATCGGGAACCTCTCGAAGACACATCGTCACGGCCTCTTTGACGGCCTCCAAAGTCCTGTATCACGTTCCTTTCAAACTCCTCTTTATCTTCGGGAACAGGAAGAAGTCCGGTGGTGCCAAGTCCGGGCTGTAGGGCGGGTGCGGCAGCGTTGCCACGCCGTGCTTGGCCAAGAAGTCCGACACGACAAGCGCGGTGTGAGACGGCGCATTGTCGTGACGCAGTCGCCAGATGTTTTTAATCGCTGGCCGGACGCGGGCGACCCGTTTTTGAAGCCTGTCGAGCACTTGGACGTAAAATGCAGCATTTACAGTTTGTCGTTCAGGTACAAATTCGTAGTGGACGACTCCCCTTTCGTCAAAAAAGACAATGAGCATCATAAACTTATTTTCCGGACGAACCCTGTATGTTCGATTATTAAAGGGACTAGATGAAGAATATATAGCCCCATTTTTAGACAGCGTTTTTCTTTAATCGATAGAGGAAGGCATATTATCTCGAGACTGAAAGCTGGCCCACATCTCCCATTTATAGAGGCGGCAATTGAGAAAAACCAACCAACTACCAACCCAGGATCGTTGTAACCATGCTCTAGTAAGGCCCAATTTAGAATATGCAAGTAGCGAATGGCATCCGAGTGAAAAAGGTCTCATTTCGATGGAGTAAGAGTCACCTCGAGGTACCTCAGCGAAGGGTTTAGTGAATGTAACACCTAAGTATTTCACCGTATTAACTACTTCAAGGTCAACTCCAGCTAATTTGTAAACTAATACCGTGGATCTTTTAAAGAAATTTACCACCGAACATTTATTAAGATTTAAAGGCCATCCCCATTTTGAACACCATTCATTAATGCAATCTATATCACGTGCTAGAATTAAACGATCCTCATCCCCAGATTTCGCCCGATAAATCACTGTGTCATCCACGAACATCTTTATCTTACTTTTCACTTCTCGATTCAAATAGTTAATAAAAATCAAGAATAGTAACGGTCCGACAACACTTCCCTGGGGAACCCCCGAGGTTACTCGTACGCTGGTAGAACTAGCGCCGTCAAGGACTACCCTGTGTTCCCGCTCTGAAAGGAAGTCTTCAGATCAACTTATTGCGCCCTTGTGTATACCTGCGCCCTTTAATTTATGGATGAGTTTACCATGTGGAACCTTATCAAATGCCTTTTGAAAATCTAAAAAGATCGCATTTATTTGCCTACCACTTTGACCCGATAAAAGTAAGTCATGTTTGAATAATCCTAATTGGGTCTCGCATGAGCGGGTTTTTCTGAATCCGTGTTGATTGTCACTTAAAAAGTTAATGTTATGAAGGTGTCTCATTATGAAACTGACAATTATGTGCTCTAAAAATTTGCAACACATAGAAGAAATTTAACCCACTTTAAAAATAGGCGTTTCTTGCGCGGTTTTCCAATTCTTAGGGACATAGAACTCTGTGAGAGATTTGTTAAATATAAATTCGAGGTACGAGGCGACGTTAGAAGCTAAGTATTTTATCACCCTAGCTGGTAAGTTTTCGGGACCCGGTGATTTGTTTGGTTTAATATCTTTGAGCAATTTGACAATTCCTTGCTCGTCCGCTGTTATTTTGCCATGAGTTCAGTATATATTGTTTCTTGGAGGTACGCGGTGGCTACATCGTTCGTGAAAACGCTTTGAAAGCATTTATTTAGAATGTTGGCTTTACCCTCACTGTCAGTATGAATGATATTGTTACAATCCCTTAAGCAAGCCATGGTTTGTTGACCCCCATTTACTTCCCAAACATATGACCAGAAAATTTTGGGGTCAGTATCCAAATACTCGCGCGTTTTGAATTCGAGTAGTGAAGAGTTTCAATGGCAGGTAAATATTTTTAAAATCTGCTTTATGAAAATTATAAATTTTTCTTTTTGGCTTAACATTCTTTGTTATTCCTATGTTCAAGTTGATAATAACTGATTTATGGTCACTCAAACCCTCGTCAGTAGATACACTACTATACACTACTATAGCAAACAACGAAGTTTTTACAATAGGTTTCACAATTTACCGAAGGGACAGGCGTAAAAGATAGGGTGGGGGAGTATTCATACCTGTAAAGTCACATCTTAGTAGCCAAAGATACGAATGCGACGAAAATAGAATAAAAACTGATTGGTTAACATAAAGGACTACAACGGCAGAAGCCTATTCATGTGCTCATTTTATAGACCTCCCACATTCTAGTACACATAGTCTACACAAGCTCGACGACCAAATATCCTCTCTTAGTAACAAGCATAGCAACTGTATTATTATCATCGTTGGTGACACAAATCTACCGCCAATTGACTGGGACAAGAACTGCGTATGAAAATCCGCCAAAAAATGATTTATGCCAAGAACTTCTTCATGTAATCACAAAGCACTCCTTAGAACAAATTCGCCCACACGAGGCCACAGAATACTTGATAACTTGGCGACTTCTACGCCCGAAATCGTAACAAAGATTTAAATAATGGTCGGAATTAGTGACCACAAGGCAATATTTATAGAGTTAAAAACAAAGTTCGTGAAAATTAACATACCTGCCTAACAAGGCGCATTTTATTGGACTACGAGAATATTTGAAAAAATAATTGCCAAAATACAAGACAAAAACACTGACAACCGGTACCGAGAACAGCTGTAATTATTTCTTAAATATTTTGCGCTAAGGAATGAAAATGTACATCCCATCCAAACTTATATGCGACAGGAGGGAACCTAGATGGTACAACGGGGAAGTATGATCAGTATTAAGAAGGCAAAGAAGGCTACAATCAAATTTTAAAAAGAGTTTAAAAAGTGACGATATTGCTTAAGTGAATACATCTAAAAACAGAAACTTAAAGAATGTCGTAGTAAAACAAAAAG